>LR738714.1:781909536-781936848 GCA_902687465.1 Secale cereale
TGGTGTTGTGGCATGTCCAAAGAGGAGGCACGCGTCTCCGGGACGTGGACCCCCACACGTACGGCATCGCCGCCGGCATCTGGATGGGGGGAACGGACTCGTCGGGTCTACGCGGAGGGGATGTAGATGAGGGTTTGGCCCGGATGTTGCTCCCAGGTGTCCCTCTGTGCTGACCTGACACAACCGGGTGGAGAGGTCCACTGTTGAAAGCCGTCTGTGGGAAGTCAAAGGGCTAGATCTCGTGGTCAACCGCTCCAGGGTTAGGCGGGACGGGGGCCCTGAGAGGGTAGCAATGCCACCGGAGCGTCGTATCGGGCCCTCATACATGCCGGGTGGGGTGGTGGCATGTCCGAAGAGGCGGCACGCGTATTCGAGGCATGGCCGCCGGCACCTGGAGGGGGGAAAAGGCCGCATCAGGTCTACACGGAGGGGACGCCTGCCGGGCGTTTGCACACTCCGGAGACTCCATCGAAACCAGGTGGTGGGTTGGGTCCAGACCGTGTTAGGGGATGTTCCTATGGGCTGACCTATCGAAACCAGGTGGAAGAGTCCACTAGTCAAAGCTCGTCCGGCGAAAGTCAAATGGTTAGATCTCCTGGTCAACTAGTATTCGGGGTAGACTTCGGGGTGTAGCTATGCTACCGAAACATCGCATGGCTCCCGATGCATGTGTGAACGGGTTGTGGCATGCGTAGACGCCCGTCTTGGGGCTCCGTGGTGTGAGCCCCGCTCCATGAATGGCAGTGCCGCCGTCACTTGGAGGGGGGAATCGTGCGGGTGCGGTAGAACTGGGGGGAATCTAGTGGTGGGTTGGGTCCAAACCGTGTTAGGGGATGTTCCTATGGGCTGACCTATCGCAACCAGGTGGAAGAGACCACTGGTCAAAGCCCGTCCGACAAAAGTTAAAGGGCTAGATCTCCTAGTCAACCGGGAGTAGGGCTGGCCTTCGGGGTCTACACGGAGGAGATGTAGCTGTGGGTTTGGCCCGGATGTTGCTCCAAGGTGTTCCTCTGTGCTGACATGACACAACCGGTTGGAGAGGTCCACTGTTCAAAGCCCGTTCATGGGAAGTCAAAGGGCTAGATCTCGTGGTCAACCGCTCCAGGGTTAGGCGGGACGGGGGGAAAACGGCCACGTTGGGTCGACATAGAGGGAATCTTAGGGTGGGTTTGCCCCAAACCTTGTTCTCAAGTGTTCCTATGGGTTGACCTATCACAACTAGGTGAAAGCGTCGATTGGTCAAATCCCGTCTGGTGAAAGTCAAAGGCGTAGATCTCCGGGTCAACTGGTACAGGGTTAGGCCGGCAGAGGCCTTCGAGGGGTAGCATTGCCACCAGAGCATCGCGTCGAGTCCTCATATATGTCTTAAGGTGCGGTGGAATGTATGAAGAGGCAATACGCGACTCCGGTGTGAGGTGCCCCCCTCAGGGACGACAATGAAATCGAAGTAATCCCTCTGCGTTTTTTAAAGATGCAAGATTATGTGAAAAAAATCCCCCACTACGGATTGTTCTTCGCGTGTCTACGAGCATGCCCAGGGGCTAGCTATGCCACCAAATCTTGCGTTGTGTTCTCTTACATGTCTGGAAGTATGGTGTCAGGTGCAAACACCTGTCATGCGGCTCCGGAGTGTGACCCCCCTTCACGGAAGGCGCTGACGCCGACACTTGGAGGGGGGGAAACGACCGCGCCGGGTCAACACGAGGGGGGACCTATTGTGACGCCCGAGACCGACGTCCCAGAAGATTCCAGAAGATTCCAGATGTTCCGGGTTGCCCGGGTGTTCCTTTTGTGCTTGTGTTTTTATTTTGCTTTGCATCATGTCATCATGCCATCATGTCATATTTTATTTTTGCATCTCAACTTAAATAATTCGTGTGGGCCTTCGATCCATTTAAATCGAGGGAAGATGTCTTCTCTTTATAACATATAAAAGTCTCTCATTATTATTATGGAGCTATATTAATAAATATTCCATTGCTTCGGAATTACCCCAACACACTTGCAAATTCCCCATGTTTTTTCCACTTCGAGTTTCTACTTCTAAACCTTGTCTTAATTCTTTCCGTTGTTTCGAAGGTATAACCCCGAGACGAGACCCGTGTGATGTATGCTTGTTGTGTTGTATGAAATGTTTCCCGTGTGTGCTCCGTGCCCGTTCCGACCTCTTGTCATGTTCCTCGGTTGCCTCGTCACCGACTCGTGGGAACCCGGTGACGGGATCCACCCACTTTCATCTTGTTCGACTTGCTCACGTCGATTCTACCTTTTGCACCGGACTCTCAACGAGTTACCGGTACCGATATGATGCCATTGCCTCATTTCGGATCGTTGTCGTGGCACCCTTTCTTTCACCACGGTGACAAATGCTTCTTGTCTCTTTTAAGTCAACCTTTTAATAATTGCATAAACTTGATCATGTCATCCGCATCATGTTAACAACATTGATAGGTTAAATTGTGGTTGCTTATAATTATTAAACATGCACATGGGGATTTTCCGGATATGTTGTTGTTATTTCCGGCCTCATTTAAAATGTCTTAATAGTGTAGTTTTATTAGGTTTCACCTCTTGCCATGCTAAAAACATTTAATCTTGTCTTGTAAATAACAAGAGTCAACTAAATAAATAACATGTGGTGTTTCGTCAATATGCAACTCGTTGCATATTGATCTCCACTTAACTTGTAGTATTGTTTGTGCACTTGCCATGCTTATTTAAACCGGTCATGCATCATACTTGAATGTGCATCGTATGCCATGTTTATGCTTGTGTGTTTACCGTGTTGTTTGTTTTTCTTTCCGGTTGCTTCTCTTGTTAGCTTCGGTTTCGTTCCGGAGTTGTGAGGTTCCGCTCGACTGTGTTGCTCCGTCTTCTTCTTGGATCCGTTCTTCTCCTCTGTGGATTCCCAAGCAAGATGACCGAACCCGGATACCATTACTATCTTTGCCTATTGCTAGAGTATCATTCTATAGTTTTGCCTCGATGCCCATGTTTTCCTGTCAGCCTCCTATTGTAACCATGAACCTGTTTAACCACCCTACCTATGCAAACCGTTGCTTGGCTAAGTACGCTTCGCTCAGCCCCTCTTATAGCATTGCTAGTTGCAGGTGAAGATTGAAGATGCTTGCTTCATGTTGAAGTTTGGTTGGGTTATATCACACTATATAAATGCTTAAAAATGAAATCATCTATGTACTGGCAGGGTGGAAGGCTAAGCCTTTTGCTTGGTGATTTGTTCCACTCATGCCGTTAGGAACCGTATAAACCGGTGTTATGTTCCTTGATTATGCGTTCCTAACACGGTTGGGGTGTATGGGACCCCCTTGATAAACCGCTAAGTGCTAAGTCTTTTCCAGCAAGTCCCAACATTGGTACTATTTGCCTAATAACTAATAAAACTTGCATGTGGACTAGCTATCCCTTTTATCTTAATTCAACCCCCCGGGCCAGTGCTCCTCATGAGTGTTGGTCCGAACTGGGCAACCTGCGGGTCCACCTCGAGGAAACTCAAGGTCTGGTAAAAACCCGTAGCTTGTCCCATCCGGTCGTGGCCTGAGACGAGATACGCGCGGCTACTATCAGGGTGTCGGCACGCCGGGAGGATTTGCTGGATTAGCCTTACCTTAGTTCGGTTTAACTTGAGCACGGGATTCCGAGAATACTCGGGTCTTCCCACCTATGGAGTTGCGACTTCGCGGATCGTGGGCTTGTGATGGGCCAAGTTGGAACACCCCTGCAGGGTTTGAACTTTCGAAAGCCGTGCCCGCGGTTATGTGGCAGATGGGAGCTTGTTAATTCCGGTTGTAGATAACTTGACACAATGTTTCTAATACACTACCAGCGTGTGTACCGTGACTGTCAATTTCCAAATAGGGATTCGGGAGTTGAACACGGTGGGGTTATGTTTGACCGGCTTTAGTTAGGATCACTTCGTGATCATCTTTCGACCGATGCACTTCTCTTCTCGCTCTCTTTTGCGTAAGTTAGTGCTAGTTGCTGCCGCAGACTCTTGTTTGTTCCTTCACCTCATATTTCTTTCTTCAGCCTTACCCTCACCCAAGGCTTAAATAGTCTTGTTACCCGGGAACGGGATTGCTGAGTCCTCTGTGGCTCACAGTTACTTCACCACACCAGATGCAGGTTCAGCCGAGTTTGATGCAGGAGTTGGACCAGTTCTTCTCCGGGAGTTCGATGAAGAGTGTGGCCGTTTGCTTGTGACGTTTCGTTGTTCAGTAGTGGTTTCTACTAGGATTCGATCTTGACCTGTGGCTTTATGTTGTTTTGGTATCTTTCTTTTGGATCTTCACCCGTAGTCGGGTTGTGATGTTTTGAATGATGTTTGCTTATGTAATGTATTGTGTGAAGTGGCGAGTGTAAGCCAACTATCTCCTTTTGCATTTTTAATCCCTCTTTTACATGAGTCGTGCAAAGATACCAAACTTGAGATCATTCTAGGATGGGCTTATACCTTTAAGTCGTGCCTCGACACGTAGGAGGTATAGTCCCATCCTGGGCATTACACCTATGGTGGGTTGGGCCCGGACCTTCTTCTGAAATGTTCCTATGGGCTGACCTATCACAACCAGGTGGAAAATTCCGTTGGTCAAAGGCCGTCTGGTGAAAGTCAAAGGCCTAGATCTCCGGGTCAACGGGGCTAGGGTTAGGCCGATCGGGGGGGTGGGGTAGCAATGCCACCAAAACCTGCATTGTGTCTTAATGTATGTATACAAGTGTGATGGAGGGTTGAAATAGGCAACCGAGCAATGGGCAACAAACTTCCTTCACAAAACCAAACACGTTCTATCTCGATAACCAGATACTACCTTGGAGATGGTGCAGTTTACAAGCGACCTCTGGTCTTTCACCGCACCCTACAAGGGCCATATGATGACACCGTGCCAGGTCCCGAGGATTTCGGGCATCGTATGATTTTTGGTCGATTTTAACAGCTGGATCCGGCATGCCGCCGAGGTACATTTGGCTCTCGGTGATGGGGCATGCCCCTCATTCGGTTGCACTAGGCCTACACATACCGCAAACACATCATATATGTTTTGAAAAACCACTTCTGGACATCATTTTAGGTGGCCGCCGTGCAGATCTGCAATTCCCGCATTGAAACCCTACGGATGCAGTAAATGTCTCAAATATTGCAGGCGGGCCCAAAAAATGCCATGTACTGACACGTGTCATGCAATCGCCCCCTTTGAGAGGACGAGAAGTTTCGAGGTCAACGGAGCAACGGGCAACGCACTTCCTTCACAAACTGGGCACATTCTCTCTCGATAGCCAGATACTACCTCGGAGATGGTGCAGTTTACAAGCGATATCTGGTCAGTCTTCTACGAAACACGCTAAAACTTTCATCACACCTTAAAAGGTCCATATGACGACACCTTGCCAGGTCCCGAGGATTTCCGACATCGTATGAATTTTGGTCTATTTTAACGGCTGGATCCGGCATTCCGCCGAGGTACATTCGCTCCCGGTGGTGGGGCCTGTCCCTCCTTTGGTGTCGTCTTTCGACGGTGAGGGACGTCGCACGTGTCGTCGTCGACGGTGACGGGGAAAGCCGAAGAGATTTTCCGTGCGACCGTCCGTAGGTCCCCGTCCGGACTCATAGTCGTCATAATGAATGCACCATTCCCCGATCCATTCCCTCCCCACCTCACCAGACCATCTCCTCCTCGCCGCCCTCCTCTCCCCTCACGGATCGTCGATGGTCGGTGCAAGAGGGTAGAAAAAATTAGAAGAAAAACAAAAAGGAAAACACAATTGTACGAGCTTCGTTTCTATTGGTGGAAACGTTTGTGCAACGGATCGCTGACGTGGCGCATATCCATCCATCTATCCATCTAGCTGTCCACCCCACAACCATCCATCCATCCATATAGAGAAAAGGAGAAAAAAAAGAGAAAAAAAAGAGCCCACCCAACCCCTTCCTCGCTCTCTCCCCACAAACCCCTCTCTCTCGCGACTCCTCTCTCCCCCACGAGCCTCTCCCCCTCGCCGCCGCCACCACCACCCACACCGACCAGTTCCGGCGAGCTCCGGCGGCGCGCAGCACGCCCCCGAGCTCCCCTAGGTCCGCTCCACCTCCCCCTCCGTCCAGAATCGGCGCTCCCGCCCTCCACCGTCCCCGTGGCTAGCTAGGGTTTCGGCCGCCACCCCTAACATCGCCGAGATCAGCCACATCCGGCGACGACGAGGCCAGAGCTTGACGGATCTGTTACCTGCGTGGCGCAGGTACGTCCTTCCCCTCATTCCTCGCCCGGATCCACCCTCCCCACCTCACCTTCTCCTTTCCTTCCCTTGCTGCAGGTCACCTTGGCGCGGTCTGGACGACGATGGCAAAAGGGCGCCGTTCTTCCTACTCGAGGAAGCGGAGGACGAGGGGCGCACCTAGCTGGCGGCCCTATCCTGCTCGAGGAGGCGGGGGCTGCCTAGCTCAAGCACGGCCACGACGACCCACCTCGGCAGGTAGCACCTCCATCTCCTCCGCCTCCTTCCTCTGCTCACTACTGCTGCTGCTAAGTAGAGTCTACGAGTAATTAGCTACTTGGCTGAGAAATATACGTACTATGGCCCCCCTCAACCCAAACCGAGGTTATGAAGAAATCTGGGGAAAGGCTCATAAAAAAGCCCACTGGTGGTCGTAGCTATAGACTCTGTACTTGGCCCCTGGTTATTAACCTGAAGCGATCAGCGCTGCCGGCGGCCGCTGCCTCGTGCCCTCACGACTCGCGAAGTCAATTAAAATCAGTAGACACATGCTTCTGAACTGTCGAATCATACATATCCCTCAGCTCTATGAATTCTCTAGCTGTTCAGCCACAAGGATAGTACTATTGAGAACTACTGTATCTACTAATCCCTCTCAACTTTAATCTAATACATTTCCAAGTTGTCATGTGATGCTGTGATTTATGATGCCAATTCATTTTATTTTATTTGCATTGTTTGATTTGTGATGCGGTCATGAAGAGAAAAGGGCTGCAAACACCATAAAGACTGATTTTCATTTATACTCAGTATGTTGTTTCGAGTTCTCCTCCTAGTAATGTTGTTAATATGGCTAAGGCTGCGTTTGGCAGCACAGTATTTTTGAGGTTTTTAGATAATACCATGGTATTTTTAGAAACCACTGTTTTAAATACTTTGATGCGTTTGGTGCCTGTAAAAACTGAAGTTTTATAAACCATAGTATTGCTGAAACCGTGGTTTTTCTACAGTATTTGAAAAAGAGGTGCCAACCTCTTTTTTCTAAACTGAGAAACATGAGCATCTCATTGCTGCTCCCCTGCTATTTTTTCTCACATCTCCATCTTCTACCAGCCTCCCTGTCAACTGCGATTCCCCATCATTTCTGTTGCCTAGTATGTTTTCGAGTGAGGTACAAATACCAGAATTATCAGGTATGATCGATTGCTTCCGTAACTTTTGAGGTCGGTGATAGCTAACCATATGGCGCTGCCGGGTTTTTGACCCCTTGACCAGCGCATTGTGTCCACATCCTTCATACAACTGCTGGAGGTAGAAGAGGAGGATGTGTTGACATGACGATGCTGCATGCGGTTGGCAGCTGGTAGCACATGCTGATTAATCCGCTCATGTAGCTCGTTAAGTGTAGATGAGTTAGGTTTAGCTGTTATCTTTGGGTATTTATCGGTCAAAACTATGGCAAGACAGTGACGAACAAACACTGCAGTAGTATTGCGAAAACTGTGAAAAATGACGGTTTTCAGAAACCAAAGTATTCCTTGCCTGCACATTGGAATACCTCAGTTTTTGAATGGTATGGTCTTAAAGAAATTGTGCTACCAAACTAGGCCTAATGTGCAATTTTTACCAATCTCAGTTCAGTGATGCCAATTTTTTCCGCAGTGAGCATTTTCCTTTAATCATTCCCCCGCCGGCCAGAGCACAACGTACACACGCAGAGAGAGGAAATCTCTAGTTAGCTATTTTTTTTAGTTTTTCCTCTAATTAGCAGGAACTACTCATTCTTACTCCCCGCAGGTGGCTGGCAGTATCAGCATTGATCTATATTTTTTGGATGGTTAGTCAAAGAGCATGTGATTATAAATTAGAGGAAGTGTAGGTTACTTTGTTGTTTCCCCTAGATCTGTTCTGACGAACATGCATATGCATCACACTAATCTGCTTCATCATAATTATTGAATCCAAGCATGTAAGTTGCCATAGCCTTTGCACATCAATCCAGATATGTTTCATTACTCCAGTTTCTACCTTTAGTTTAATATATGGGCTAGCTACTACACAATTTAATTACTTTGTATATTTTGTATTACCTGAACATGGATAAATTGCATGTAAAATTTTGGTTCCCATAGATCTGTTGGTTGAGTCAAGGACTCTAGGTAGCAATTTTTTGTATCTCAATTTCATTCGCTATAGTCAGTTACTATTTCTCATTAATATGTTCAGATTCCCAATTATGATTAATTGATCATTTGTCCAACAAAGTACAGCGGGTCATTATTTATTTGTTGCTGTGATGTCGAGCTATGTTTTCTTTATTATGACAAGTTGCAAAATTAGTAGTGGGAAGTAAACTTTTGTTAACTTGTTGGCTGAACCAATGGAACTACTGTTATATTTGATTTCTTGCTCAACTAGTGTTGCAATGATGGAACCGATGATTGTGCATGATGCATCCATCCATTCTATCGGAGAGGTTGTGTTTTTTTCTTCTTGTGCTAAGATTGATAGCATCACATATCCTATGATTTTGTTTCTTCAGTACAGCCTTGTGAATTGATGTGTGTGCCACCGTCCTCGAATGGTTGTGCAATAATAATGATCCTAGCTAATTACTAGTATGCGATGTTGCTAAAACAACTTGCTCCTTGTTTGATTTCGAGGATGTTGTTGCTGCTAAAGTAGCAATAACAACAACAACCACGCTTTGGTTCCCCAAAATTCAGATGGCACTTGCATCTCTACATACACACACATATGAATAAGCACCTCGGTTTTGTTCAGTTTGCATGTTTACATTTGCTTTAATTTTAACTGAAACTATCTTGGTGACACTTGCATCAATGATGTGTTCTGCCCTTGTAGATGTCCTTGGAGAAGATGGCCATTGGAGTGTAGGGGAGGAACAACCTTGTCTTGCTCGAGGAGGAGGAGGAGGACCACCCGATCTCGACGACGACACGGCAACATGTAGCACTCGCCTCCCTCCCAAGGTGAAGGTCTGATCCGCCTGTTTAGATGGTCTGCTCTTGTCTTATGCATGTGAGGGGAGAAGCAAGCCATTGGACTGAATTATATTTGCATGTGAGGGGAGCGATCCTTTTGGTAGATGCAGAGTATAGATTTACAAAATTCACCACATGAGCGTACTACTTATATCCAAATTCTGGATACCACTTGCATCTTTTGTATGTCACATGAAAAAGCATGATGATTTGCTTCAGTTTGTATGTGTCCAATTGTTTTTTTACTTTGACTGAAACTATCTATCTTGGTGGCACTTGCATCTCCTGTACATACATACATATGAGTTAGCACCACACTTCTCTTGAGTTTGTATGTGTCAATTTTTTTTGGTTGAACTTTGACTGAAACCAACTGGATGGCACCTCAATCTGTTACATGCACATGAATCAGCACCACCTTGGTTTAGTTTTGTATGTGTCCATTTGTTTTTACTTTGACTAAAACCAACTCGATGACACTTGCATCTTCTGTATATACATATGAATCAGCACCACACTTTGGTTCAGTTTATATGCATCGATTTTTTGGTTTTACTTTGACTGAAAATTTATATGAGTAAGTATCAGAGACCAATTTCTTTCTCCTTGGAGCTTGCCTTGAACAAATCATGCTTGATAGATACAACCGAAACTGGAGCATCTCTGTGCTGTATGTATTAGTAGCATTATTTGTTTCAAGCACCAACATGACAAGTTATCTTCATCAAAGGCAATAATTTTCTGCCTTTTTAGTTGGATGCCCCTGTTCTAGGCGGTTTTCTTTTGGTAAATTCAGTGTATATAGATTACATATTCATCCTCATATGTAGGATCTTTGGTTTGTTATACTGATTGTATGCCACCTCCATCGTTGCAGCCTTGTCTCCCCCACCACCGCCCCTTGGCCTCCTCAAATGTTGCTGTGGAGTCTTAGAATGGAAATGTTATGTACATAAAAAATATTCTATGGTTCGTGATTGGAAATCCATGGTTGTTGAATCATGTCTGTATAAGCATTTGTAAATAGCTAGCCTTTTTGGCTAATGTTTTTTTTTGCCCAGGGCCTGCCACGTGGCAGAGGTATGCCTACGGCAAAGCCGTCGGCATAGGTGAAAATCTATGCCGACGGCTTTGCCGTAGGCATACCACCACTGCTGCCAGGAGTCACCGGAGGCCCTCTGCCACGCGGCCGACGGCCCAGGGCGCGCCACGTGGCAGGCTATGCCTACGGCAAAGCCGTCGGCATAGATTGAAATCTATGCCGACGGCTTTGCCGTAGGCATAGCCTTGCCGCTAGAAAGAACCAGGTGACGCCACGTGGCATGCTATGCCTACGGCAAACCCGTCGGCATAGTTGTTATCTATGCCTACGGCAAAGCCGTCGGCATAGCTGCGCTACCAGGAGGCACCACGGGACGACACGTGGCAGGGATATGCCGACGGCAAAGCCGTAGGCATAGTTTTCACCTATGCCGACGGCATCGCCGTCGGCATATCTCCGCCACGTGTCGTCCCGTGTTTCGTCGTCGCTTTTGACGGCGCCGTCCGTTGCCGTCAGGCGAAAAACGATGCCGACGGCCGACTAAGGGCCGTCGGCATAGGCCCCTATGCCGACGGCTAAACTACGCCGACGGTCTGACAAACTACGCTGACGTGATCTACGCTGACGGCCTTATGCCGACGGCTGCCGTCGGCATAGAACTATGCCGACGGCAAAAGACCTATGCCGACGGCCCCTGGCTGTAGGCATAGCCCTCGAGTCCCGTAGTGGTAAGACATCCAAACAACCTCAGTGTCGGTGGCTGATCATAGTCTATTTGACACGAGGAGTGGGCATCAACGACAACAGATGGATCAATGAATGATCTGACTACCATGCGTCAATTTCGTTCTATATTTACTTTTGCCATATTTCGGCAGAATATCCAACCATCCTTTAAGAATTCAGATAGACTACCGCTTGAGCTGGACCGATTACTCTAGAGGGTCATTGATTATTTTTCTTTCGGTGCATGATTGCAATGTTAACTGCATGACTACAAGCCTAGGAAACTACAACCTAAAAACTCGAATGAAATATTCCTATCACGTATAACTATCCGTTCCTACAGTGTAAACATGCTACACTAATACCTATAGGTTTTCTATGACATCATTTGTGTAGAGAGCTAGTTTTTTATGTGTGCGGAATTGACAGGTGATGGTGTAGCAACGTCGTCCCATACAAGAGAAAAATTGACAGGTGATAGTCAACTGTACTCTATACCATGTACAATGTGCGAGTACTCAAGTGATATGGTATTTAATACTAGATTTGAGATGATATCACATTTAATGGCACACACTTAAGAATATCTTCTAAATTTATATTCGCATAGATGGAAAGATAAAATCAATGAAATGGATATCATCTTATAGATAGAACCATATTTTACAAATTAAGTACAGTGAGACGGCCAAATCTTTGTGATCTCATTTTGAGCGAGATGGGAGTAAATATTCTCTAGCCATTAGTCTGTATATAAAGATACAATGCTTCTAGACGCCCAAACCGAGTCAGGAGTAAGAAGTTCGTGTCTTCTCTTATGGAAGGCAAAGCTATTCTTATTTGCCTTATGGTGCTTGTGCACCTAGGAAATTCCATTCATATTGGTAAGAAATCGATCTCCCTGTCCCTATATATGTTTCCTTTCTCCTATCAACCAAAGTAGGATGATATTATCACTTAAACATCATGAATATTTTTGTTTTTTTTTCCAATTTGTACTTCCTTATATGATGTGTGTTTTTCCTTTTAGAGAAAACATGCAAGGATCTAGCTGCTGCTTACGGCCGTGTGTGCAATTTGTTAAAATGTCAGATGGCCTGCAGAGATTTGTTTGGAGCCGAATTCACAAGCTCATGGTGTAGCAACGTCGCTCCATACTATTATCGTTGTTATTGTCGTGTCTGTTGGTAGAGTTGCACTGAACAATCATGTCAAAAAATGGACAAATGATGTGATCCAATAATAAATTCTTCTTGTGACATGCATCTAAGAATACATAACGATTGCCAACTTTAGGTGTTCTATTCGATTTTGTCATTTGCAATATTTGATCTGGTAATTTTAGGTTTGCATGGCCTCGTGATTTATAAGTTAAAAAACAACCTTATACGACATGAATGAAGCGACCTAACTATACCGGCAGTCCCGTTTCTGATGGGCCCAGTGCACAAGGAAGTAGTATATATTTCTCTACTTGGTTAGTATGTTTAGTGGTAGATACTTGTAGCATCAGATATCGACCAGAGGAATGTCCTAAAAAAAGATATCGACCAGAGGGGGCGAATGTGAGTTGAATAATTTTAGAAATTTCTACAAAACAGATAGAAGACCAAAGAAATAGATTGTTAAAATTAAAAGGAAATTGCCGAATGAAAGAATAACTCAACAAGAAACTATACAACTTAGTAGCATGCGAGGCAAACTAGTACGATACAAGTGCATAAATGCCTACTAGCGGCGTTCAAAAAATGTATTTAGTGGCACTAGGTGCCGATGCCGCTAGTGTGACGGCAGTGGTAAGCTGGTACTACCGGCCTCCACAGCCAACTCACTTGTATATCTCTCATTTGTGGCGTTTGTCACGCAACGCCACTAACTAAAAAATTATAAGTATTGCACCATGGACGTTAGATGCCAGTAATAGAAGTCATGTGGCATGTGGCTGATGCTCGCTTTGTCCCGTGGATCCCAATGTCAGTAAACACCTATTGTCAAATAACCCCAGCATGTTACACTAATCTAGTTAAAACATTAATTAAACTAAATCTTACTCAAAACATTAATATTAAGCTAGTTGGCATCCACATTTTACATAGATTTGAACAACACTATTGCAGTCACAAAATTAAATCAAACTAAACCTAAAAGGTGCGCCCGATTGCTCGCCTGCACGTCGACGTCCGAGATGGCGACAACGGCCTCATGGTCGTAGATGGAGCCTACGTGCTCCACATTGGATGGACGAGCAGCCGGAGCAAGAGTTGGCTGGCTCAGCTCCTATAGCATCTCGTTGGGAGGAAGCGACTTGAATATCGCCCGAACCTAAGGAAGCGTGTGGGACATCCACAAATCCTTTGCGTTGTGGCATGTAGCAGGCACTGGCGGAGGTAGCACTGCTAGGAAAACCCCTATAGGCAACCACTTAAAAGTGGTGCGGGTTAGTAAGGCAGCGCTACTGCTACTTAGGAGTAGCGCGGGTGAAAATAGCGCGCTACCGGTAGAGAATAGTAGCAGCGCGGGCACAGACAGACAACACTACTACTAATTGCTCCCCACCTTGCCCTCTGCACAGGTCAGTAGTGTGGGCTGTTGAAGACCCACAAGTATAGGGGATCAATCGTAGTCCTTTCGATAAGTAAGAATGTCGAACCCAACAACGAGCAAAAGGAATTAATAAGTGGTTTTCAGCAAGGTATTCTCTGCAAGTGACGTAAAATAGTGATGACAGATAGTTTGATAGTAAGATAATTTGTAGCAACTAATAAGTAACGATAGTAACAAGGTGCAACAAGGTGGCCTAATCCTTTTTATAGCAAAGGGCAAGCCGGAACTATTTCTTATACTGAGCAAAGCGTTCTAGAGGACACATGTGAATGTTGTCTAGTTAACTTCATCAAGATTCACACTCGCGTTCACTGTTTTGATAACCTATTATGTTGGTAGACTAGTGGTAGTGTGTTGTTCTTACTTGAACAACCCACTTGTGATTACCCCGATGCAAGCACGTCCGCAATTATGTAAGAAGAATTAAGACAAATCTGCCATAGAATGAAACATATGGATCCAAATCATTCACTTACGGAATAGCGCATAAACTAGGGATTAAAATCACGTCACTCTAACAACTCATCATCTACTTACTAATCCCACAATGCCTTTTCCTAGGCCCAAACAGGGTAATGTGGCATGTAGTGGACGTTCAGACATCATCACTAGGGGAGGGACAACATAGCACATCATAAAATTGAACGAAAGCCAATTTGACATGATTAATTACCAGTAAACATGCACGTGCGTTGCAACGGGAGATAAAAAATAGCACACCCCCCCTAGCCTGATAAGAATGGCTCAAGACCCTCATTGATCCACACCCTCTATTTCAACACGCCATCCCATCTGCGGTGATTGGAAATGAGCATGGAGGCTAAACATAAAGTTTTCTACATATATAGTTCATAGATAGATTAGTACATACAACATCAGAATACAATAGTAGGAGTTAAATCTACAAATTTTAGCGTAGAATTTATATTTGCTGCTCTCCAATCGTCTATCAGTGCCCCTTGTCCAGACGTTCCTTGGATAAGTTTTGCAAACAGGAAAAAGAGTGTTCCTTTGGTAAGCCAGCACAAACCTGCACATCACGTCAGGTTATCGCTCCATCAGCACAAAGGCCATTTCCCATTTTTGACGTCGGATGGAAGCTCGCTCAGCCCGTCGATATGTCAGCTAAGGCTGAGCTGCTCGTCGGTGCTTATTGTTGCGGCTCAATCTTTTTGGTGAATACAAATCTCCATCTATGCTCATTGTCTACCACCCATGCTTCTTCGATGCAAATTGAGATGTATATATAAAGGAAAAATAATAGTTAGATAAACTTTTAGGTACCAGTAGAAGCAGATTGAATAGCACTAATTCGTTATAGAAAAGAACATATTACTCCCTCCGTTCCTAAATATAAGTCCTTTTAGACATTTCAAATGAACTACAACATACGGATGTATGTAGACATATTTTAGAGTGTAGATTCACTCATTTTGCTTTGTATGTAGTCAATTGTTGGATTATATAGAAAGACTTATATTTAGGAACGGAGGGAGTATTTCCCAAGCTAAGCAGCGTCCCTCAAAAGAAAAGCACATAATAAGGAAGGTATCCAGCCAAGGTGATAGCATTACATCTTGCCATGGCCAAGAAGGGCATTACCTATGAAGAACACTGACATAAAAGACGCGTACAAAGAATGCAGACATCACAACCGGTACAATTTTCTAAATTTGGTCTTCACAACTATCTTTCCCTTATATATATATATATATATATATATATATATATATATATATATATCTGATCCTGAAATCACGTTCGATGGCTCTTCTCGGGATGCATGCGTCTTCTGTATTCCACACTGTATGCGACAAACGTATTGCCAAAGTATTTCAGGGCAGGGCCCACGAATTAATTTGCTGCTCAGCCACTCCGTCAGACCGGTACAGGATACTCGTGGATGGATCAGGTTTCTTCCTGGGTCTCCCCGTTCCGGTGCGACACTGCGTGTTGACGGACGCAGCAAACGGCAACCTACCAGCCGGTGGGTGGATAAAGTAATCGTAGGTCCCAGTCCCCACCTCTCCACACTCGAGAAAAATCCACCCCCGCCGCCGCCACCGGTTTGTTCTTCATCGTGCGCGCAGGCCGCATACACCCGCGTAGGCCATTTGACAGGGAACAAGTGCAGCCAAATTAGTGCATCAACCAAACAAGTGTAGCTCGCATAACGCACACAACACTAGAACTAGTGCAGCCGATGATGCTTGTCTAACAGAAAGACACAAACTACATCAGTGTGTATGTATAGCCGATGATTACTAGAAGTGTACAAAAAGACACAAGATTCAGTGAACTCAATGTTTTGCTTGGTTTCTTGCTCATTCAAAAAGACACAAGATTAAGTAAGTGTACAGAAAGAAACCAGACATTAGATTCAGTGTACAGCGAGAGAACACTCAAAATTATGAAACATGATGCCCATTCAGTAAACTCAACATTGTAAACATGATGCCCATTCAGTAAACTCAACAAGATTACAAACTACTGCTTAGTTTCTGGCTTCCTGCTGTTTTGCTTGGAAGACTTGGCCTGGCACAAAATGGAAATAGGTTGATTGTCAGTGAGATGAACAAGAGAACTGATGCATTGGCAGATGGTTATTGGCATGATCGAAAATATTGTAGACAGATGGCCATGCTCACATATTTGAATCCAGATGGTAAACAATTATTTGTGCAAACCAAATTTAATTCGAGCATGAGGTTTGGAGAGATAATTCTGTACTTGGAAATCACCATATGAATGCTCGACTACACTATGTCTTCACAAAAGGCAGTTTAATTAGCACAAGAGTTTTGAATGAAGTGTACTATGATCTTATATTTTAACTCGTGTATATCTTTTTCTTAGATCGGCTGCTGTATAATTTGAAAGGTTTTGCACTCGTTCTTGAAGAGAAAAGGATGTGTGGCTACTACCTGAAAAAGACTTCTACAAGTATGACTAAGATTGATATGGGCAGTCAAACTTCTCATATATTTACCTGTTAGGTGCCAAAAGCAATTAAGTTCAGAACACTGGCCTCCCCCTCAAGTATCGGGCATTAGCAAGTACTGGTCGATTCCAATCTTACTACTTCTAAGTTAGCTATCAGTTTGACAATATCCCAGCAGCTTTAAGAAGTCATAGAAAAAACTTGAGTAAGATACGAGATAGAAATCTACCGATGTTGTCCAAGTTTCCGAGCAATTGCAATGAAATGATCAAGGAAAGAGCAAGCTGTCAAGTTGTCCCTCCATGAACAATTAGCAAAGTTTACGGTCTAAACAGCTGTATAAATCTACAATTGTTTTTTGAATGGAGTGAAATGACAAGAACTTTATGACAAGTACCTTGTATGCTTTTAGCACTAACTAGACCATATCAAAAGAATCTGAACAGTGCCCTGAAAAAATGATTCAAAGGTTCAGTTCTCACTGGACTCAAAATACCAGCATCCTGGTTCTGATCACTGGATTGATTCAAAGGTTCAGTTCTCACAAACCACCAATACTGCCTTGTTGATTTTTCTAGGACTTGTGACTTCAGCATCGTTTGTTTCTACAAAACAAATTAGTCAAGAATGATATCATTCGACCACTGAACCATCACATAAACAAGGTTGTTTTCTGAAAAAGACACTACATAGGCAATTCACACTACAGCAAAGTACTCCCTCCGTCCCAAAATTCTTGTCTTACATTTGTTAAAATACGAATGTATCTAGTTACACTTTAGTATTAGATACATCCGTATCTAAAAGAATTTAAGACAAGAATTTTGGGACGGAGGGAGTAATTCTTAAGCATGTTGTGGTACTTGAAAGAAGATATTTATTTGCTAAAGCATGTACAGGTCACATTTTTTAGTGCCATTTGAGGCTAAAGCATGTGTAATTGAATTTTTTTTAGGTCATCAGCATTTGAACATTCCATAATTCTGATGGGAATACCTTGGTGAGGATCTTGATGAGGCTTTTCACTCGAAGTTGCAGCTAGTTCCTCTTGGAGCCCTTCGTTGTTGGAGGATTTTGATGAGGGCCTTGCGGATGTGGACGGCGACCGAACAATAGCTCCAGTGTTTCGAGGGAGGCAGGGGAGGAAGAACATCTTCAGCTCGTGAGGGATATGGTGGAGAAACGGCAAACCCAACGATACAGCAGGTGCCGCCGGGGCGCGTGAGGGAGTCAGTGGAGGAAGAACATCCTCGTTGTGCAGATAGCGCCACCGCCGCCGCCGACCGTACCATCAGGGCCGCCGCGTAGGTGTGCACAGTCCCGGGTAACTTCCATGGCTCTCGCTTGATCTACAATTTGCACATAGAACAACATAGTTATCTCGCTTGACCCTGCTTTCCTCATCACCTTGTACTCGGTAGGTAATTTCTGGAACGTTCCGCTGTATCTCTTGAACACAGCTAGTGTCTTATTTACATCATCGATTGCGCAGCGTCCATTTTGTGAAAGGCACATTCTCGGTTGAACCGAAGAAGCTGCCAACCCTGTTGTGCCTTGTTCAAGTTCACATTGTTCGCCCTAAGCTGCTTCACCAAATCCTTTGTGTACACATCTATGCACTTGTGTGATTGGCAATGAAGTTTCTCACCATAAGTAAGAGACAACGAATGGTTGTGGCTTGACCAGTGTTCAGCAATGAGCCATCATTATCTGCAGCCGAACACTGAGCCATCATTATCTGCAGCCCTAAGTAATCTGATCATTGCAGGGCACTCGCACCGCCATTGATTCGCCCTCCGCCGTCGAGCTAGGGGGGAGGTCTCAACTGAGTAGATGGGGACCAAGGTATTTCTTTTTTTTTCTTGAAGCTGACCGAGAAATTTTTACTGCACCACACTTCATCCGCCAGCATTTACTGAACCTTGACTACGATGTTTCTGCAGCAGACGACGCGCATACGTTTCTGATCCCCAGACAGCTTTTCGTTACGGAGGCGAGCCACGGCTCGGCTCGTCATGGTAAGAAACGAGCCCGCGGGATATCGTACATCACTGTTTCTCACAGTATAGTGTCAGACGACTGCATTTTCTTGCACCCGTATATGCTGAAGATGGGCCCACTAATCCAGATCCCTAGAGATGGACCTAAGGCCAAGATAACATGTCCAGATGCCACCACTACCAGTAACGCCGTTATATATATATATATATATATATATATATATATATATATATATATATATATACCTACTAATAAAGTAATTAGTGCTTCCGGTCGCACGTCGTCGGCGGTTTTGCGAAAAAGTCCCTCTATTTCTTTAAAATCGACCCGCAGTCCTTGTTTAAGTGGCACTCTGAAAAAACGTTTCGTTTTTACGTAAAAACCACTGCATTTGTTGGAAATTATGCCCGCCGCCCTTATCTCTTATTGGACTGGCTCAACGCCACTTATCTTGTCGTTCTCCACTGCAGGGCACGCGCCGCCGCTGGCCGCCGGCGTCGCGGCGGGCGTCCGTGCCGAGGCTAGCAGGAAGACTCGAGGCGGTCTCGGGCGCGACGGGGAGCTGGCTGGAGCGCACGGACGGCGGGGGCTCGTGCAGGAGGTGAAGACCGACGGGGAAGTTCAGAGGGGCGGGGGCTCGAAACACCGACTTCACCTCCTAACCCGATTGAGCACGGTATGCATGTGCTAGAAATAAGATTTGCTACCAAATTAAAATAGTCCCGCCTCGCCCTTTTATATATAATGGCGAGTTCCTTGGAAATCACCAAGCTGACTAGAGAATCAACAAACATATGGATTTGTAGACTATTTGAGCGAGTAAAAGTGGAAAATAAGACACCAAATTGGTGTGCTGGTGGCTGCAAATCAACAAACAGAGGGAGCAGAGGATCAAAGAGGAACACCGAAGTAAGATCCATGGCGAACGAGTACAGGACAAGGCGGGGATGCCGTTACGAGAGTGGCCATCGGTGCTGGAGAGACGGCGGCCTTGAGCGGGCCGGAGCCAACTCATCTATAGAGGAGCCAGTCATCTCCATCATGGGAGACTCCCGGTGGCGCGCAGGTGTGTAGCTCGCGCCATGGCCGGTGGAGTCAGGGGTTCCATCTGCCCGCGCCATGGTCGGGTGGAGAGAGGATCCCGACGGTGGTGGAGCTTGGGAGGGGGGATCCTGGCGGCGGTGGGCGTAGGCTGCAGCGGCGGTGTGTTCTAGAGCAGCGGAAGGTCGGGGTTGTGGATCTCGCGGAAGGGAAGTTGCGTGCTCGGTCTGGACAGATGGGGATGAGAAAGAGAGATGGAGTGGTGGAGACACGCAAGCAAGCTCTAAAGTGGTGGAAGTACACATACGTGATGGTCTATGGGGCATATGTGCCGGCATTGTTTTGCTTTTAACATCTATACACGGAGTATGGACGCAAAATGAGAACATATAAGACTTCTATATTTTTTTGTGAAAAAGACAGTGGAAATGAAATCTTCCCAATGAAACAACCTCAACAATAAAAATACATATCAAAATCATAATAATTCAAATCTTTTGATAATTTTATAAAATACTTTAAATGAATTATTAAACTCTAGAAGAGTGTGTAAGGGCATCTCCAACGCCAACCCTCAAAGTGTCGGCAACCGTCTGGACCACCGATCCGGACATGTTTTGCCATCCAACGTGAGCCTGTATCGGTTCACCGATCGGTCTGGACCTACTTTTTACGAAAAAACGGAAACAAACTCGAGGCAAGGTCTTTGCGGACATCCGAATAGCTGCCAGGCTCGATTATATATGACTGCCCTGGTCCACCGAGAATGCACTCCCTCATCCGCGTTCCTTCGTGTCCAAAGCATACAATGCCTCTTCAGAGCATCGGTGCCAGATTCATGTTCGCTCAAAGCGACGCAACCTCTCACCGACGCTTCTATTTTTTTACTCTATTTATGTCCTCCTGAACTCATGCTGATAAAACTGAAAAGGAAACAAACACCATACATAGACGGATTTATAACGGTTCATATGTGTGCACAATAAACCATTGATGCCAAAACACACACATTTACGTGTCATAGCAATAGTCGTTAGTTGATCTCAATAAAGCTATTGTTACATGTGAAGAAACTTCTATTGTCTGATGGTAGTGCAATAATTAATCTGATCTACAATGCCGTAACATTTTTCTACTTTCCAAATTGTATCCATGAAAAACAAGACACTCGCGACACATGCACCGTCATTAATTAACTCAGTCATACTTATTTGAAACTATGTATATGTATACCACAATACAAAAATATTATTTAAACAAAAGAATATGGTAAACAAAAGTAACCTACTTTAATGAACTAGCTTACTTTCTTGAACAAAGCTAATTATAGAAGTTGTTATATACTACCACCACGATTTAAAGACATTAATAATTCTATGTATGATAGCGTTAACTTTACTTACTGATAATTATCTAAAAGGAGAACAAAGCAAATTACAGCTAATCATGAGTTAAAGCGCAACAGACTAAGCAAAGATGCAATTGCAATGAAGAATCATACATATATCACAACATAACAGAAAGTTAGAACATCTATCCAACAAGGATTTCACGGTCAGCGAGAGAAGCATGTATGCATGGACGTCGGACGAAGTGTACCACATTTTTATAGTCCAATGTCAGTAACTCAAAACAAGCACTACATGTAGAATATTTTTGTTATCAGTATGGTAGTCTAAAGATAAGGTTGTTCACCCGATTAGTTGATTAGGATTCATATCGCAAGTTCAAACTAGAGCCCCAAATAATCCTATTGTTAATTGATCCATCATTATTTTCACAATCAAACTTATCCTTTACCTGGCCAACCTAATTATTCACATCATTTTTTCTCCCGGTGCAACGCACGGGCAAGTTGTGCTAGTATTTTTATATAACAAAGCGATTATTGCTTCTGCCCGCCCGCTCACCGTCGTTCCGGCAGTTTTGTGAAAAAGACCCTGCTATTATTTCTATTCAACCCGCAGTCCCTCTTTCAGTGGAGGTCTGAAAAACGGTTCGTTCTTTACAAAAAATAAAACATGCGCCTTATCCAGACGCCGGCGCTTCCTTTCCATCCATGGAGGAGCAGGAGAAGTTGAGGGGCGGCGCGACGGAGGAGAAGTTGAGGGGTGGGCGGCGCGACGGAGAAGTCGATGGGCGACGCGGTGGAGCAGGAGAAGTTGGGGGGCAGCGCGTTGACGGCGGCGACAGCTTCGAGTCGGCTCGTGGACGAGCATGCTGCAGGATAAATGAGGTCCCCGCCGGCGACGAGCTTGCTGGAGCCGATGAAAGCACGCGCGCGCGTTGGCCGGCCTTGCTCTGGCGGCGGAGCTCGAGGGCTGCCGGCTGCTGCATGTGGCGTGGCTGCTGCTGCTGCTTTTCCGCTGCGTCGGCCGGCCTTCTGTAGCGGCGGCGCCGGCATTGCTCTGGCGACGGAGCTCGAGGGCGTGCCCGCTGCTGCTGCTCCTACTATTCCACCGCCGTCGGCCGGCCTTCAGTGGTGGCGGCTTGAGAGCAGGCGGTCTCGGCGCGGCGGACGAAGAAGGAGAGGCATCGCGGGCTCCCTGGAGAAAACATGAGAGAGCGAGATTAGAGAGAGAAGAAGAAGGGAGAAAGTCGGGAGAGAGGAAAGTTGACCTGCGTACATCCAGTGAGGCAGTGGCGGAGCGAAGCTTTTCAGGGCGGCCCGGCGCAGTTGGAACTGGCAGCGCCGGGAGGTAGCCTCAGGGCCCAGACGGGTGCAGTTCAGCACTAGTAGATAAAGGGTCATCAGACCCAGTTCGTTTGGGCCTTTAGCCCCGGTTCCTGAACCGGGACAAAAGTGTCGGTACTAATGCTCTGACCCTTTAGTCCCGGTTCAATCCAGAACCGGGGCAGATGGGTGTCCACGTGGCCTGTGCGCCGAGCCCAGGCAGGAGGGGCTTTGGTCCCGGTTGGTGGTACCAACCGGGACCAAAAGGCATCCACGCGTCAGCATTTCTGTGGATGTGGTTTTTGTTTTTTTTTTGAAAGGGGAGGGGGTTGGAGGTTTTGGGGGGTTAATTTAGGTGTTTCATATTGTGTTAGCTAGCTAATTAATAGAGAGAAGTGACCTCTCTTATGTCCGTGCTTGGTCGATGCTACGTACTACACATACGTATAGAGACGACAAGACACGCTAGCTAGCTAGCTGCTAGCTAGTAAGCAAACGAAGGAAACAGAAGATCGTATAATCAACATATATATATATATATATATATATATATATATATATATATATATATATATATATATATATATATATGCATACAGAGAGAAGTAATATCGACCACCTCTCCTTCTCCGAGAGATTGGTCGAACAACAAGTTCTCGTATATCTATCCGACACTACCGGGTACATATATACAATAATTATCTCTTACAAATATAATCTCCTATACGATGAACGCATGGTCCACGTAGTATTCTCCGTCTGGCGCGAGCACGTGTTCAAGGAAGAATGCCGCCAATTCCTCTTGAATTGCTCGCAGACGATCTAGTGTTAGGAGTTCATCCCGCATCCGAAACATCTAATTTGATGTAGGGGGTCAATACATGAAATGATGCTATAAAATTGTGAATATTATTGATTGCTTACGCACTTCAAATTGTGCTTCAGAGTAGCCCCGCTCACAGGTCGTGTGGCGGATGGACTTGCAAATGTAGTATCCACAGTAATCATTCCCGGGTTCCTGCCACAACCACTTTACAAGAAATAGATGTCAATCAAACTGATAAGCAAGAATGCCAAATGGTATTGATGAAACTAGCGCTTAAATCAAGATATATGAGATGCGCGCGCGGAACATGCTACTATATAGTACTTACTTTCGGGTATCTAAATTCTAGCTTCTTCGGCAGTCCGGAGCTTTTTTGGTGAATTTTCTCCAAACCCTGCCAGACAAAGAAAACAATTACTTGATATCAGAAATGAACAAAGTTGCTGTTATGCATGGTGGATAATATTGATCGATTTAACTTACCTGTCGAGCATTTGAGTCATGTCCGCATACTCCTCGGGATCTTTACGTTTAGAGTCCAAGACAGTTACTAGCTACTCCCTTCTCAAGCTTAATCTCTAAGAGAATATAGTGGAAGCTGCGCACGCATGCATGAACTGATCAATTACATTACTATAACCTTGACTGATATATAAGGGAAACCAAATATGCACAAGACAGTAATACTCACTTGAAGTTGTAAGGAAAGAGTATTATATCTTCGTTTTCATTTACCACCAACGATCGTAGCAAGTTGGTCTCGGTATCTAAGGGACGCCATTTAACCTCGGTTGCATCTATGAGGTATGTGTCAATGAACCCAATATCACCTATTTGTCTTTTCTTCAATTCGACGATCTTCAATCTGCATAATATAGTGAGGATAATTATAAATACATGCAATGAAAGAGATCAGCTATATAGAGAGACTTAATGACAGAAGTAGTACTACTTACAGGCAGTAGCAGGTGACCGTTGCTTTATCGAGGGCCAATTGATTGAAAAACTAATGGAACTCCTCAAATGGAATAGGCAACAGTTCAATTCCAACGAGGTCATGCTCCGGTTTAACTCTCACATACAAGCTATCCCTCCTCCCAGACTCTCTGGAGATTTTCATGTACCAATCATGCAATCTTTGCATATTCGTTGATAAAGATCTTTCATTTTTGACGAGAGGCTTTTTGTACTCGTATCTTTGTATCTGCACGTCCAAGAAATCATATTGTACATCGTCGGACACGTAATCTCCAAGATTGCTATAACCGGGCACCATCCTTGGCTCATTAGCGACCATGTCGCTAGACACCTTGAGCGGGGGGCACGATTGGTCCGCTTGTTCGCTGAGCTGGGCAATTTGTTTCCCAGCTCGTCCTTCTGCTAACCTTTGATCACTTTTAGTACTTCCCTACTGCTTCGCTGCTTGAAATGACTTTTGAATCATGCGGTCATAGTTGTCCTTTGGCTTACTTTTCGCTGGTTGCTTCAGGGCAGCAAGAGTGCGCTTTGCTTTCATCGGATCTATCTTCTCCTCCGGAGGTGGATGTCTCTGTGCTTTCAACCCTTCAAGCCAGTCCTTCACTTCGCCTTGAGCGATCTTCGTGTTTTCCTCGTCGGACCTCTCGTATGGTAACTTCTCTAGATGCGTGAGAGAAGGACCGAATCTGCATAGCCTCCCGCCTCTAGCTGTACTGCTAGACGTCGCCAGACCAGACGAAGCGGTTGTCTTCTTTCCTTGCTTACGCGCAGGAGCAGGAGCAGCCGGAGCGGCGGCAGGTCTCTTCCGCCCTTGCTGACTAGGCAGAGAAGGAGGAGCAGGCTGGCTGCTCGGGCGCGCCGGCGCAGGCGGAGAAGGAGGAGGCTGGCTGCTCGGGCGCGCCGGCGCAGGCGAAGGAGGTGGAGTGCCGCCACGCGCCGGAGAAGGAGCCGGAGTGCCCTTATCGTCACTCGCCGGAGGAGGAGGCGGTGGAGGAGGCGGAGTGCCCTGACTCGCCGGAGGAGGAGGAGGAGGAGGCGGAGGCGTCCAGTTGAGAATGTTGATGAGGTCCTTCCGCCATAGGCATGGAGTCTTCAGTGAAGAACCCAGCCGAGTCTCCCCTTCACCAGTAGGGTGGTCAAGCTGGAGCTCCTCAAATCCCTCCGTAATTTCATCCACCATCACCCTAGTATATCCTTCTGGAATCGGCTGGCAGTGAAAAGTGTCGCCGGGTCCAGTAGGATAAACAGAGCCAGCAGCCGCCTTGACCTTCAGATTTATCCACTGCGTCATAAGGTGGCAATTTTGTGCCTCCGTGATAGCATCCACGGGATACCTGGCAGTAGCCGTCAAGACAGGCTCCGGCTGAAGCAGCTCGGTGGAAGCCACGCTGCTTCTCCGCTGAGATGGCGGGGTAGCTTCGGGGGAAGCTTCGGCAATTCTTTTGTCCCGATTTGCTTCCCGTTCCTCTATCGCTTGTATTCTGGCCCGCAGCGCCTGCAGTTCGGTCTGCTCCATTTTCTTCCTCCTCTCGTGGCATTTGTAGCCGCCTGCGTCCGGAAACCCGGCACGCCACAGAAGGGAGCCTGGCGTGCCTCGTGTCAGTCCAGGGTGCTCAGGATTCCCGAGGGCTATTGTCAGCTCGTCGTTCTCTCTGTCCGGGAAGAACGTCCCTTCATGCGCTGCTTTGATATACTGCTGCATCTTCTTGAGTGGTGTTTCCAATTGCTTGTCCGTCCAAATGCACCTCCCTGATACAGGGTCCAAGGTTCCGCCAGCCCCGAAGAACCAAGTCCGGCAACGGTCTGGCCATTGCGTTGTCTCTGGTTCGATCCCTTTCTCAAGCAGATCATTCTCAGCCTTGGCCCACTTAGGCCGGGCTCTGAGGTAGCCACCTGACACCGTGCGATGGTGATGCTTCTTCTTCGCAGCATTTATCTGGTTTGTCACCGACATCTTGTTACTCTTTTCCGATGTCTTATAGGCCACAAATGCGGGCCAGTCATCTTTGATCTTCTCATATATGCCCACGAATTCTGGAGTCTTTTTATCGCGGACAAACTTATTCAGTTTTTTCTTCCATGCCCTGAATTGGTCTGCCATCTTCGAAAGAGCAGCAGACTTGATTAAGTCCTCTTTAACTGGATTCGCCGGATCATCCTCTGGCGGTAGGATGAAATTTTGACTTCAGCTCAGTCCAAAGATCTTCTTTCTGCATATCAGTGACATAAGACACCTGAGCGTCTTTTGCAGCCGGCTTTAACCATTGATGGATGCTGATCGGGATCTTGTCCCAAACCAGAACCCCGCACTGATTAACAAATGCGTTCTTTGTCCGCATGGGTTCAATCGGCTCGCCGGAGCGCGAGATTTCTGAGATCTCAAACTTTTCATCCGGCCTCAACTTTTTCTTCGCGCCTCGTCTCTTTACCGAAGATTTGCTCGATCCGGAGGGCTAGAAAAAGGAACAAAGACAAGAGTTAATGAATGCATCAATTAACTAGTCAGCACAGGCTTAACTAACATATATACCTCCTGGCCGGACTCGGTTCGGTCACCGGAGCCAGCATCAAGGTCTCCTTCTTGCACTGGCATTGGGTCACCGGAGCCGTCCTCACGGTCTACTTCTTCCATGTGCATTGGGTCACCGGAGCCATCAATGTCATAGCCTAGATCTTCTAGCTGCAGCTCTCTTTCCACCTGCTCATTGGTGTCGTTGAGAAACGACAAGACGGCATCTTGTCCGTCTGCGATTATGTCCATCAACATCGCTTCTTGTGCTAGGTCTCGGGTGTTGTCGTCCATAGTTTCTACAAATATTTACAACATGCCAATTATTATTCAAACATGATAGATGGATATATTAATGGCAAACGTAGAACTAGCTTCGACACTCGACCCCTGAACGACCCTCGACTGCTCGGCGATCCACAACCCTAGACCCCCTCATGTCACATTTTGTCTAGTGTCAAAGGATTCAACAAAACCAATACTTCATCATTAGGCGAAAGTAACAGTCGCATGATGGTACGAAGCTCTCCAAAGTTATTTTGGAACGGAGTCCCAGATAGGATAATTCGTAACAAAAGACGGATTATCTTATTAGGAACTCCGTTCCAAAACAACTTTGCATAACTTTGTACCAACATGCCCCGGTTACTTCTGGCAAATGATGAAGTCATGGATTTCTTCAATACTTTGACACTAGCTAGGCAACCTCTCTACCCCTCGACCCTCGACTGCTCGGCGAT
>LR738714.1:781937120-781949216 GCA_902687465.1 Secale cereale
GGATAATTCGTAACAAAAGACGGATTATCCTATCAGGAACTTCGTTCCAGAACAACTTTGCATAACTTCGTACCAACATGCCCCGGTTACTTCTGGCAAATGATGAAGTCATGGATTTCTTTAATACTTTGACACTAGCTAGGCAACCTCTCTCGACCCGTCGACCCTCGACTGCTCGGTGATCCACAACCCTAGACCCCCTCATGTCACATTTTGTCTAGTGTCAAAGGATTCAACAAAACCAATACTTCATCATTAGGCGAAAGTAAGAGTCGCAAGATGGTACGAAGCTCTCCAAAGTGGTTTTGGAACGGAGTCCCAGAAAGGATAATTCGTAACAAAAGACGGATTATCCTATCAGGAACTTCGTTACAGAACACTTTGCATAACTTCGTACCAACATGCCCCGGTTACTTCTGGCAAATGATGAAGTCATGGATTTCTTCAATACTTTGACACTAGCTAGGCAACCTCTCGACCCCTCGACCCTCGGTCCCTCGACGACCCTCGGCCCCTCGACGACCCTCGGCCTCTCGACCCCTCGACCCTCGGCCTCTCGACTCCTCGACCCTCGGCCCGTCGACGACCCTCGGCCTCTCGACCCCTCGACCCTCGGCCTCTCGACCCCTCGACGACCCTCGGCCCCTCGGTGATCCCTCGACCCTTGACGACCCTCGGTCCCTCGACGACCCTCGACCCCCCCCCCCTAATGTCGAAGTTATCGGGGAGGGTGTATATCGACAACGACATATCCGATAAAAAAACACTAGTAGAAAACAGGGCATTGGTCCAGCCCATTAGCCCCGGTTCAATCTAGAACCGGGACCAATAGGGGTACTGGACCCGGTTCGTTAGCCCAGGGGGCCGGCCGGGCCACGTGGGCCATTGGTCCCGGTTCGTCTGGACCTATTGGTCCCGGTTGGAGCTAAAAACCGGGACCAATGGCTCTTGCTCCTGGCCCACCACTATTAGTCCCGGTTTGTTTTATGAACCGGGACCAAAGGCACCCCTTTAGCCCCGGTTTGTAGCACCAACCGGGACCAGTGAGTTGCCTATATATACCCCCTCACTCAAGAGCAGAGCTCACTGCTCTGTTTTTTTTCTGGCCGAGGGGGAGAGGGGTTAGTGGTGCTCTAGCTCACCTCCTATGCACACAACATGTTCGGTGGAATGCCCGAGCCACACTAGTTAAGCTTTTCTCCTCTCGAAGCTCTATTTTCTTCGAGATTTGTCTAGGTTTAGCGGTCCATCACGTCCCGTCCCCGTCTTCGCCGCCGTCGATCGCCCCCGCCGATCTCGTCACCGGCACCACCGTGGTGAGCCTCTTGTTATGTCCATGCTTTTCTTACTTTTATTATTGCTTTAGATAGATATTTGTCTAATTTTCTTACGTTTATTATTGCTTGTTATTATATAGTGCGATGGTTTTGATATCCGCCCACGTGGGCCCTCGTCCGGTCTACGATTCGGATGTGGTATATTATCTTTAATTTATAACTATTTGTTTTAGTGCTTATGATAGTTATGCCGACCAACCTGACATGCATAGATGTTTTATTATGTCTAGGAGGTAGTTGAACCGGAAATTCCAACCGACCCTCTAGTGGAGAGGTTAAATTTAGTTGAAGAGGAAAACATTTCGTTAAAGAAAAAATTGGAAAAAATGGAGGAGGAGAAGATGGAATTGGAGTTGCATGTTGCGGAAGTTATCGATGATCACAAGATCAAGATGGACCCTATTGTCGAGAGGTTTAATTTAGTTGAATAAGAAAACAAATTCTTGAAGGAAAAAATAAAAAAAATTGTGGACGAGAAGATGATATTGGAGTTGCATGTTGCGGATGTCGTCGATGATCACAAGATCAAGATGGATGCAATGCGGTTGTAGATTAAAAAGATTAGAAAATATGCCATTAATACCGAGGCTTGGTATCATTATGCCGTTGGATCAATTGTTACCTTGGTTGCGATTATGATAGCATTTGTTTTCGCGTTGAAATGTTTTACATAGTTTCGATGTGTATGGAGAGCTATATGTTGTTAGATGAGAACTATATATGTATGTACTTTGGTTTTAATGTGATGATGAACTTTTATCCATTTGGTCACTTAATTATCTATTTATGATGTTCTGTAATGGTTTTTGACACACTTAATTATATATAAATGCACGCAGATGAACCGCCAATGGATGTACGGTGACAGACACACCTCCGAGTACATTAAGGGCGTGCGTGAGTTTCTAAATGCGGCAGAGGCAAACAAGCAGAATGGTTTTATGTGTTGTCCATGCACTAAATGTGTGAATACGATGTCTTACTCTAACCGGAAAATCCTTCACTCCCACCTGCTTTACAAGGGTTTCATGCCACACTATAATGTTTGGACGAGGCACGGAGAAATAGGGGTTATGATGGAAGACGGCGAAGAAGAAGAGTACAATGACAACTATGTGCCCCCTGAATACGGTGATGCTGCAATGGGGGGAGCTGATGAAGATCAAGAGGAACCAGACGATGTGCCCAATGATGCTGCAACGGGTGAAGCTGCTGAAGATCAAGAGGAACCAAATGATGATCTTCGCCGGGTCATTGTCGATGCAAGGACACAATGCGAAAGTCAAAAGGAGAAGCTGAAGTTCGATCGCATGTTAGAGGATCACAAAAAAGGGTTGTACCCCAATTGCGAAGATGGCAACACAAAGCTCGGTACCGTACTGGAATTGCTGCAGTGGAAGGCAGAGAATGCTGTGGCTGACAAAGGATTTGAGAAGCTACTGAAAATATTGAAGAAGAAGCTTCCGAAGGATAACGAATTGCCCGACAGTACATACACAGCAAAGAAGGTCGTATGCCCTCTAGGATTGGAGGTGCAGAAGATACATGCATGCCCTAATGACTGCATCCTCTACCGCGGTGCATACAACGATCTGAACGCATGCCCGGTATGTGGTGCGTTGCGGTATAAGATCAGACGAGATGACCCTGGTGATGTTGATGGCGAGCCCGCCAGGAAGAGGGTTCCTGCGAAGGTGATGTGGTATGCTCCTATAATACCACGGTTGAAACGTTTGTTTAGAAACAGAGAGCATGCCAAGTTGATGCGATGGCACAGTGAGGACCGTAAGAAAGACGGGAAGTTGAGAGCACCCGCTGACGGGTCGCAATGGAGAAAAATCGAGAGAAAGTACTGGGAGGAGTTTGCAAAGGACGCAAGGAACATATGGTTTGCTCTAAGCGCGGATGGCATTAATCCTTTCGGGGAGCAGAGCAGCAATCACAGCACCTGGCCCGTGACTCTATGTATGTATAACCTTCCTCCTTGGATGTGCATGAAGCGGAAGTTCATTATGATGCCAGTTCTCATCCAAGGCCCTAAGCAACCCGGCAACGACATTGATATGTACCTAAGGCCATTAGTTGAAGAACTTTTACAGCTGTGGAATGGAAACGGTGTACATGCGTGGGATGAGCACAAACAGGAGGAATTTGACCTAAAGGCGTTGCTGTTCGTGACCATCAACGATTGGCCCGCTCTCAGTAACCTTTCAGGACAGACAAACAAAGGATACCACGCATGCACGCACTGTTTAGATGACACTGAAAGTATATACCTGGACAAGTGCAGGAAGAATGTGTACCTGGGCCATCGTCGATTTCTTCCGACCAACCATCAATGTCGAAAGAAAGGCAAGCATTTCAAAGGCGAGGCAGATCACCGGAAGAAGCCCGCCATGCGTACCGGTGATCACGTACTTGCTATGGTCAATGATTTACACGTAATCTTCGGAAAGGGCCCCGGCGCACTAGCTGTTCCGAATGCGATGAGGGACACGCACCCATGTGGAAGAAGAAATCTATATTTTGGGACCTACCCTACTGGAAAGACCTAGAGGTCCGCTCTTCAATAGACGTGATGCACGTGACGAAGAACCTTTGCGTGAACCTGCTAGGCTTCTTGGGCGTGTATGGAAAGACAAAAGATACAGCTGAGGCACGGGAGGACCTGCAACGTTTGCACGAAAAAGACGGCATCCCTCCGAAGCAGTATGAAGGTCCTGCCAGCTATGCTCTTACGAAAGAAGAGAAAGAAATCTTCTTTGAATGCCTTCTCAGTATGAAGGTCCCGACTGGCTTCTCGTCGAATATAAAGGGAATAATAAATATGGCAGAGAAAAAGTTCCAGAACCTAAAGTCTCATGACTGCCATGTGATTATGACGCAACTGCTTCCGGTTGCATTGAGGGGGCTTCTACCGGAAAACGTCCGATTAGCCATTGTGAAACTATGTGCATTCCTCAATGCAATCTCTCAGAAGGTGATCGATCCATAAATCGTACCAAGGCTAAGGAGTGATGTGACGCAATGTCTTGTCAGTTTCGAGCTTGTGTTCCCACCATCCTTCTTCAATATCATGACACACGTCCTAGTTCATCTAGTCGACGAGATTGTCATTCTGGGGCCCGTATTTCTACACAATATGTTCCCGTTTGAGAGGTTCATGGGAGTCCTAAAGAAATATGTCCGTAACCGCGCCAGACCAGAAGGAAGCATCTCCATGGGCCATCAAACAGAGGATGTCATCGGGTTTTGTGTTGACTTCATTCCTGGCCTTAATAAGATAGGTCTCCCTAAATCGCGGTACGAGGGCAGACTGACTGGAAAAGGCACGCTTGGAAGGGACTCAATAATATGCAGGGACGGTTATTCTTGGTCTCAAGCACACTACACAGTTCTACAGAACTCTACATTGGTGACCCCGTATGTCGATGAACACAAGAACAGTCTGCGCTCCAAACACCCGGAGCAGTGCGACGACTGGATTACACGTGAACACAATAAAGCAAAATAAATAAATAAAATAAATAAAGCAAGAAAGAAAATAAATAAAGGAAGTAAAATAAATAAAGCAACTCTAAATACAGCAAAAAACAACTTAGAATTAAACAAAGAAAATAAAATAAATAAAGCAACTCTAAATGCAGCAAAAAACAACTTAGAAATAAATAAAGCAAAAAAGGAAAAAAAAAATTTGGGCGCTGCCCAGTGAGCCTGCAAGGCCTATAGCACAGGATCCACCTGTAATATAAGGCCCAGCAAGCTCACAGGGCAGCGCGCAGAGTTAGGCCCAGAAGCCTGCATTTGAGAGGAGCTCGAGAGGGTGGGAGCAGCAGCCCTTATAAACCACTCTCGAGCTCCCTCAGCTAGCGAGGTGGGACTAAACATCCCACCGCACCCGCGCCAGCACAGGGCCTTTGGTCCCGGTTGGTGGCACCAACCGGGACTAAAGGGTGGCATTAGTCCCGGTTGGTGGCTGAAACCGGGACTAATGCCCCTCCTATATAACCAGGACTTGCGAAATTTTGGGCAGTTTCTTTCTTCCCCGCCCCGACGCCTCCCTCGATCTGCTCCTTCCCCGTCGCCGTCGCCGTCGCCCCCGTCGCCCCGTCGCCGTCGCCGTCGCCCCCGTCGCCCCGTCGCCGTCGCCGTCGCCCCCGACGCCGCCTCGTCGCCCCGCCCCGCGCCGTCGCCGCGCCCCGGCCGGCCCGTCGCCCCGCGCCGCCGCGCGCCCCGCCCCGCCGCCGTCGCGCCGCCGCGCCCCGACGCCGCCTCGTCGCCGCCCCGCCCCGCCGCCGTCGCGCCGCCCAGCCCTGCCGATGTGAGGGGCTCTTTTTTTTATGTTTAATATTGCTGTATATATATATATATAGTTGCTGTGTATATATGTATAAATTGCAGTATATTTATGTGTATATTTTTTTTATGTTTATATAAATTGCAGTATATATAGTTGCTGTATATATAGTTGCTGTATTTATATGTATGTGTATATCTTTTTTTTCTTAGGAATTTGCTAAATATATATGTTAAATATATATTTATGTGTGTATATAAATATATTTTTTCTTAGGAAGTTGCTGTATATATGTGATGTGTGTATATGTGATGTATATATATGTGTATGTGGCTATATAGTTTTTTGTTTATATATGCTAAATATATATAGAAAGTTTTATATATGCAAAAGTTACAAATTTAGAAAAAGAAGGATAGGAAAGAAGAAAATAAGAAAGAGGAAAGAAAGAAGAAGAGGAGAGGAAGAAGAGGAGAAATAAATAAGAAGAAGAAAAAAAAGAAAAAAAGAGGAGAAGAAGAAAGGAATAGAGGAGAAGAAGAGAAATTTTCTCTTCTTCTCCTCTATTCCTTTCTTCTTCTCCTTTTTTTTCTTTTTTTTTCTTCGATCTTCTCCTCTAGCGGTTCCTTTTTTCTTCTTCTTCCTCTTTTTTTATCGGATATGTCTATGTCGATATACACCCTCCCCGATAACTTCGACATTAGGGGGGGCCGGGGTCGAGGGTCGTCGAGGGACCGAGGTCGAAGGTCGAGGGGTCGAGGGTCGTCGAGGGACCGAGAGGCCGAAGGGCGAGGGGTCGAGAGGTTGCCTAGCAGTCGGGGGTCTAGGGTTGTGGATCGCCGAGCAGTCGGGGGTCAAAGTATTGAAGAATTCCATGACTTCATCATTTGCCAGAAGTAACCGGGGCATTTTGGTACAAAGTTATGCAAAGATATTTTGGAACGGAGTTCCTGATAGAATAATCCGTCTTTTGTTACGAATTATCCTATCGGGGACTCCGTTCCAAAATAACTTTGGAGAGCTTCGTACCATCATGCTACTGTTACTTTCGCCTAATGATGAAGTATTGGTTTGTTGAATCCTTTGACACTAGACAAAATGTGACATGAGGGGGTCTAGGGTTGTGGATCGCCGAGAAGTCGGGGGTCGAGGGGTCGAGAGAGGTTGCCTAGCTAGTGTCAAAGTATTGAAGAATTCCATGACTTCATCATTTGCCAGAAGTAACCGGGGCATGTTGGTACGAAGTTATGCAAAGATGTTCTGGAACGGAGTTCCTGATAGGATAATCCGTCTTTTGTTACGGATTATCTTATCTGGGACTTCGTTCCAAAACAACTTTGGAGAGCTTCGTACCATCATGCTACTGTTACTTTCTCCTAATGATGAAGTATTGGTTTTGTTGAATCCTTTGACACTAGCTAGACAAAATGTGACATGAGGGGGTCTAGGGTTTGTGGATCGCCGAGCAGTCGAGGGTTGAAGCTAGTTCTACGTTTGCCATTAATATATCCATCTGTCATGTTTGAATAATAATTGGCATGTTGTAAATATTTGTAGAAACAATGGACGACAACACCCGAGACCTAGCACAAGAAGCGATGTTGATGGACATAATCGCAGACGGACAAAATGCCGTCAGGTCGTATCTCAACGACACCGATGAGCAGGTCGAACAAGAGCTGCGGCTGGAAGATCTAGGCTATGATATTGATGAATTCGGTGACCCAATGCACATGGAAGAAGTAGACCGTGAGGACGGCTCCGGTGACCCAATGCCGGTGCAAGAAGGAGACCGTGATGCCGGCTCCGGTGACCGAACCGAGTCCGGCCAGGAGGTATATATGTTAGTTAAGCATGTGCTGACTAGTTAATTGATTCATTCATTAACTCTCGTCTTTGTTCCTTTTCTAGCCCTCCGGATCGAGCAAATCTTCGGTAAAGAGACGAGGAGCGAAGAAAAAGTTGAGGCCGGATGAAAAGTTTGAGATCTCAGAAATCTCGCGCTCCGGCGAGCCGATTGCACCCATCCGCACAAAGAACGCATTTGTTAATCAGTGCGGGGTTCTGGTTAGGGACAAGATCCCGATCAGCATCCATCAATGGTTAAAGCCGGCTGCAAACGACGCTCAGGTGACTTATGTCACTGATATGCAGAAAGAAGATCTTTGGACTGAGCTGAAGTCAAACTTCGTCCTACCGCGAGAGGTTGATCCGGCGAAGCCAGTTAAAGAGGACTTAATCAAGTCTTATGCACTTTCGAAGATGGCAGACCAATTCAGGGCATGGAAGAAAAAACTGAATAAGTTTGGCAAAGATGAAACGACTCCAGAATTCGTGGGCATATATGAGAAGATCAAAGATGACTGGCCCGCATTTGTGGCCCATAAGAAGTCGGAAAAGAGTCAGAAGATGTCGGAGACAAACCGGATAAATGCTGCAAAGAAGATGCATCACCATCGCACGGGGTCGGGCGGCTACCTCGTAGCCCGGCCTAAGTGGGCCAGGGCTGAGAATGATCTGCTTCAGAAAGGGATCGAACCAGAGACAATGCACTGGCCAGAACGTTGCCGGACTTGGTTCTTCGGGGCTGGCGGATCCTTGGACCCTGTAACAGGGTGGTGCATTTGGACGGACAAGCAATTGGAAACACCACTCAGGAAGATGCGGCAGTATATCAAAGCAGCGCATGCAGGGACGTTCATCCCCGACAGAGAGAACGACGAGCTGACAATGGCCCTCGGGAATCCTGAGCACCCTGGACGGACACGAGCCACGCCAGGCTCCCTTCCGTGGCGTGCTGGGTTTCCGGACGCAGGAGGCTACAAATGCCACGACAGGAGGAAGAAAATGGAGATGACCGAAATCCAGGCGCTGCGGGCCAGAGTACAAGCGATAGAGGAACGGGAAGCAGATCGGGAAAGAATTGCCGAAGCTTCCCCCGAAGCTACCCCGCCATCTCAGCGGAGAAGCAGCGTGGCTTCCACCGAGCTGCTTCAGCCAGAGCTTGCCTTGACGGCTACTGCCAGGAATCCTGTGGATGCTATCACGGAGGCACAAAATTGCCACCTTATGGCACAGTGGATGAATCTGAAGGTCAAGGCGGCTGCTGGCTCTCTTTATCCTTCTGGACCAGACGACACTTTTCACTGCCGGCCGATTCCAGAAGGATATGCTAGGGTGATGGTCGACGAAATAACGGAGGGATTTGAGGAGCTCCAGCTTGACCACCCTACCGGTGAAGGGGAGACTCGGCTGGGTTCTTCACTGAAGACTCCATGCCTATGGCGGAAGGACCTAATCAACATTCTGAACTGGACGCCTCCGCCTCCTCCTCCTCCTCCGACGAGTCAGGGCACTCCGCCTCCTCCACCGCCTCCTCCTCCGGCGAGTGACCATCAGGGCACTCCGGCTCCTTCTCCGGCGAGTGACCATCAGGGCACTCCGGCTCCTTCTCCGGCGCGTGGCGGCACACCGCCTCCTTCGCCGCCGGCGCGCCCGAGCAGACAGCCAGCTCCTCCTTCGCCTAATCAGCAAGGGCGGAAGAGACCTGCCGCCGCTCCGGCTGCTCCTGCTCCGGCGCCTAAGCAAGTAAAAAAGACAGCCGCTTCGTCTGGTCCGGCGACGTCTACCAGTACAGCCAGAGGCGGGAGGCGATGCAGATTCGGTCCTTCTCTCACACCTCTAGAGAAGTTACCGTACGAGAGGTCCGACGAGGAAAACACGAAGATCGCTGAAGGCGAAGTGAAGGACTTTTTTGAAGGGTTGAAAGCACAGAGACATCCACCTCCAGAGGAGAAGATAGATGCGGTGAAAGCAAAGCGCACTCTTGCTGCCCTGAAGCAACCAACGAAAAGTAAGCCGAAGGGCAACTATGACCGCATTATTCAAAAGACATTTCAAGATGCCAAGCGGTCCGGAAGTACAAAAAGTGATCAGAGGTTAGCAGAAGGGCGAGCTGGGAAACAAATTGCCCAGCTCGGCGAACAAGCGAACCAATCGTGCCCCCCGCTCAAGGTGTCTAGCGACATGGTCGCTAATGATCCGAGGATGGTGCCCGGTTATACCAATCTTGCAGATTACGCGTCCGACGATGTACACTATGATTTCATGGACGTGCAGATAGAAAGATACGAGTACAAAAAGCCTCTCGTAAAAAATGAAAGATCTCTATCAACGAATATGCGAAGATTGCATGATTGGTACATGAAAATCTGCAGAGAGTCTGGGGGGATGAATAACTTGTATTTGAGAGTTAAACCGGAGCATGACCTCGTTGGAATTGACCTGTTGCCTGTTCCATTTGAGGAGTTCTATCAATTTTTCAATCAATTGGCCCTCGATAAAACAACGATCACCTGCTACTGTCTGTAAGTAGTACTACTTCTGTCATTAAGTCTCTCTATATAGCTGATCTTCATTGCATGTATTTATAATTATCCTCACTATATTATGCAGATTGAAGATCGTCGAATTGAAGAAAAGACAAGTAGGTGATATTGGGTTTATTAACACATACCTCATAGATGCAACCGAGGTTAAATTGCGTCCCGGCGATACCGAGACTAACTTGCTACGATCGTTGGTGGTAAATGAAAACAAAGATATAATACTCTTTCCTTACAACTTCAAGTGAGTGTTAATGTCTTGTGCATATTTGGTTTCCCTTATATATATCAGTCAAGTTTATAGTGATGTAATGATCTCATGCATTCGTGCGCAGCTTCCACTATATTCTCTTAGAGATTAAGCTTGAGAAGGGAATAGTAACTGTCTTCGACTCTAAACGTAAAGATCCCGAGGAGTATGCGGACATGACTCAAATGCTAGCCAGGTAAGTTAAATCGATCAATATTATCCACCATGCATATATATCAGCAACTTCATTTCTGATATCAACTAATTGTTTCCTTTGTCTGGCAGGGCTTGGAAAACATTCATCAAAAAAGCTCCGGGACTGCCGAAGAAGCTACAATTTAGATACCCGAAAGTAAGTATTATATAGTAGCATGTTCCGCGCGCGCATCTCCTATATCTTGATTCAAGCGCTAGCTAGTTTCATCAATACCAATTTGGCATTCTTGCTTATCAGTTTGATTGAGCTCTATTTCTTGTAAAGTGGTTGTGGCAGGAACCCGGGAATGATTATTGTGGATACTACATTTGCGAGTCCATCCGCCACACGACCTGTGAGCGGGGCTACACTGATGAACAATTTAAAGTGCGTAAGCAATCAATAATATTCACAAATTTATAGCATCATTTCATGTATTGACCCCCTACTTCAAATTAGATGTTTTGGATGCGGGATGAACTCCTAACACCAGATCGTCTGCGAGCAATTCAAGAGGAATTGGCGGCATTCTTCCTTGAACACGTGATCGCTGAAGACGGAGAATACTATGTGGACCCTGCATCCATGTGTTAGGAGATTATTTTTGTAAGAGATAATTATTGTATATATGTGCCCGGTAGTGTCGGATCGATAGATATACGAGAACTTGTTGTTCGACCAATCTCTCGGAGAAGGAGAGGTGGTCGATATTATTACTTCTCTCTGTATGCATATATATATATGTTGATTATATATACGAGATCTTCTGTTCCTTCGTTTGCTTAGTATAGCTAGCAGCTAGCTAGCTAGCTAGCGTGACTCTAGTCCATATATATACGTATGTGTAGTATGTAGCGTCGACCAAAAGCACGGACATAAGAGAGAAGTACTTCTCTCTATTAATTAGCTAGCTAACACAATATATCAAACACCTAAATTAACCCCGAAAACCTAAAACCCCCCCTCCCCTTTCAAAAAAAAAACAAAAACCACAGCTACAGAAATGCTGACACGTGCATGCCTTTTGGTCCCGGTTGGTACCACCAACCGGGACTAAAGCCCCTCCTGCCTGGACTCGGTGCACAGGCCACGTGGACACCCTTTTGCCCCGGTTCTGGATTGAACCGGGACTAAAGGGTCAGAGCATTAGTACCGACCCTGTTGCCCCGGTTCCAGAACCGGGGCTAAAAGGCCAAATGAACCGGGGCTAAATCCCCTTTATCTACTAGTGAAAAGAGGAAGAAGAAGAAAAAAGGAACCGCTAGAGGAGAAGATCGAAGAAAAAAAAAGAAAAAAAAAGGAGAAGAAGAAAGGAATAGAGGAGAAGAAGAGAAATCTTCTCCTCTATTCCTTTCTTCTTCTCCTCTTTTTTCTTCTTATTTTTTCTTCTTCTTATTTATTTCTCCTCTTCTTCCTCTCCTCTTCTTCTTTCTTTCCTCTTTCTTATTTTCTTCTTTCCTATCCTTCTTTTTCTAAATTTGTAACTTTTGCCTATATAAAACTTTCTATATACATTTAGCATATATAAACAAAAAACTATATAGCCACATACACATATATATACATCACATACACATCACATACAACAACTATACATCACAATTGTAACTATCTATATATAAACCAAAAAC
>LR738714.1:781950698-781966952 GCA_902687465.1 Secale cereale
AATCCCTCACATCGCGACGGCGCGGGGCGGGGCGGCGCGACGGCGACGGGGCGGGGCGGCCGGGGAGGCGCGGGGGCGCGGGGTGGGGCGACGGCGCGACGGCCACGGGGCGGCGTCGGGGGCGATGGCGACGGGGCGACGGCGACGGGGCGACGGGGCGACGGCCAGGGCGACGGGGGCGGGGAAGGAGAGAGGAGGCGTCGGGGGCGGGGAAGGAGAAGTGAATGAAATTTTCGCAAGTGCTGATTATATAGGAGGGGCATTAGTCCTGGTTCGTGGGACCAACCGGGACCAATGCCCCCTTTAGTCCCAGTTGATGCCACCAACCGGGACCAAAGGTCCCTTTTCAGCAGCCCAAAGGGCGGGAAGGAGGGGCCTTTGGTCCCGGTTGGTGGCACCAACCGGGACTAAAGGGGGGTATTAGCCTCGGTTGGTGCCACGAACCAGGACCAAAGGTGGGTATTGGTCCCGGTTCGAGCCACCAACTGGGACCAATAGCCTGTGCACAGCGGCGTGGTGGTGGAAGTTTAGTCCCACCTCGCTAGCTAATAGCGCCCATCACCTGTTTATAAGCCCCGCTGCCTCCTCCATCTCGAACTCCTCTTAACTGCAGGCCTAAGGGCCTAAAATGACACTGCTTTGTCTGTGGGCTTGCTGGGCTTTCTACGGGCCTGAATCCTGGCCCATGGTTGGGTTTCTAGTCGTATTCAGGCCGTGTTGGCCCAGTAGGTGGCATTTTTTTTATTTTTTTTCTTTGTTGCTTTATTTTTTAGTTTTGTTTCTACTTTCAACAAAATACTTACTGTTGCTATTTTTATTTATTTGTTTTCTTTGTTGCTTTATTTATTTTATTTTGTTTCTACTTACAACAAAATACTTATTGTTGCTATTTTTTTGCAAGTTTTTTTGTTTTGTTTTCTGCATTATTTATTTTCTTTTGTTTTTTGCTTTATTTTTTAATTCTTTCTGGTAAAACCAATTACAAACTTTCTGTTAGTGCAAGTAGTATTCAAATTTGAATATTTAAATTTGAAATTATTAGTTTTCTTTGTTGCTTTATTTATTTTATTTTGTTTCTACTTACAATGAAATACTTATTGTTGCTATTTTTATTTTTTTGCAAGTTTTTTTTGTTTTCTGCATTATTTATTTTCTTTTGTTTTTTGCTTTTTTTAATTCTTTCTGGTAAAACCAATTACAAACTTTCTGTTAGTGCAAGTAGTATTGAAATTTGAATAGAACAAACGGACAATGGTATCATACTCGTTTGTTACAAAGTTGGCATGGTATCATTATAATAGTTGCGGAAAAAAGTCTTCACTTTTTCTTCGCTTGTGTCATTTCCTTATTGCGCCGTAACCATGGATAATCTTCATCGTTTATCAGGATGCTTGGGTCAGCCTTGACTTTGAAGGGAGGAATTTCATGAAGCTTTTCATAATCTTCAGACATGTCTGTCTTGCCCTCCACTCCCAGGATGTCCCTTTTTCCTGAAAGAACTATGTGGCACTTTGGCTCATCGTATGATGTATTCGCTTCCTTATCTTTTCTTTTTCTCGGTCTGGTAGACATGTCCTTCACATAGATAACCTGTGCCACATCATTGGCTAGGACGAACGGTTCGTCAGTGTATCCAAGATTTTTCAGATCCACTGTTGTCATTCCGTACTGTGGGTCTACCTGTACCCCGCCTCTTGACAGATTGACCCATTAGCACTTAAACAAAGGGACCTTAAAATCATGTCCGTAGTCAAGTTCCCATATGTCCACTATGTAACCATAATATGTGTCCTTTCCCCTCTCGGTTGTTGCACCAAAGCGAACACCACTGTTTTGGTTGGTGCTATTTTGATCTTGGACAATCGTGTAAAATGTATTCCCATTTATCTCATATCCTTTGTAAATCAATACAGTCGAAGATGGTCCCCCGGACAACAAGTACAACTCATCACAAACAGTGTTGTCACCTCTGAGACGTGTTTCCAACCAACTGCTGAAAGTCCTGATGTGTTCACATGTAATCCAGTCGTCGCACTGCTCCGGGTGTTTGGAGCGCAGACTGTTCTTGTGTTCATCGACATACGTGGTCACTAATGTAGAGTTCTGTAGAACTTTGTAGTGTGCTTGAGACCAAGAATATCCGTCCCTGCATATTATTGAGTCCCTTCCAAGCGTGCCTTTTCCAGTCAGTCTCCCCTCGTACCGCGATTTAGGGAGACCTATCTTATTAAGGCCAGGAATGAAGTCAACACAAAACCCGATGACATTCTCTGTTTGATGGCCCATGGAGATGCTTCCTTCTGGCGGGGCGCGGTTACGGACATATTTCTTTAGGACTCCCATGAACCACTCAAAGGGGAACATATTGTATAGAAATACGGGCCCCAGAATGACAATCTCGTCGACTAGATGAACTAGGACGTGTGTCATGATATTGAAGAAGGATGGTGGGAACAGAAGCTCGAAACTGACAAGACATTGCGCCACATCACTCCTTAGCCTTGGTACGATTTCTGGATCGATCACCTTCTGAGAGATTGCATTGAGGAATGCACATAGCTTCACAATGGCTAATCGGACGTTTTCCGGTAGAAGCCCGCTCAATGCAACCGGAAGCAGTTGCGTCATAATCACATGGCAGTCATGAGACTTTAGGTTTTGGAACTTTTTCTCTGCCATATTTATTATTCCCTTTATATTCGACGAGAAGCCAGTCGGGACCTTCATACTGAGCAGGCATTCAAAGAAGATTTCTTTCTCTTCTTTCGTAAGAGCATAGCTGGCAGGACCTTCATACTGCTTCGGAGGGATGCCGTCTTTTTCGTGCAAACGTTGCAGGTCCTCTCGTGCCTCAGTTGTATCTTTTGTCTTTCCATACACGCCCAAGAAGCCTAGCAGGTTCACGCAAAGGTTCTTCGTCACGTGCATCACGTCGATTGAAGAGCGGACCTCTAGGTCTTTCCAGTAGGGTAGGTCCCAAAATATAGATTTCTTTTTCCACATGGGTGCGTGTCCCTCAGTGTCATTCGGAACAGCTAGTGCGCCGGGGCCCTTTCCAAAGATTACATGTAAATCATCGACCATAGCAAGTACGTGATCACCGGTACGCATGGCGGGCTTCTTCCGGTGATCTGCCTCGCCTTTGAAATGCTTGCCTTTCTTTCGACATTGATGGTTGGTCGGAAGAAATCGACGATGGCCCAGGTACACATTCTTCCTGCACTTGTCCAGGTATATACTTTCAGTGTCATCTAAATAGTGCGTGCATGCGTGGTATCCTTTGTTTGTCTGTCCTGAAAGGTTACTGAGAGCGGGCCAATCGTTGATGGTCACGAACAGCAACGCCTTTAGGTCAAATTCCTCCTGTCTATGGTCATCCCACGCACGTACACCGTTTCCATTCCACATCTGTAAAAGTTCTTCAACTAATGGCCTTAGGTACACATCAATGTCGTTGCCGGGTTGCCTAGGGCCTTGGATGAGAACTGGCATCATAATGAACTTCCTGTTCATGCACATCCAAGGAGGAAGGTTATACATACATAAAGTCACGGGCCAGGTGCTGTGATTGCTGCTCTGCTCCCCGAAAGGATTAATGACATCCGCGATTAAAGCAAACCATACGTTCCTTGGGTCCTTTGCAAACTCCTCCCAGTACTTTCTCTCGATTTTTCTCCACTGCGACCCGTCAGCGGGTGCTCTCAACCTCCCGTCTTTCTTACGGTCCTCACTGTGCCATCGCATCAACTTGGCATGCTCTCTGTTTCTAAACAAACGTTTCAACCGTGGTATTATAGGAGCATACCACATCACCTTCGCAGGAACCCTCTTCCTGGCGGGCTCGCCATCAACATCACCAGGGTCATCTCGTCTGATCTTATACCGCAATGCACCGCATACCGGGCATGCGTTCAGATCCTTGTATGCACCGTGGTAGAGGATGCAGTCATTAGGGCATGCATGTATCTTCTGCACCTCCAATCCTAGAGGGCATACGACCTTCTTTGCTGCGTATGTACTGTCGGGCAATTCGTTATCCTTCGGAAGCTTCTTCTTCAATATTTTCAGTAGCTTCTCAAATCCTTTGTCAGCCACAGCATTCTCTGCCTTCCACTGCAGTAATTCCAGTACGGTACCGAGCTTTGTGTTGCCATCTTCGCAATTGGGGTACAACCCTTTTTTGTGATCCTCTAACATGCGATCGAACTTCAGCTTCTCCTTTTGACTTTCGCATTGTGTCCTTGCATCGACAATGACCCGGCGGAGATCATCATTTGGTTCCTCTTGATCTTCAGCAGCTTCACCCGTTGCAGCATCATTGGGCACATCGTCTAGTTCGTCTTGATCTTCACCAGCTCCCCCCATTGCAGCATCACCGTATTCAGGGGGCACATAGTTGTCATCGTACTCTTCTTCTTCGCCGTCTTCCATCATAACCCCTATTTCTACGTGCCTCGTCAAAACATTATTGTGTGGCATGAAACCCTTGTAAAGCAGGTGGGAGTGAAGGATTTTCCGGTTAGAGTAAGACATCGTATTCACACATTTAGTGCATGGACAACACATAAAACCATTCTGCTTGTTTGCCTCAGCCGCATTTAGAAACTCATGCACGCCCTTAATGTACTCGGAGGTGTGTCTGTCACCGTACATCCATTGCCGGTTCATCCGCGTGCATTATATATAATTAAGTGTGTCAAAAACCATTACAGAACATCATAAATAGATAATTAAGTGACCAAATGGATAAAAGTTCATCATCACATTAAAACCAAAGTACATACATATATAGTTCTCATCTAACAACATATAGCTCTCCATACACATCGAAACTATGTAAAACATTTCAATGCGAAAACAAATGCGATCATAATCGCAACCAAGGTAACAATTGATCCAACGGCATAATGATACCAAGCCTCGGTATGAATGGCATATTTTCTAATCTTTCCAATCTTTAACCGCATTGCATCCATCTTGATCTTGTGATCATCGACGACATCCGCAACATGCAACTCCAATATCATCTTCTCGTCCACATTTTTTTTTATTTTTTCCTTCAAGAATTTGTTTTCTTCTTCAACTAAATTTAACCTCTCGACAATAGGGTTCACCTTGATCTTGTGATCATCGATGACTTCCGCAACATGCAACTCCAATTCCATCTTCTCCTCCTCCATTTTTTCCAATTTTTTCTTTAAGGAAATGTTTTCCTCTTCAACTAAATTTAACCTCTCCACAAGAGGGTCGGTTGGAATTTCCGGTTCAACTACCTCCTAGACATAATAAAACATCTATGCATGTCAGGTTGGTCGGCATAACTATCATAAACACTAAAACAAATAGTTATAAATTAAAGATAATATACCACATCCGAATCGTAGACAGGACGAGGGCCCACGTGGGCGGATATCAACACCATCGCACTATATAATAACAAGCAATAATAAACGTAAGAAAATTAGACAAATATCTATCTAAAGCAATAATAACAAGCAATAATAAAAGTAAGAAAAGCATGGACATAACAAGAGGCTCACCATGGTGGTGCCGGTGACGAGATCGGCGGGGGCGATCGACGGCGGCGAAGACGGGGACGGGACGTGACGGACCGCTAAACCTAGACAAATCTCGGAGAAAATAGAGCTTCGAGAGGAGAAAAGCTTAACTAGTGTGGCTCGGGCATTCCATCGAACACGTTGTGTGCATAGGAGGTGAGCTAGAGCACCACTAACCCCTCTCCCCCTCGGCCAAAAAAAAACCAGAGCAGTGTGCTCTACTCTTGAGTGAGGGGGTATATATAGGCACCTCATTGGTCCCGGTTGGTGCTACGAACTGGGGCTAAAGGGGTGCCTTTGGTCCTGGTTCATATCACCAACCGGGACCAATGGTGGTGGGCCAGGAGCAAGACCCATTGGTCCCGGTTTGTCGCTCTAACAGGGACCAAAAGGTCCAGACGAACCGGGACCAATGGCCCACGTGTCCCGGCCGGCCCCCTGGGCTCACGAACCGGGTCCAGTGCCCCCATTGGACCCGGTTCTAGATTGAACCGGGGCTAATGGGCTGGACAGGCCTGGACCAAAGCCCTGTTTTCTACTAGTGCAGCTTACAGGAGACAAGCCGGGATGGGTGACAGAGGTAGGAGATAAGGGAGATGGGGATGGAGATGAGAAAAGAGATATGGAGCGAGCGAGCAAAAAGTGAATGTTGCTCGAGCCTAGCGTTGTTTCGTTTTAACAAACTACACGGAAGTATGTGTTTAGACCTATTCTTTTATAGTTTGTCTAATTCACATATAGATGTTTTATAAGGCGACACATCTAAACATTCACAAATAACGCAGCAACAAAAATCAAAAATAAAAAACTGAGAAAAAAATAGACCACAAACATAGTGGACATCAGGTTAGTTGTGACATAACTATACAACATCTAGATGTGTCCTAGGCAGACTTATTTTAATATGCATTTGGACGTATTTTTTCCATCCGTGTTATCCGCCGATCGGTCCGGACCTACTATTTATCACAAAACCAAAACAAAGCTGGGGAAGGGCTTTGCGGGTATTTGGACCGCCGCCAGGATCGATTCTCACTACCCTTGCCCATCCAAAATCCAATTCCTTGTCCGCGTCATTTCTTGCTTGAAGCGTTTAATGCCGCCTCAGAGCATTGGTGTCGCATTCTTGCTGGCTCAGAACGACGCGACCCCTCACTGGCGCTTCAGCATTGAAGCGGCGCGTCGTCCGTGGTTTCCCGTTTCACGCGACTCATCTGCATTCAAATGAAAGGCTGCTGTTCCGCCTCCCAACATTAAACATGCACGGGAGCCGGGGAACCTACTCTGGTGCCACCCGACCGTTCGTCTGTCGCCCACCATTAAGGGTGTGTTTGGTAGGGTGTATGAAGGGTGCATGAGAGCAAAAGTTCCCTTCTCGACCCACTTTTGGGTGTTTGGTAGAGTGTATGGAGGGTGCATGAGCCCACACAAGCTTAACACAAATACACTAGGTACATGCATGAAGAGAGCATGCATGAAGAGGGGTGTTGAGATGAGCATGCATGAAGAGTGAACAACTATGCTGAGTTGAGAATGCAACCAAACACACCCTAACATCCCCCTTCCCCCCCACCCCCGGCCTGCCATCCACCGGCTATAAATTCCAACCCCAGCATAGCTGCATCCATCCTCCTCTACTCCCTTTCTCCTCTTCGGACCACGCCTGCCATGGACTCCTCCAGCTCCAAACCTATTTGGGACAGCCTCTTGTTTGAGCAGAAGACGGAGATTGCCGCCATTGCGACCGTCTGACAGACGGAGGCCGGCGTTGTGGATGTCCCATTGAAGGACGCGACCGACGATGATGCGCGAGGCACGTGATCACATTGCTGCCGACTATAAGGTAAACAATACATCCTTTTGATTTTAATCAAAGTCAAATATATTGATCAATGTTTATTCAATGCGTTTTGATTGGAGGCAAGTTTCAAATTTTTTAGTTTGTTTTTTCATATTACAACTTTAGTTGTAAAAACGCGGGGCAGTGTTTTTTGAGCCACACTTGTGACACTTATCATTTCGACAAAATTAAGATATTTTTTATATTATATTATTGATTTAGGAATATTAGAAAAACCCCGTTGCAACGCACGGGCCATTTTTTTAGTAAAAAACAATAAGGATAAACGTAGACCGTCATATCAAATCCAAGATAATATCATCTAGGTTAAGAAAACTCAAATCTTAACATAGTTCACTGAAATGAATTCTCAAAATAGCTTGGAATTACTATGCTTCGTGTTATTTAGTATGCTTGTTCATCTTCCCGTGGAGTGTCCATTGATTCAACTAGCTCGTGATTCGTTTTAGTCCATGATAGCAAATTTGTTGTACATGCTTCACACATGTAAAAACAATGCACGGTACTGCATTTTTGTGTGTGAATCATGTGCACAGCTCACGACAACAAAACTTAAGATATACTAAATGCTTTCTAGTTAACTCATGAAATGACTAACGATACGGCTAAGTCCTCACTACATATGTTGGTAAGAAGAGAATATCTCGGTTTATTTTTGGGTACCAGTTCAGATCTCACAAAATTAGTTGAGTACGGAAAATATAGCAGAAGGGATAACAGGAAGAAGCTATTTGTCGGTAGAGAACGACACCTATGGGATCACTGGAATCCCTTCTACGGTTGGCGGGCGCGAGGTTGCGCAAAGAGCAAGTCTAAGAGACAGTACAAGGATCGTTTACCCAGATTCGGGCCGCCAGAATGCGTAATACCCTAGTCCTGCTTTGATGTGTATTTGAGTGTTCTTGAGTTCTTGAACTAGCTACGGTGCATGTCTAGCCCAAAAGATCACAATCCTCCTCCAGTATGCCTCGGGCCTCCTTTTATAGTCAAAAGGGGCTGCCACAGTGGCGCATAGGAGGTGGAAAGGTGTACACTCGCTTTATCAGAGATGGAAACAAGGCATGTCCCGTCCATGGCCGCTCCGTTTGGTTCCGACGCGCGTCCAGGCTAGCAGGGCAGGCAACTGAGATGGCGTGGTGGTAAGGTCTTCACAAAGATCTGCATGCCACCACGCAGGTGCTTGACTAGCTGGACCAGGAACCACGTACTGCCACGTGGGTACCTGTCTGGGCTAGTGGGTCGGCCGCCGAGCATATGCGACGATGGGGCGGCAAGGGCTTGCCACGGTTCTGCGTCTGTTCCCGGCAACGGTCTTCCCAGGGCGTTTGTGAGTGTCCTCGGCAAGAGGCTTGCCGGGGCTTCTGTGAGCATCCTCGGCAAGAGGCTTGCCGGGGCTTCCGGGTGTCTTCGGCTAGGAGCCTTGCCGGGGCCTCATGGGCATCCTCGGCAAGGAGCCTTGCAATCGCCTCGTCTTATGGTTCTCATCTTAGTAGTCATGGACCCTTGTCTTTACAAAGATCCGCATGCCATCACGTAGGTGCTTCCCAAGCCTTCGTTCCAACGCTGTTGATGATGTAGGATCTCCTAGGCTCAAGGGCGGCTGCAACAGAGGCGTTTGGGTGAGTCTCCACTGGCGAGGGGTCTTGCCGGGGGAGTGTAGGCCTTCCCGGCAAGGGTGCCGGGGGAAGCCTGCCTTCTTGTTTGGCCTTCTTGTGCCATAGTCTTGGCGTTGCTCGGGTAGCCTTGTGTCTCGGGCTTCCCTCCTCTGCCTTGTTATGTGTGGCCGCAGGCGTGGCTCTGACTATCCGTGCACAAGTAAGGGTTACAAAGGAGCGCCCCTACTTTTGTACACCGACACTGTTATCAACCATTCATCATATATATAGCCCATTAATAGGTAGTGCGTACAATGCCTACAATTTCTATCGAAGTAATAGAAGTGATGAAAGACCTCTAGTAGGTTCAACCCAGATTACTTACACATGCTATCGCGGGAAAAGACGTCTATGGGATCACTGGAATCCCTTCTACGGTTGACAGACACGGGGTTGTGCAAAGAGCGGGTCTAGGAGTTAGCACAAGGATCGTTTTACCCAGGTTCGGGCCGCGAAGATGCGTAATACCCTATTCCTGCTTTTGTGTGTATTTGAGCGTTCTTGAGTTTCTTGAACTAGCTACGGTGCGTGTCCAGTCCAAAAGATCCGAATCCCTCTACGGTATGCCTCGGGCCTCCTTTTATAGTCAAAAAGGGGTTGCCACAGTGGCACACAGGAGGTGGAAAGGTACACAGTGTACAATATTATCCCATGCCATTACGGGACAAGGCGCATTAAATGCGTTACTTAGGTGTTCACTTGCTTTATCAGGGACGGGAACGAGGCCCGTCTCGTCTGCTGTCAATCCGTCTGGTTGCGACGCGCGTCCGGGCCAACGGGGCAGGCAGCTAAGATGGCGTGGTGGTAGGGTCTTCACGAAGATCTCCATGCCACCATGCAGCTCTTTGACTAGCTGGATCAGGAAACACGTACTGCCGCGTGGGTACTAGCCTGAGCTAGTGGGTCGGCAAGGGCCTGCCGCGCAAGGGCCTGCCGCGGTCTTGCGTTTGTTCCCGGCAAAGGTCTTGCCGGGGCCTCTGTGAGCGTCCTCGGCAAGAGGCTTGCCGAGGCTTCCGGTGTGTCTTCGGCAAGGAGCCTTCCCGAGGCCTCGTGGGCATCCTCGGCAAGGAGCCTTGCAGTCGTCTTGTCTTCTGGTTCTCGTCTTAGGATTCGCAGACCTTTGTCTTTTACAAAGATCTGCATGTCATCTCGTAGGCGCTTCCGGAGCCTTGGTTCCAACATTGTTGACGGTGTAAGAGTTCGTAGGCTCAAGGGTGGCTGCAATGGAGGAGTTGGGTGAGTTGCCCCGGCAAGGGTTATTGCCGGGGGCGTGCAGGCTTCCCCAGCAAGGGTCTTGCGAGGGGAAGCCAATCTTGTTGCTTGGCCTTCTTGCGCCACTAGCTTGGCGCTACTCTGGTAGTCCTGCGCTCCGGCTTCCCTCCTCTGCCCTGTTAAGTGTGGCCACAGGTGTGGCTCTGACTGCCCGTGCACATGTAAGGGGTACAAAGGAGAGCCCCTACTTTTTTACATCGACAGGAGCCCCTGGGCCTGGGCCATACATAAGCGAGACGCATCATTGGGCTAGGCCTAGAACGATGCGCGGGAAGTGGGGCCGGATTGTTTTTTCTGTAGTAACTCCTCTGGTGGTTGCGCTTCCCCACGATCTGCGCTGACGTGGGGGTCGTGTGTGGTGTGACTGCATCATGCTTGCGTCATCCCGTGATTCCAAGTAGTAAAGAGGCGGTTCGCGTTCTCCTCATAAAAAATTGAGGAAGTTACGGGGTGATACGTCCAAAACGTATCTATAATTTCTACTTGCTCCATGCCTCTTTTGGGTGATATTGCTATGATATTTATACACTTCCATACACTTTTTATCATATTAGGACTAAACTATTAACTCAGTGCACCCCAGTGCCAGTTTCTGTTTTCTGCTGTTTTTGTATTTCAGGTTTTCCCATTACGAGAACTGCCAGAAAAATCCTGGAAAAATTATATATAAAATCAGTGTTCCAGAAGGTTCCCGGTAGCCAAAGTACAGCCGGGGGGGCCACCAGGGCTCCAGGCGCCCTGGTGGCGCGGCCCCCCTGGCCGCGCCGGGGGGCGCCTGGGCCCCCAGAGCCTCGTCTGGTGCCCCCCTTTGGCATATATTTAGACCGTCTCCCAAAACCCTCGAGACGGGAACCCTTTTTCGCGATCTCATCTCTGTTCCGCCGCCGCCGCCGCTTCCAAGATCGGGAGCACCAGGAGAACTCTTCCCGGCACCCTGCCGGAGGGGAGGATCACTACCGGGAGCTTCTCCCCCACCATGGACGCCTCCCGGATGAGTTGTGAGTAGTCTCCCTTGGACCATGGGTCCATGACCAGTAGCTATGTAATGTTCTCCTCCAGTTCTTGTGCTTCACTAATTAGTCCTCGTGAGCTGCCCTACATGATCGAGGCACATATGTAATCCTTATGCTGTTGCTATGATGAGTTTGCTGGGATCCGATGGATTATGAGATTATGTTCAGATTGTGTTTGAGTAATATATTTGATTCACCTCTTTTATATTTATGTTCGTAAGTAATTCTTGCATGTTCTCCGTTGTTATTTATTTCTTTGGCCAAGTAGTAGGTACTCACTCCAAGAGGGAATGTTATGCTTGATTGTGGGTTCATGCCCCTCGATGACTAGCTTGAGTGACAGAAACATGAGTGTAGGGGATGTGCTGTTGCCACAAGGGGGAAAACAACGGTGCTTGTGCCCGCAGGTGCAAGGATTTTTTACTTTACGCAAAATTCTTTTAATGCAGTTGTCTGTTGCTTTGAGTTGACACTATGGGTGGGACTCGCAACTTAATACCAGCGAGATGTTCTGGATAGATATCTCAAGGTGGATGATTAGTAGTAGATGCAGATGGATTTCGGTCTACTTACCTCGGCGTCCCGCCCATGCTTTGAACCTCTACCTTTCTTGCAACTTAGTCAGCATTGGTTTGCGCACATGGTCCTGTCAATTGCCCAGCTGTAATTCGTTTACCTCAGATAGCTGTTTTATCGTCTTTTGGGAGAGAGACATCACTAGTGAGCATCATGAGCCTCCGGTCCATATTACCATCATTGATAACATCTGCTATTTACTTTCCGCTTTTTACTTACTATTGCAATTATACCTATCACTATTATCACTTGCGTTTGATCCTTTGTAAACTACAAGGCCGGAGGGATTGACAACCTCTCTGTACTCTTTGGGAGCAAAGTTATTTGTATCTGTGTGCAGGTCCACGTTGATTGCTAATATCTGGCGCCATTAGCAGTTGACACCTTCTTGTTGAAACTGGGAGTCTCAGGGAAATCAATCCTTGGTATTGCCAAGGGAAAACTTCCGCTACACTGCATCTCAAACCTTCCACTTGGGGTAACCAACGAGGGGCGAGAAGCCATCAAGCAAAGTTTTTCTGGCGCCATTGCCGGGGACTCCACTCTTCAGGATAGGGGAGTTGCACGCTATCTTTTACCTTTGCTTTTTAGTCTTGTTAGTTTACCTTTCAGTTTTGCTTTAGTATCTTTTATCGAAAATCACAAAAATAGTTATCTTGCTTGCTTGCTACTATGGGTTCCACCAAAAACACTAGATGGGAGGAGTACACCCCTTCTTCCATTACACCAATCACCACTGTCGGGATGTACAAAAGTAATAAACCTTGTGATTATGTTAGTCTTGATGGAGAGTTATGCCCATGGCATGGTCTTCCAGGAAAAGAGTATGAGCCTCAGTTTAAAGTTGCTCCTATGCTTCCCCAAACTTGGGAAGACGTTCAAACTCTTATATTAGAGAGCAATTCAAACAAAGAAGATGACACTACAATTCTGCCCAATAATGATAAAATTAATTTTGATAATTGTAGTGTCTCAGAAGTTGTCACCTTTCTACAAAGAATGGCTAAAGATCCCCACACTAGCACGCTTAATCTTGCCTTCACAGAGCATATCACTAATGCTCTCATCAAAGCTAGGGAGGAGAAACTTAGAGTAGAAGCCTCCATACCTAGAAAGCTAGAAGATGGTTGGGATCCTATGATTAAAATTAAGATAAACAACTTCTCTTGCTATGCTTTATGTGATATTGTAGCTAGTACCTCCATTATGACCAGAAGACTATATGATATGCTTAAATTGAAACATTTTGATTCTTGTTCTTTTGGTGTTCGTCTCGTTGATTCTTCCATAAAGAAACCTTTGGGGAGGATCGACGATGTTCTTATCATTGTCAATGACAACTATGTTCCCGTTGATTTTACTATTATGGATATTGAATGTGAACCTTATTGTCCAATTATTTTGGGACGTCCTTTTCTACGCACCGTTGGTGCTATCATTGACATGAAAGAGGGGAATATAAAATTCCAGCTGCCTCTCAAGAAAGGGATGGAACACTTCCCTCGAAAGAAGATTAAGTTACCTTTTGAGTCCGTTATACGGCCTAGCTATTCTTTTACTCTTGATAAAACTTGATCTCTATGCATTATGCCTAGCTTAAAGGCATAAAAGAAAGCGCTTTTGGGAGGCAGCCCAATGAATAAATTTTATTTTGCTTTTGTTGTGTCTTGATGTTGTTACTACTGTAGCATCATCATTGTATCTTTGCTTTTCAAATTTTGTGCCAAGTGTAGCCTCTGATTGCAAGAAAGTTCAAAAGTTGTGACGTGCTGTCCAGGAAACAGATTCTGTCCTTGGATAGAAAATTTCGTATAAATTCACCAGTTCATCTTTTTGGTCTGAATTTTTTCGACAGCGTGCTCTATATAATTGTCTTTCGTGCAGTTTTTTGATTAGAGTTGCAGAAGTGCCCCGGAAAAATCATTTACTACCTGCTGTTCTGTTTTTCACATATTCTGTCATGTTTTGCCTTTCCTTCATTTTGCAAACCTAGAGCTTGCTTTTTCTTTGCAAAAAACCTTTTGGCAATCTTGAGAAACAGTAGAACTTCAAGAATATCTTTATTTCCAGCAAGGAACAATTATTTTATTATGGGTACTAACCTCACTAATCAGATTATGATGAGTTATGTATGAAGGGAGTTTTCAAGTGTGCGAGGGAAGATGATAAAAAGATTCAGGAGTGTCAAACGCTCAAGCTTGGGGATGCCCTCGTGCACCCCCAAGAAATATTCAAGGAGACTCAAGCGTCTAAGCTTGGGGATGCCCCCGTGCATCCCCTTCTCCATCAACATTATCAGTTCGTCTTTCGTTCCACTATATTTTAATCACTTCATGTGTTATGTGCTATGCTTGGTGCGTCTTGCTTTTAGTTTTCCTTTTTAGTTTTCTTTAGCTTTTCATAACGAGTCGGAACTCAGCTTTCTTTATGTGGGAGAGAAACACGCTCCACTTCTACCTAGAACATAACATAGAATTTTCATGTCTATCTTTGCTGTGTGTGTTCTTTGTCTTTCAATAGCTACTATCATGCTTAGCTCTTAGTATTCATGCTTATCATTTTGAAGAGCTTTTGTTTAGTTGGTTGCTTGAACTCTCTTTAGTTATCATGTTTATCTTATTAAGAGAGTTTGCTTCCGTTGCATTGGTTGATATGCCTATGATAAAGATGCTACGTGCATAATGGCGCTTAGTAGTTCATGTTTCTTATGGTTAGTCTCAAATAGCTGGGGGGTTCCCAATGTGTTATTGGAGTACCAACATGATTTGTTTGCCTATGATGTGGTATGGTTTAGTAATATCTTCCTTCGAGAATTTACTTTGATTGACTTGGCGTATGCTCACGCATATTTAAGACTGTAAAGAAAGTCTGTCAAGCCTTGATGATCTTTTGTTTCTGAGTAGCGATATAAATTCCATGCCTGATTCAATGTTGCTTTGTCGCTCTGCATGATTATGACCGTCATTGCTCTCTTAGTTTGTCGCTCCCAGTCTTTTGTTAACCTCCACCTGTACTAAGCGGACTGACTGCTTGTGCATCCAAATTCCTTTATACCAGTTATGCCATATGAGTCCACCATACCTTCCTACATGGTATTTACCTGCCATTCCTTATGGAGACTTGCATGTACCATCTCGAAATTATTCAAAAAAAAGCATTCCTATTTTGTGCCTCTGTTGTAAGTCCATGAGGAAGTAGTAGTTAACTCATAATCTTTTTAAGTTGGACAAGCTTCACCCCGGGATTGCATGTATAATGTGCAAACCCATAATACGAGAAGGAACTGGCATTGAGTGCGCCCGGCTCAAAATTAATATAACAAACAAACCCTCCTTCACACTTTGTTCATGAGAAATCAGAAAACTTTGGCAGTGATAAACAAAGGAGATTAAGAGGATGTGATCATCCTAATTCGGGAGCCGTTCCTCAAAACTTGTCCATCTCCAGAAGTGATTGAGTTGTCTGCTAGCATTCGTTGCAAAACATTCATGATCTAAAAAAAATTATTACCTCTGTTTTGAAACCAAGAGCTCTGGTACAAGTTTTGTCTTTGTTTCCGACTACGGGTTTTCAACCTTGCCAACAAAAGCCACGGTTCGAGAGTCTCCACCTTCTTTTAAAGCACCAACTACTGAGAGCATGATTGTCATTCTGAGTGTAATGTGCATTGTCCCAAAGTAGCATTGTCTTTTGCATGATTGTGATATCGTTTATTCTGAAATCATTGTATCTAGTCATCACTTAAACCTTGGAGGTGCCCCTGCATTTATGTTTTTCTTCACTAAAGGGGGCAAGCGAGATATCACTTTATCATATTTGCACACCATGTTCATTACAAATCTATTTGATGTTTCAGTATCATGTTGTAGAACTTTCAGTTCTTTGTGATTTTCTCATGAGGCAACTTAATTACTATAGATTCATTGTCTCAGTAAGCTTTTGTCATATGACTACAAAGAAGTCATATATGGCTAATAGCATGTCACCCCAGAAATTATACTTGTTATCATTTACCTACTCGAGGACGAGCAGGAATTAAGCTTGGGGATGTTGATACGTCCAAAACGTATCTATAATTTCTGCTTGCTCCATGCCTCTTTTGGGTGATATTGCTATGATATTTATACACTTCCATGCACTTTTGATCATATTTGGAATAACCTATTAACTCAGTGCACCCCAGTGCCAGTTTCTGTTTTCTGCTGTTTTTGTATTTCAGGTTTTCCCATTACGAGAACTGCCAGAAAAATCCCGGAAAAATTATATAAAAAATCAGCGTTCGAGAAGGTTCCTGGTAGCCAAAGTACAGCCGGGGGGGG
>LR738714.1:781967052-782026803 GCA_902687465.1 Secale cereale
CAGGCGCCCTGGTGGCGCGCCCCCCCTGGCCGCGCCGGGGGGGCGCCTGGGCCCCCCGAGCCTCGTCTGGTGCCCCCCTTTGGCCTATATTTAGACCGTCTCCCAAAACCCTCGAGACGGGAACCCATTTTTGCGATCTCATATCTGTTCCGCCGCCGCCGCCGCTTCCAAGATCGGGAGCACCAGGAGAACTCTTCCCGGCACCCTGCCGGAGGGGAGGATCACCACCGGGAGCTTCTCCCCCACCATGGACGCCTCCCGGATGAGTTGTGAGTAGTCTCCCTTGGACCATGGGTCCATGACCAGTAGCTATGTGATGTTCTCCTCCCATTCTTGTGCTTCACTAATTAGTCCTCGTGAGCCGCCCTACATGATCGAGGCACATATGTAATCCTTATGCTGTTGCTATGATGAGTTTGCTGGGATCCGATGGATTATGAGATTATGTTCAGATTGTGTTTGAGTAATATATTTGATTCACCTCTTTTATATTTATGTTCGTAAGTAATTCTTGCATGTTCTCCTTTGTTATTTATTGCTTTGGCCAAGTAGTAGGTAGTGACTCCAAGAGGGAACGTTATGCTTGATTGTGGGTTCATGCCCCTTGATGACTAGCTTGAGTGACAGAAACATGAGTCTAGGGGATGTGCTGTTGCCACAAGGGGGAAAACAACGGTGCTTGTGCCCGCGGGTGCAAGGATTGTTTACTTTACGCAAAGTTCTTTTAATGCAGTTGTCTGTTGCTTTGAGTTTACACTATGGGTGGGACTCGCAACTTAATACCAGCGAGATGTTCTGGATAGATATCTCAAGGTGGATGATTAGTAGTAGATGCAGATGGATTTTGGTCTACTTACCCCGGCGTACCGCCCATGCTTTGAACCTCTACCTTTCTTGCAACTTAGTCAGCATTGGTTTGCGCACATGGTCCTGTCAATTGCCCAGCTGTAATTCATTTACCTCACATAGCTGTTTTATCTTCTTTTGGGAGAGAGACATCACTAGTGAACATCATGAGACTCCGGTCCATATTATCATAATTGATCACATCCGCTATTTACTTTCCGCTTTTTACTTACTATTGCAATTATACCTATCACTATTATCACTTGCGTTTGATCCTTTGTAAACTACAAGGCCGGAGGGATTGACAACCTCTCTGTACTCGTTGGGAGCAATGTTATTTGTATCTGTGTGCAGGTCCACGTTGATTGCTAATATCTGGCGCCGTTAGTAGTTGACACCTTCTTGTTGAAACTGGGAGTCTCAGGGAAATCGATCCTTGGTATTGCCAAGGGAAAACTTCCGCTACACTGCATCTCAAACCTTCCACTTGGGGTAACCAACGAGGGGCGAGAAGCCATCATGGGGGCGCGACTCATTTACTAAGTGGACTCGTGTTGCCCCACGTTCATGGGGCGCGAAATGGTCGTACCACGCGCCATCTGAATCCCAATCGGTCCGCCATGTGCCCCTCATGCATCGCAGAGGGCAAGCAGCGGACGCAGAGGGTGCGGGCTTTAACGTCGGGGCGGGGGGCCGGGCGCTGCATATTGGTCGATCCGGGCGGTCGCCCTCAGGATTGCTTGGTCTCGTCCTCCAATAAAGAAGGGGAGAGGGACAGGGCTCCCCCCACTCCACTCACCCTCTTCTAGTTCGATCCCTTTCCTTCCCAAGTCATGGCGAGAGGGCAAGGCCCTGGCCGTGCTCCTGTTGAGGCGACCAGGTCTTCCTCTCGTCAGAGGGCGGCGGCGGTCAAAGAAGAGCCGGACGCCCAAGATGAGGACCATGCTAGAGGTAGAGGCGTCGACCGAGGTCGTGGTTATTGGGGAACGTAGTATTTCAAAATTTTCCTACGATCACGCAAGATCTATCTACCAGATGCATAGAAACGAGAGGGGAGAGTGTGTCTACGTACCCTCGTAGACCGAAAGCGGAAGCGTCTAGTGACGCGGTTGATGTAGTGGAACTTCTTCGTGTTTCAACCGATCAAGCACCGAACGTACGGCACCTCTGCGTTCAGCACACGTACAGCTTGATGATGTCCCACGAGCTCTTGATCAAGTTGACCTTCACGGGAGAGTTTCTTTAGCACTACGACATGGTGATAGATATGATAAAGCTACCTGCGCAGGGCTTCGCCTAAGCACTACAACGGTATGACCGAGGTGTGTTTCTGTGGAGGGGGCACCGCACACGGCTAGAACAATGTTTCTTCTGTGTCTTGGGGTCCCCTCCTGCCCTCGTATATAAAGGAGCAAGGGGGAGGTGCGGCTAGGCCCTTGGGGCGCGCCAGGGAGTAGGATTCCTACTCCTAGTAGGAATAGGAATCCCATTTCCTATTCCTACTAGGAGTAGCAAAGGAAGGGGGAGAGAAGAAGGAAGAAGAGGGGCGCCTCCCCCCTTTCCTAGTCCAACTAGGATTCTTAGGGGGAGGGTGCGGCCAGCCCTATGGGCTTCCTCTTTCTTTCCCTCAAGGGCCCACTATGGCCCATACTCCCTCGGGGGGAGGGGGGGTTCCGGTAACCCCCTCCGGCACTCCGGTTAAATCCGAAACTTTTCCGGAACACTTCCGGTATCCGAATATAGTCGTCCAATATATCAATCTTTACGTCTTGGACATTCCGAAACTCCTTGTCATGTCCCTAATCTAATCCGGGACTCCAAACTACCTTCGGTACATCAAAACTCATAAACTCATAATACCGATCGTCATCAAACGTTAAGCGTGCGGACCCTACGGGTTCGAGAACTATGTAGACATGACCGAGACTCATCTCCGGTCAATTACCAATAGTGGAACCTGGATGCTCATATTGGCTCCTACATATTCTACGAAGATCTTTATCGGTCAAATCGCATAACAACATATGTTGTTCCTTTGGTCATCGGTATGTTACCTGCCCGAGATTCAATCGTCGGTATCTCAATACCTAGTTCAATCTCGTTACCGGCAAGTCTCTTTACTCGTTCCGTAATACATCATCCCGTGACTAACTCATTAGTCATTTGCTTGCAAGGCTTATTATGATGTGTGTTACCGAGAGGGCCCAGAGATACTTCTCCAACACTCGGAGTGACAAATCCTATTTTTGATCTATGCCAACACCACGAACACCTTCGGAGACACATGTAGAGCATCTTTATAATTACCCAGTTACGTTGTGACGTTTGATAGCACACAAGGTGTTCCTCCGGTATTCGGGAGTTCCATAATCTCATAGTCATAGGAACATGTATAAGTCATGAAGAAAGCAATACCAGTAAAACTAAACGATCATAGTGCTAAGCTAACGGATGGGTCTTGTCCATCACATCATTCTTCTAATGATGTGATCTTGTTGATCAAATGACAACTCATGCCTATGGCTAGGAAACATAACCATCTTTGATCAATAAGCTAGTCAATTAGAGGCATACTAGGGACATAGTGTTTTGTCTATGTATTCACACATGTACTAAGTTTCCGGTTAATACAATTCTAGCATGAATAAAAGACATTTATCATGATATAAGGAAATACAAATAAAACATCTTTATTATTGCCACTAGGGCATATTTCTTTCAGTCTCCCACTTGAACTAGAGTCAATAATCTAGATTACAAAGTAATGTTCCTAACACCCATGGAGTCTTGGTGATGATCATATTTTGCTCGTGGAAGAGGCTTAGTCAATGGGTCTGCTACATTCAGATCTGTATGTATCTTGCAAATCTCTATGTCTCCCTCCTTGACTACATCACGGATGGAATTGAAGCGTCTTTTGATGTGCTTTGTTCTCTTGTGAAACTTGGATTCCTTTGCCAAGGCTATTGCTCCAATGTTGTCACAAAAGATTTTCATTGGACCCGATGCACTAGGTATTACACCTAGATCGGATATGAACTCCTTCATCCAGACTCCTTCATTTGCTGCTTCCGAAGCAGCTATGTATTCCGCTTCACACGTAGATCCCACCATGACACTCTGCTTGGAACTCCACCAACTGACAGCTCCACCGTTTAATAAAAATACATATCCGGTTTGTGACTTAGAGTCATCCGGATCAGTGTCAAAGCTTGAATCGACGTAACCGTTTACGACGAGCTCTTTGTCACCTCCATATATGAGAAACATATCCTTTGTCCTTTTCAGGTACTTCAGGATGTTCTTGACTGTTGTCCAGTGATCCACTCCTGGATTACTTTGGTACCTCCCTGCTAGACTTATAGCAAGGCGCACATCAGTTCTGGTACAAAACATTGCATACATGATAGATCCTATGGCTGAGGCATAGGGAATGACTGTCATTTTCTCTCATTCTTCTGCATTGGTCGGCCATTGAGTCTTACTCAACTTCACACCTTCTAACATAGGCAAGAACCCTTTCTTTGACTGATCCATTTTGAACTTCTTCAAAACTTTATCAAGGTATGTGCTTTGTGAAAGTCCAATTAAGCGTCTTGATCTATCTCTACAGATCTTGCTGCCTAATATGTAAGCAGCTTCACCGAGGTCTTCCATTGAAAGATTCTTATTCAAGTATCCTTTTATGCTATCTAGAAATTCTATATCATTTCCAATCAACAATATGTCATCCACATATAATATCAGAAAGCTACAGAACTCCCACTCACTTTCTTGTAAATACAGGCTTCTCCAAAAGTGTGTATAAAACCATATGCTTTGATCACCTCATCAAAGCATATATTCCAACTCCGAGATGCTTGCACCAGTCCATAGATGGATCGCTGGAGCTTGCACACTTTGTCAGCACCTTTAGGATTGACAAAAACTTCTGGTTGCATCATATACAACTCTTCTCTGAGATATCCATTCAGGAATGCAGTCTTGACATCCATTTGCCGGATTTCATAATCATAAAACGTGGCAATTGCTAACATGATTCGGACAGACTTAAGCATCGCTACGGGTGAGAAAGTCTCATCGTAGTCAACTCCTTGAACTTGTTGAAAACCTTTTGCAGCAAGTTGAGCTTTGTAAACAGTAACATTACCGTCAGCGTCGGTCTTCTTCTTGAAGATCCATTTATTTTCGATGGCTTGCCGATCATCGGGCAAGTCAACCAAAGTCCATACTTTGTTCTCATACAAGGATCCCATCTCAGATTTCATGGCCTCAAGCCATTTTGCGGAATCTGGGCTCATCATTGCTTCCTCATAGTTCGTAGGTTCATCATGGTCTAGTAACATGACTTCCAGAACTGGGTTGCCGTACCACTCTGGTGCGGAACGTACTTTGGTTGACCTACGAAGTTTAGCAGAAACTTTATCTGAAGTTTCATGATCATCATCATTAGCTTCCTCACTAGTTGGTGTAGGAATCACTTGAACTAGTTTATGTGATGTACTGCTTTCCAATTCGGGAGAAGGTACAATTACCTCATCAAGTTACACTTTCCTCCCACTCACTTCTTTCGAGAGAAACTCCTTCTCTAGAAAGGATCCATTCTTAGGAACGAATATCTTGTCTTCGGATCTGTGATAGAAGGTGTACCCAACAGTCTCGTTTGGGTATCCTATGAAGACACATTTCTCCGACTTGGGTTCGAGCTTATCAGGTTGAAGTTTTTTACATAAGCATCGCAGCCCCAAACATTAAGAAACGACAACTTTCAGCATCATCTCAATGGATTTAGATGGTGCCCTATTTAACGTGAATGCAATTGTCTCTAAAGCATAACCCCAAAACGATAGTGGTAAATCGGTAGGAGACATCATAGACCGCACCATATCTAATAAAGTACGGTTACGACGTTCGGACACACCATTACGATGTGGTGTTCCGGGTGGCGTGAGTTGTGAAATTATTCATTGTTTCAAATGAAGACCAAACTCGTAACTCAAATATTCACCTCCACGATCAGATCGTAGAAACTTTATTTTCTTGTTACGATGATTCTCTACTTCACTCTAAAATTCTATGAACTTTTCAAATGTTTCAGACTTGTGCTTCATCAAGTAGATATACCCATATCTGCTCAAATAATAAGTGAAGGTCAAAAAATAAGTGTCACAACCCTAGTTCTGGTATGCACTAGGTTAGTCTTGTGGTTTGCATCATGTTTAAATTTCAAAAGAAATTGAATTGAGGACTTGTGAAACCCTCAGAAATCCTTTTTGAAAATGACCCAAATAAAAATTGCTCCAAAAAGGTACAAGAAAATGTTCATGTGGCCCTCTAAAAATATTGGTTAGAGATAAAAATCAAACCAATATTATTAGGAGCTCATAAGTATTATTTTGGGCATTTGGAATGAATGCAATAGTTATTTGCTTGGATATATATTTATTGTATATTATATATATGTCGCAAATTCTGATTCTTTATTTTGAGGGGCTTGGATTAATTCCTAGGTCCCTGCAAAATAAAAATGTCAGAAGAAAATAATTGATTTAATTTAGAAACTAAATCAAAACAAATGTCAGAAAAATAGAAAAGAAAATAGAAAAAGGAAAGAACTTACCTGGCCTACCTGCAGCCCAACCAGGCAGAGCTGGCCCGGCCCACTGGCCAAGCCAGTCACCACCAACCTCGCGCCAGTAGGCCGAGGCGTGTGGCCGGCGCGCGCACACGGTGAGGGCGCCACGCCTCCTGCCTGCCTGTCCTCCCCCTCACTGCCTGGAAGACGCTCGCGACGCCACGCGCCCCACCAGACCCCTCTGGCTCTCTCCCCTCGCCTCTCCCCTCCTCTCCCTCGCTCTCTCTCGCACCCCCGAATGCCGCCGTCGCCGTCGCTCGCCGCTGTCGTGGCCACAGGCCACCCCACGCCCAGCCAAGGTGCCCAAGAGCTCCGCCACCTCATCCCCGACCTCCCCGACGAGTCACACGTCGCCGGACGCCCTAAGGAGCTGCCACCGCCATCTTCTTCATCGCCGGCCCCCGGAGATCCCCTCCGCCGCCCTGCTTGCTCCGGCCCTCCTCCGAGCCCTCCGCCTGCACCGCTGCGATCGCCGTAAGCTTCTGCCCCTGCTCCCCCTCTCCGTTCTCCCTCTCGCAGGCCGTAGCTGCCGCTCCACGTTCACCCGCACGCGCCGCCTCCCGCGCTCGTCGCCGGTGGTGCTCCGGTGACCTCTTGGTCCCGGGCGTGCGTCTAACACGTTCCCCGCGTCGCGTAGAAGCCGTAGGTGCTAGCGCTGCCCCGCCTAGGCTACCACAGCCTCGAGCCCGAGCTCGACCGAACTCCGGCGACGCCGCAAGCTCGTTTCCGGCGAGCTCCGGCCGCCCTAGCTGCTGCCGCTGGTTGGAATGGATGTGGGTGAGCCCCAGCTGCCCGTAGATGGTCTCCGCTGCGCAAAAAACCCCCGGAATGGAAATCCCGACGCCCTCCGCCGCGTTTGCTGCCGGCGGCGGCTAAACGCCGGCGTGTTAGCTGGGGTTTGACCAGGATTTGACCCCCTGGGTCAATGACAGGCGGGCCCCACCCCTTCAGTTAGTTGAATGTTTAGTTTAATTAACTAATTTTGGTTAATTAGATTAGCCACTGACATGTGGGCCCTGCCCTGCTGACTTTCTGTTAAGACTAGTTTAGTGTTAATTAACTCAGTTAATTAACTGAGTCACTGACCAGTGGACCCCACTGTCAGGTCTGACTCTGGACTAGCCCTTTGATCTGCTGACATCATGCTTGGGTCATGCTGACGCAGTATTCCAATTCTGGTATTTAAATAAATCTTAAATGATTTATTTATTTCAGAAATTGGTTTAAACTTCAAAAAATCACAGAAATTCAACCGTAGCTCAGAATGAAATAATTTATGTATGAAAAATTATCAAAAAAATTCAATCTATCCATATGTACCATTTTCATGCATGACAAATGAAGTTATACCTACTGAACACATAATTGGCATTTAAAAATACTTATTTTAGAGTTGCATTTGAACCCTTGGTTCAAATGGAGTTCAACCAATTAAAATCCTAGTTGCATTAGCTCAACAACATCATATCTTCATGCCATATTCATGCATCATATTGTTGCATATGCTTGTGTTTGATTGTCGGCACCGTTCTTCTCGATAGGTCCAGCTCCGGAGACCGATCCAGAGTACCTGTCAGAGGAGCAGTGCTCTGCACGTTGTTTTACCAGGCAAGCAAACCCCCTTGTTCATTCCGATACAACCCCTCTCTCGCTCCTGCTCCCTGTTATTGCATTAGGACAACAACGACTTCAACTGCTACTTTATGCTGCGGTAGTTGAACCCATTCCTCTGCATGACCTGTCATTCCACAGTAAATAGTTGAAACACACTAGCATGTGTAGGAGTTGATTGAAGCCATGTTGTGATCTTACCATGCCTTGCTTGTTATTGCTTAGAGTGTGTCAGGTCTGATTCATCGGGAATGAATTGGAGTACAATGATATGTTCTGATGCTGAGGGTTAAGTGTGTGAACATGATTTGGTAAAGGTAGTGGTGAGAGGCCATGTAGGAGTACATGGTGGGTTGTCTCACTGGAACCGTCCCTAAGAACTGAGTTTCGAGTATGTTGTCCAATGACTAGCTACTACCACACATTGGGTTCCGGTAACTCGACCCCTCTCGACTTATTAACCAACATGATCTCTGTCCAGGAGTTGCAACTAGTTTCTGGTGTTTGTAGGTAGTGTTAGTAGTCTACCAAGTGGCACTCGGCCAGTGGGCTTGGGACAGACTAGGCACCGTGGCACGGTGTACCAAGCGTAGATCCACTCGGCGAGGTGGGCTTGGGAACCCTGCGCACATCATTTGGGGCCGTGAGCAACACCCCGGCCGGATCTCCTTACGGATGGAACCCGAATAGGCGATAGACCTGGACTTGAGTCTTGTGTGGTTAGTCAGGTCGTGGCCGACACCCTCGCCAGGCTTCCGCTTGAAGGTTGCCGAGATACACGAGATGTACATGGCGGTAAGTGGCGAGAGCGTGTGTGAAGAAGTACACCCCTGCAGGGTTAACATGATCTATTCAAATAGCCGGGTCCACGGTTATGGACTTCTTGGATGCTTACGTGGTACATAGACAACTTGAAGTGGATACTCTAAAATACTCAAGACAAGTGTGAGTGCTATGGATGGCCTTCTCGTTGGGAGACGGGGATGAATCCATAGTGGTGTATTGTGTGGTGCTTAGTGGACTCGTGTGCGCCACCTCAAAAGAGTTACCAGCAATCGTAGAATAGGATAGCCACTGAGTCAAAGCTGGCTTGCTGCAACTAAACCCCACTTTGCCATCTTGATACAAGTGCATGTATGATAGGATCTGATGTAAGTCTTGCTGAGTACCTTTGTACTCATGTTTGCTTAATTTATGTTTTGCAGATGAGATTGATGTCTCACTAGTAGTTCCGCTTGGACTTCGACAAGTAGCTTGTACCTCAGCTACGTTCTTGGACGAGTGTTGTAGATAGTCAGGCTCTTCAGCCTTTTTCATTTGTAGATGTCTGTACTCAGACATGTTGTGCTTCCGCTTGTTGCTTGTATGCTCTGAATGTTGGGTCATGAGACCCATGTTTGTAATATCTGGATCCTCGGAGCCTAATGAATAAATACTTTGTTTATTAGAGTCTTGTTGTGATGCCATGTTGTATTTGCACATATTGAGCATATTGTGTGTATCTTATTGAAATGCTTGGTATGTGTGGGATCCGACACCTAGTTGTTTACCCTTGGTAGCCTATCTTACAGGGAAATGTCTCCTAGTGTTTCACTGAGCCTTGGTAGCCTGCTACTGCTCCGGAACACTTAGGCTGACCGGCATGTGTCCTTCTTCGTTCCTGTGTCTGTCCCTTAGGGGAAATGTCGCGTGTTGTTCCTTTAAGTCCTTGTAGCTTGCTACGACTTGGGTTCATACGTTGATGACCGACACGTTCGTTGCTGGGTCATGAATGCTTATCTCTGTAATTTAGTGCCACTTTTGGTTTATAACTGGTCATGTCGGCCCGGATTCTCTGTCATATGGATACTAGTGACACTATCATATACGTGAGCCAAAATGTGCAAACGGTCCCGGGCCAGGTAAGGTGGCACCCGTGGGGATACCGTGCGTGAGGCCGCAAACTGATATGGTGTGTTACATGCTAGATCAGTGTGACTTAGGATCGGGGTCCCGACAGCGTTGGTATCAGAGCCTGACTGCCTGTAGGATTACCAAGCCAAAATGGTCGAAGTTGAGTCTAGAAATTCTTTAGTTATATAAGGGAATTGATTGTGAAAGGGAACGTAAAGCTCTTTTTACTCCTTATACCTCATGTCTTCTGATCTGAGTCATCCTACCTTTCCTACGGGGTTAAGGAACTAGTCTTTCTCTTCCGTCTATCAGGATCACGAGTTACTACTCCGTAGTCCCTTAGGATTGGTTGATCAGAGTCCTACTTCTGTCTTCAAGCTCTTCCAGTATAGTTTGTTTAGTACTATCACAGAACCTTGAGTGATGATGTTGAGATGCTGAACTACTCTTTGTTAGCAGGATGTCTCGTTCTGAGCATTTTACTGCCGTTATGCTGCCGGAATTATCCTAGTAGTTCGAGAGATACTAATTTCTTGTTCTACCTTATGCATCCTATATTTGTTGATGTTTCCGTCTTCGGTTTTGCTTCTCAGGATGTCTTCAGTTAAGCGAAGCTCAGCTGCTCGTAGACAGAACCACGGAGGTGGTAGGGATGAGAAGGATCCTCCTGACCAGCCTTCATTGGCAGAGTTAATGTTAGAGATGGAGAGAAACAAGCGTGAGTCTAACCGCTTGTTGGCACGTATTGAGGAGAACACCGCACATCAGTGCAAGGAATTAACAACCATCCATGACTTCATTCATCTGAAACCACCCACCTTCCATCATTCCATTGAGCCACTCGATGCAGATGACTGGCTCCGTAGGATCACTCACAAGTTGTGTTCTGCGAACGTAGCTGAAGATGACAAGATCATCTATGCCACTTATCACCTGGAAGGTCCTGCTAGTCTTTGGTGGCAGAACTATGAGGCCATGATTCCGGCTGGCCAGATTCCTACCTAGAGAGATTTCACCGAGGCTTTTCGTGAGCATCATATCCCTCAAGCCCTTATCGATCGTGAGAGAGAAGAGTTCTGTAGTCTTACACAGGCTAAGATAACTGTTGATGCTTATAGTCGCGAGTTTGAGAACCTCGTCCGCTATGCTACAGAAGAAGTGTCCACGGATGCCAAGAAGCAGGCTAGGTTCCGGAAGGGTCTCAACCCCAAACTGCGTCGTGATCTCCACTTGCATCATTGCAACACATTCCATGCTCTTGTGAACAAGGCCATCAATGCAGAGACAGCTCAGCTCACTTACGAGGAGTCTCGTAAGCACAACCTTGATTTGGGATCTTCCTCCGGTTCTAGTTCTCAGAAGCGCCGGATTTGGGTTCCAAACTCTGTTCTTCCACCCACTTATCCTCCGAGGCGATCTCGTGTGGTACCTCTTCCAGTTCAGCAGTATGCTCCACCCAGGTCTATTGATGGACCGTTTGCCAATGCAGGTCCACGTCCTACCTCCAGGATTTGTTACAAGTGCGGAGAGCCGGGACACATTGCCCGTATTTGCACTCAGACCCGTGTTGCTCCATCCCAGCCCGAGAAATCTGTTAGACGTGATAAATCATCACGCAAGATGATCAGTATCAAGTCAGCTCCCATCGAACATGGACGTGTGCATGACGTCTCAACCAAAGACACTCATGATGATCCAGATGTCGTTCTTGGTACACTCCTTGTCAATTGTCATCCGGCATCGGTTTTGTTCGATACTGGAGCATCTCATTCCTTCATTTCCGAAAGTTATGCCCGCTTGCACGACATGTCATTTTGTGATATGCCCTCCCCACTACTCATTCAAACTCCTGGATCCAAATGGCAAACTTCTAGTGTAAGCCATGGTAATGAAATCCTTGTCGACAGACTTGTGTTCCGTGCATCACTTGTAGCCCTCAAGTCTTCAGATATTAATATCATCTTGGGTATGGACTAGATGACAGCTCATCATGCCAAGATTGATTGCTTCACTAGGTCTGTTCAGCTTACACATCCATCTGGTAAGATAGTCACCGTCACCACTAGAGTTGCAAAGTGTCAACTCTATTCTCTTAATGCCAGCCCTCTTCCAGATCTTGAAGATGTTCCGGTAGTCCGTGACTTTCCGGATGTCTTTCCATAGGAACTGCCAGGTGTTCCACCTGACCGAGATGTAGAGTTTGTTATAGAGCTTATCCCAGGCACCACTCCAATCTCTAGGAGACCTTATAAGATGGCACCCTTAGAACTAGCTGAGCTTAAGAAACAACTTGATGAGTCCTTGCAAAAGGGTTTCATCCGTCCTAGTTCTTCTCCCTGGGCTTGCCCCGTCCTCTTCGTCAAGAAGAAGGATGGTACGGATCGGATGGTTGTAGATTATCGTCCCGTTAATTTGGTCACGGTAAAGAACAAGTATCTGCTTCCCAGGATCAACGACCTGTACGATCAGCTCGCTGGATCCTCAGTCTTCTCCAAGATGGATTTGAGGTTAGGATACCATCAAATCAAGATTAGAAATGGGGACATCCCCAAGACGGCTTTCGTCACTCCTTATGGTCAGTACGAGTACACCGTCATGTCCTTCGGTCTAACAAATGCTCCAGCCACCTTCTCCCGCTTGATGAACTCGATCTTCATGGAGTATTTAGATAAGTTCGTCGTGGTTTATCTCGATGATATTCTTATTTACTCGAAGAACGAGGAAGAGCATGCCGAACATCTTAGACTTGTTCTAGAAAAACTCATAGAGCACCGCCTATATGCCAAGTTCTCCAAGTGCGAATTTTGGTTGCCAGAAGTGACCTATCTCGGCCATGTAATCTCTGGTAAGGGCATTGATGTCAACCCCAAGAGAGTTCAGGCCGTCCTTGATTGGACTCCACCTGAAATAGTTAAACAAGTTAGGAGTTTCCTTGGTTTAGCCAGTTATTGTCGCCGCTTTGTTGAGAACTTCTCTAAAGTGGCCAAACCTCTCACGGAACTTCTCAAGAAAGATAAAAAGTTTGAGTGGTCCCCACAGTGTGAGCACATTTTTCAGGAAGTGAAAAGACGCCTGACTTCTGGTCCCATACTTGTGCCACCGGATTTCACTAAGGACTTTGTTATCTACTGTGATGCCTCGTGACAGGGACTAGGTTGCATTCTTATGCAGGATCGTCGTGTGATTGCCTATGCATCTCGACAGTTGCATCCACATGAGGAGAATTATCCTACACATGATTTAGAGCTTGCAGCCGTAGTCTATGCACTTAAAACCTGGCGGCATTACCTCCTTGGTAATCGTTGCGAGATCTACACCGATCACCAGAGTCTCAAGTATATCTTCACCCAACCAGATTTGAACCTTAGACAGAGACGTTGGTTGGAGTTTATCTCAGATTACGATTTAGGAATTACCTACACCCCAGGCAAGGGAAATGTCATGGCTGATGCGCTAAGTCGTAAGTCCTATTACAACAATCTCATGTTGCAGCAGGGCCAACCACTTCTCCATGAGGAATTATGTAAGCTTAACCTTCACATTGCTTCTCACGGATTCCTTTCAACTTTGGTGGCGAAACCTACTCTTGTGGATCATATCATAGAAGCCCAGAAGCATGATACCGGAATTACCCGGATCAAGAGAAACATTGCCAATGGTATTGCTGGTAGTTTCTCCATAGATGACCGAGGTGTTGTTCTCTTCCAAAACCGGCTGGTGGTTCCCAAGAAGCAACATCTTCGGCAATTGATTCTTAAATAGGCTCATGAATCTCCTCTCACGATTCATCCCGGGAGTACTAAGATGTATCAGGATCTACGCCAGAGGTTCTGGTGGACTAGGATGAAGAGAGAAATTGCTGAGTGCATTGCTAAATGTGACGTTTGTCGTCGCGTTAAGGCATAACATCAAAGACCTGCTGGCACCCTTCAGCCTCTTGCTATTCCTGAGTGGAAATGGTATAAAGTTGGTATGGACTTCATCACCGGCTTTCCCAGGACCAAGAGAGGGAATAATGCTATCTTCTTAGTCATTGATCGCCTCTCCAAAGTGGCTCACTTCCTACCTGTTCGAGAGAGTATCACTGCTAGTCAGCTTGCTGACTTGTATATTTCTCGAATAGTGTCACTTCATGGTGTCCCACTAGAGATCAATTTAGACCGTGGTAGTCTTTTCACTTCTCATTTCTAGGAGAGTTTCCAGACTGCCATGGGCACCCATCTTTCCTTCAGTACCGCTTTCCATCCTCAGTCAAGTGGTCAAGTGGAACGGGTTAACCAAATTCTCGAAGACATGCTTAGAGCTTGCGTTATCTCTTTCGGTATGGATTGGGAGAAATGTCTTCCTTTCGCCGAGTTTGCTTATAACAATAGCTATCAATCCAGTCTCAAGCAAGCTCCTTTTGAGATTCTTTATGGACGAAGATGTCGAACACCTTTGAACTGGTCAGAAACCGGTGAAAGACAATTCTTTGGACCGGATATGATCCAGGAAGCAGAAGAGCAAGTTCGCATCATTCGTGAGAATTTGAAAACAGCCGAGTCTCGTCAAAAGAGCTAGTATGATCGTCATCATAAGGAAGTGGCTTATGAGGTTGGTGACAAAGCTTATCTTCGGGTTACTCCTTTGAAGGGTACCCATCGTTTCGGTATCAAGGGCAAGTTGGCTCCTCGTTACATTGGTCCTTTTCGCATTCTCGCTAAACGAGGAGAGGTTGCCTACCAATTGGAACTACCCCCACATCTTTCTCGAGTTCATGATGTCTTCCACGTCTCTCAACTCAGGCGTTGCTTCTCGGATCCCATCCGTGGAGTGGACCACGAAATGCTTGATCTCCAAGATAACCTCACATATCGAGAGTATCCCATTCGCATTCTGTATCAAGCAGAGCGTGTCACTCGACGTCATAACATCAAGTTTCTCAAGGTTTAGTGGTCTCATCATTCCGAGAGAGAAGCTACTTGGGAGCGAGAAGATCGTCTCCGACTGGAGTACCCCCACCTTCTTTCCGCCCACTCCTGAATCTCGGAACAAGATTCTTTCGAGTGGAGGCGAGTTGTCACAACCCTAGTTGTGGTATGCACTAGGTTAGTCTTGTGGTTTGCATCATGTTTAAATTTCAAAAGAAATTGAATTGAGGACTTGTGAAACCCTCAGAAATCCTTTTTGAAAATGACCCAAATAAAAATTGCTCCAAAAAGGTCCAAGAAAATGTTCATGTGGCCCTCTAAAAATATTGGTTAGATATAAAAATCAAACCAATATTATTAGGAGCTCATAAGTATTTATTTTGGGCATTTGGAATTAATGCAATAGTTATTTTCTTGGATATATATTTATTGTATATTATATATATGTCCAAAATTCTGATTCTTTATTTTGAGGGGCTTGGATTAATTCCTAGGTCCCTGCAAAATAAAAATGTCAGAAGAAAATAATTGATTTAATTTAGAAACTAAATCAAAACAAATGTAAGAAAAATAGAAAAGAAAATAGAAAAAGGAAAGAACTTACCTGGCCTACCTGCAGCCCAACCAGGCAGAGCTGGCCCGGCCCACTGGCCAAGCCAGTCACCACCAACCTCGCGCCAGTAGGCCGAGGCGTGTGGCCGGCGCGCGCACACGGCGAGGGCGCCACGCCACCTGCCTGCCTGTCCTCCCCCTCGCTGCCTGGAAGACGCTCGCGACGCCACGCGCCCCACCAGACCCCTCTGACTCTCTCCCGTCGCCTCTCCCCTCCTCTCCCTCGCTCTCTCTCGCACCCCCGAACGCCGCCGTCGCCGTCGCTCGCCGCTGTCGTGGCCACAGGCCACCCCACGCCCAGCCAAGGTGCCCAAGAGCTCCGCCACCTCATCCCCGACCTCCCCGACGAGTCACTCATCGCCGGACGCCCTGAGGAGCTGCCACCGCCATCTTCTTCATCGCCGGCCGCCAGAGATCCCCTCCGCCGCCCTGCTTGCTCCGGCCCTCCTCCGAGCCCTCCGCCTGCACCGCTGCGATCGCCGTAAGCTTCTGCCCCTGCTCCCCCTCTCCGTTCTCCCTCTCGCAGGCCGTAGCTGCCGCTCCACGTTCACCCGCACGCGCCGCTGCCGGCGCTCGTCGCCGGTGGTGCTCTGGTGACCTTTTGGTCCCGGGCGTGCGTCTAACACGTTCCCCGCGTCGCGTAGAAGCCGTAGGTGCTAGCGCTGCCCCGCCTAGGCCACCACAGCCTCGAGCCCGAGCTCGACCCAACTCCGGCGCCGCCGCGAGCTCGTTTCCGGCGAGCTCCGGCCGCCCTAGCTGCTGCCGCTGGCTGGAATGGATGCGGGTGAGCCCCAGCTCCCCGTAGATGGTCTCCGCTACGCAAAAGACCCCCGGAATGGAAATCCCGACGCCCTCCGCCGCGTTTGCTGCCGCCGGCGGCTAAACGCCGGCGTGTTAGCTGGGGTTTGACCAGGATTTGACCCCCTGGGTCAATGACAGGCGGGCCCCACCCCTTCAGTTAGTTGACTGTTTAGTTTAATTAAGTAATTTTGGTTAATTAGATTAGCCACTGAGATGTGGGCCCTGCCCTGCTGACTTTCTGTTAAGATTAGTTTAGTGTTAATTAACTCAGTTAATTAACTGAGTCACTGACCAGTGGACCCCACTGTCAGGTTTGACTCTGGACCAGCCCTTTGACCTGCTGACGTCATGCTTGGGTCATGCTGACGCATTATTCCAATTCTGGTATTTAAATAAATCTTAAATCATTTATTTATTTCAGAAATTGGTTTAAACTTCAAAAAATCACAGAAATTCAACCGTAGCTCAGAATGAAATAATTTATATATGAAAAATTATCAGAAAAATTCATTCTATCCATCTGTACCATTTTCATGCATGAAAAATGAAGTTATACCTAGTGTTTACATGAAAACACATAATTGGCATTTAAAAATACTTATTTTAGAGTTGCATTTGAACCCTTGGTTCAAATGGAGTTCAACCAATTAAAATGCTAGTTGCATTAGCTCAACAACATCATATCTTCATGCCATATTCATGCATAATATTGTTGCATATGCTTGTGTTTGATTGTCGGCACCGTTCTTCTCGATAGGTCCAGCTCCGGAGACCGATCCAGAGTACCTGTCAGAGGAGCAGTGCTCTGCACGTTGTTTTACCAGGCAAGCAAACCCCCTTGTTCATTCCGATACAACCCCTCTCTCGCTCCTGCTCCATGTTATTGCATTAGGACAACAACGACTTCAACTGCTACTTTATGCCGCGGTAGTTGAACCCATTCCTCTGCATGACCTGTCATTCCACAGTAAATAGTTGAAACCCACTAGCATGTGTAGGAGTTGATTGAAGCCATGTTGTGATCTTACCATGCCTTGCTTGCTATTGCTTAGAGTGTGTCAGGTATGATTCATCGGGAATGAATTGGAGTACAATGATATGTTCTGATGCTGAGGGTTAAGTGTGTGAACACGATTTGGTAAAGGTAGTGGTGGGAGGCCATGTAGGAGTACATGGTGGGTTGTCTCACTGGAACCGTCCCTAAGAACTGAGTTCCGAGTATGTTGTCCAATAACTAGCTACTACCACACATTGGGTTCCGGTAACTCGACCCCTCTCGACTTATTAACCAACATGATCTCTGTCCAGGAGTTGCAACTAGTTTCTGGTGTTTGTAGGTAGTGTTAGTAGTCTACCAAGTGGCACTCGGCCAGTGGGCTTGGGACAGACTAGGCACCGTGGCACGGTGTACCAAGCGTGGATCCACTCGGCGAGGTGGGCTTGGGAACCCTGCGCACATCATTTGCGGCCGTGAGCGACACCCCGGCCGGATCTCCTTACGGATGGAACCCGAATAGGCGATAAACCTGGACTAGAGTCTTGTGTGGTTAGTCAGGTCGTGGCCGACACCCTCGCCAGGCTTCCGCTTGAAGGTTGCCGAGATACACGAGATGTACATGGCGGTAAGTGGCGAGAGCGTGTGTGAAGAAGTACACCCCTGCAGGGTTAACATGATCTATTCGAATAGCCGGGTCCACGGTTATGGACTTCTTGGATGCTTACGTGGTACATAGACAACTTGAAGTGGATACTCTAAAATACTCAAGACAAGTCTGAGTGCTATGGATGGCCTTCTCGTAGGGAGACGGGGATGAATCCATAGTGGTGTATTGTGTGGTGCTTAGTGGACTCGTGTGCGCCACATCAAAAGAGTTACCAGCAATCGTAGAATAGGATAGCCACTGAGTCAAAGCTGGCTTGCTGCAACTAAACCCCACTTTGCCATCTTGATACAAGTGCATGTATGATAGGATCTGATGTAAGTCTTGCTGAGTACCTTTGTACTCATGTTTGCTTAATTTATGTTTTGCAGATGAGATTGATGTCTCACTAGTAGTTCCGCTTGGACTTCGACAAGTAGCTTGTACCTCAGCTACGTTCTTGGACGAGTGTTGTAGATAGTCAGGCTCTTCAGCCTTTTTCATTTGTAGATGTCTGTACTCAGACATGTTGTGCTTCCGCTTGTTGCTTGTATGCTCTGAATGTTGGGTCATGAGACCCATGTTTGTAATATCTGGATCCTCGGAGCCTAATGAATAAATACTTTGTTTATTAGAGTCTTGTTGTGATGCCATGTTGTATTTGCACATATTGAGCATATTGTGTGTATCTTATTGAAATGCTTGGTATGTGTGGGATCCGACACCTAGTTGTTTACCCTTGGTAGCCTATCTTACAGGGAAATGTCTCCTAGTGTTTCCACTGAGCCTTGGTAGCCTGCTACTGCTCCGGAACACTTAGGCTGACCGGCATGTGTCCTTCTTCGTTCCTGTGTCTGTCCCTTAGGGGGAATGTCGCGCGTTGTTCCTTTAAGTCCTTGTAGCTTGCTACGACTTGGTTTCATAGGTTGAGGAACGACACGTTCGTTGCTGGGTCATGAATGCCTGTCTCTGTAATTTAGTGCCACTTTTGGTTTATAACTGGTCATGTCGGCCCGGATTCTCTGTCATATGGATACTAGCGACACTATCATATACGTGAGCCAAAATGCGCAAACGGTCCCGGGCCAGGTAAGGTGGCACCCGTGGGGATACCGTGCGTAAGGCCGCAAAGTGATATGGTGTGTTAGATGCTAGATTGGTGTGACTTAGGATAGGGGTCCCGACAATAAGGATACCCGTCGCGAGCTTCAACACTCATCGGTCCACATACATCAGTATGTATGATTTCCAATGAATCTGTTGCTCGCTCCTTTGTTCCGGAGAACGGAGTCTTATTCATCTTGCCCATGAGGCATGGTTCGCAAGCACCAAGTGATTCATAATCAAGTGATTCCTAAAGTCCATCACTATGGAGTTTCTTCATGCGCTTTACACCAATATGACCTAAACGTCAGTGCCACAAATAAGTTGCGATATCATTATTAACTTTGCATCTTTTGACTTTCATATTATGAATATGTGTATCAATACAATCGAGATCCAACAAGAATAGACCACTCTTGAAGGGTGCATGACCATAAAAGATATTATTCATAAAAAAAGAATAACCATTATTCTCAGATTTAAATGAATAACCGTCTCGCAACAAACAAGATCCAGATATAATGTTCATGATTAACCCTGACACCAAATAACAATTATTCAGGTCTAAAACTAATCCCGAAGGTAGATGTAGAGGTAGCATGCCGACGGCGATCTCATCGACTTTGGAACCATTTCCCACGCGCATCGTCACCTCGTCCTTAGCCAATCTTTGTTTAATCCGTAGTCCCAGTTTCGAGTTACAAATATTATCAACCAAACCGGTTTCAAATACCCAGGTACTACTACGAGCATTAGTAAGGTACACATCAATAACATGTATATCAGATATACCTTTGTTCACCTTGCCATCCTTCTTATCCGCCAAATACTTGGGGTAGTTCCGCTTCCAGTGTCTAGTCCCTTTGAAGTAGAAGCACTCAGTTTCAGGCTTGGCTCCAGACTTGGGTTTCTTCGCGGGAGTAGCAACTGTCTTGCTATTCTTCTTGAAGTTCCCCTTCTTTCCCTTGCCCTTTTTCTTGAAACTAGTGGTCTTGTTAACCATCAACACCTGATGCTCCTTTTTGATTTCTACCTCCGCAGTTTTGAGCATAGCGTAGTGCTCGGGAATTGTCTTTTGCATCCCTTGCATATTATAGTTCATCACGAAGCCTTTATAGCTTGCTGGCAGTGATTGAAGAACTCTATCAATAACACTATCTTCATCAACTTTGCAACCAAGTTGAGTCATATGATTGTAGTACCCAGACATTCTGAGCAAGTGTTCACTGATAGAACTATTCTCCTCAATCTTGCAGCAATAGAACTTATTGGAAATCTCATATTCCTCAATCCGGGCATTTGCTTGAAATATTAACTTCAACTCCTGGAACATCTCATATGCTCCATGACGTTCAAAATGTCGTTGAAGTCCCGGTTCTAAGCCGTAAAGCATGGCACACTGAACTATCGTGTAGTCATCAGACCGCGCCTGCCAGACGTTCAAAGCGTCTACATTAGTGGGAGGGGGCTTGTCACCTAGAGGTGCTTCAAGGACATAATTCTTCTGTGCAGCAATGAGGATAATCCTCAAGATACGGACCCAGTCCGTGTATTGCTACCATCATATTTCAACTTAGCTTTCTCCAGGAATGCAATAAAATTCAAAGGAACGGTAGCACGGGCAATTGATCTACAACAACATAGATATGCAAAAACTATCAGGACTAAGTTCATGATAAATTAAAGTTCAATTAATCATATTACTTAAAGAACTCCCACTTAGATAGACATCCCTCTAGTCATCTAAATGATCACGTGATCCAAATAAACTAAACCATGCCCGATCATCACATGAGATGGAGTAGTTTTCAATGGTGAACTTCTTATGTTGATCATATCTACTATATGATTCACGCTCGACCTTTCGGTCTCCAGTGTTACGAGGCCATATCTGCGTATGCTAGGCTCATCAAGTTTAACCCGAGTATTCTGCGTGTGCAAAACTGGCTTACACCCGTTGTATGTGAACGTAGAGCTTATCACACCCGATCATCACGGGGTGTCTCAGCACGACGAACTTTCGCAACAATGCATAGTTAGGGAGAACACTTATACCTTGAAATTTTGAAAGGGATCATCTTATAATGCTACCGCCGCACTAAGAAAATTAAGAAGCATAATAAGATAAACATCATATGCAATCAAAATATGTGACATGATATGGCCATCGCCATCTTGTGCTTTTGATCTCCATCTCCAAGGCACCGTCATGATCACCATCATCACCGGCGCGAAACCTTGATCTCCATCGTAGCATCGTTGTCGTCTCGCCAACTATTGCTTCCACGACTATCTCAACCGCTTAGTGATAAAGTAAAGCAATTACATGGAGACTGTATTTAATACAATAACACGACAACCATATGGCTCTTGCCAGTTGCCGATAGCTTTACAAAACATGATCATCTCATAAAATAACGTATAACTCATCATGTCTTGACCATATCACATCACAACATGCCCTGTAAAAACAAGTTAGGCGTCCTCTACTTTGTTGTTGCAAGTTTTACGTGGCTGCTACGGGCTTAGCACGAACCATTCTTACGTACGCATACAAAAACCATAATGATTTTTCGTCAAGTATGTGATGTTTTAACCTTCACAAGGACCGGGCGTAGCCACACTCGATTCAGCTAAAGTGAGAGAGACAGACACCCGCCAGTCACCTTTAAGCAACGAGTGCTCATAACGGTGAAACCAGTTTTGCGTAAGCGTACGCGGAATGTCGGTGCGGGCCGCTTCATCTCACAAAACCGCCGAACCAAAGTATGACATGCTGGTAAGCAGTATGACTATTATAGTCCACAACTCACTTGTGTTATACTCGTTGATGACCCACAACCGTAAGGGATCTATTGCAGCGTTTTCGATAAGTAAGAGTGTCGAACGCAACGAGGAGCAGCAGGTATTGATAAGCGATTCTGAGCAAGAAATTACTGCAAGCACTGAAAGATAACTTTTTAGGGGTTTTCTCGATATAAGCAACAGGAAAGTAAAAGCAAGCAATGTAAAAGGAACTGAGAGTAACAAGTGGCCCAATCCTTTCTTAGCAAAGGAGAGGCCTAGCAACTGAACTTATAAAGGCTAAAGCGTTCCTGAGGACACACGGGAGAGGTAGTCATGTGCTTTCGCCATATCCCGTATCGATACTATGTTATGTGTTGATATGTGTTGAGTGGGTGGATCTATGCTAGTGCACTCTCTAGACTAAGATGAATGCACTCTTATGATTAAACACCTTGCAAGCATCCGCAAATACAAGATAGTATTTAAGGCAAAAGCCTAACCATAGCAATACGATCGAGGATCCATTGTTCCCTTATGCAAAAGCGTGCGAACTGGGGTTCAGGTTTCTGTCACTCCGGCAACCCACCGTAAGCATTCTTTGTACACAATGTATTCTCCTAGGTCCTTAATAAGGCGAAGTGTTGAGTGTTCGACTCACACAACACCACTAGTAGAATGACAACACAACTTAAGTATCAAACAACACATATTACTTCAACAACATATGACTACTAACAACAAGACCTTCCCCATGTCCTCAAGAACTAAGGTAACTACTCACGAGACATAAAAGAGATCATGATCAGTGGAGACAAATGGGTGATAAACAATCTGGACATAATAATATTTCTCCAACAAAACTCAATAGTATTCACCACAAAGTAGTAATCAACACCGATGGAGTAGAGAGGATAGGTAGTACGAGTTACAACACAAGTTGCAATTGTGAGATGAGATTTGGATGAAGATGGAGATGGTGCTGATGTTGGGGATGATGTTGATGATGATCTCGATGATGCTCGTGACAATGGTGATGACGATGGCGATGATCTCCCCTTCTGGGAGGTGATCTCCCCGGCGGAATCTGCCCACCAGAGATGGATTTTTCTTCTCTATAGGTTTCCGCCACGGAGCGGCGGCGGAACTCCGTAAAAACCCTTGTTTTTAGGGTTTTCAGATAACGGAGAGTATATAGGCAAAAGGGGGCAGCCGGAGGTGGGCCAGGGGCTCCAGGCGCCCCCCCCCGGCGCGGCCAGGGGGGGGGCGTCCCCAGGGCGCCTGGACACCCTGTGGCCCCCCTCTGGTTGCCCTTTCGCGTGCCTTCGTGATTCGTCTGGAAAATATCCTCCGTTGATTTTCAGGTAATTTGGAGGTATTCTTCTTCAGCAACTCTGCGTCCACTTTTTACCGCTGAATCCTGCGTCTGCTGCTTCGGCACCGGAAGGTTGCAAACTATGTAAAATAGGCCAAAACAACATAAGAACATCATCGTAATGTGAAATATATCAATGAATAAGGATAAATTATGATACAAAATAGTGATGCATTTTGGACGTATCAACACCCCCAAGCTTAGACCTCGCTTGTCCCCAAGCAAATACTGAGCTCGGTAAACCTGTCCACAAGTTTAGAGAGTGAAGTGTCGATAAATAGAATACGGACAAGAAGCATCACAGTTTCTTCACCAACTCAAATATCCTCAACAGCAATCTTCAACTCATAAGGCCCTTATAAAAGAGTGGTAACACTTATATTCAGAAGTAGGGCTAAGGAAACTCATTGAATCATGGCAAACATGTCCTTTGGTCAAAGAACAACTAATAGCTTTCACTTTTGCTCTTTCTTTATGTTTTGATGAGATTAATTGAAGCTTTTGAAAGAACATGTTATCAGGCAAGAAGTGAAAGTGTTAACACAAAGGAAGATATTTCCCTTAGCTGGGCTTGACAAACAACTTACTTATCAAATGATAATGTCAACAAGGATATGATATGACAAATCTTAATGCAATTTTATATGAATGAATCCTTATCAACATCAAATGTCTGCTCTCTTTGAGAAATAGAAGGAAGTAGGAATAACTTACTCAATCTAAAATTAAAAGATAGGCCCTGCTCTAGGGTAGTAGGGAAAACTCATGTCCTATCCTTAAATCAAACAGAATGAGAACAAGTTTTGAGAGGTGGATGATTTGTCAATTACTTCTTGAGCTGGACAAGTTTCGAGGAACGGCTCCCGCACGAGGACGATCACATCCTCTTAATCTCCTTTGTTTATCACTGCCAAAGTTTTCTGATTTCTCATGAACAAAGCGTGAAGGAGGGTTTGTCTGTTGTATATTTTTTAATGAGCCGGGCGCACTCTATGCCAGTTCCTTCTCGTATTATGGGTTTGCACATTAGACATGCAATCCCGGGGTGAAGCTTGTCCAACTCAAAAGACCATGAATTAACTATTACTTCCTCATGAGCTAAAGCAGAGGCACAAAAATAAAAGATTTTGAACATTTAAGGATAACACATAAATTCTGTACTTTAGGAGGTGGTAGTGGAATACCACGAGTAGGAAGGTATGGCGGACTCATATGGAAGGTATTGGTTTTAAGGGTATGGATGCACAAGCAGAATTCCGCTTAGTACAGAGTTAGGCTAGCAAAGGTTTTGAGAGAACATACAATTGATGATGACTAAGATGCAAAACAATATAAAGCATAAACATTGAAATAAGCATAACACATCAAGTTGTCTTCCTTGTCAGCATAACACTTCAAGCATAATAACATAAAGGTTTTGGCTATGTCGATACTTTAAGAAAATCATGCTTGTTGTTATGACCAAAGCTATGTTTGCCAAGATTAAATAAAGTTTTCACAGCCATACCTGATATAAGGTCAATACTCCCCAGAAGAATCATCATATAAGGTCGATTGCGTGAAGAGAATACCGAGTGCAGCAAAAGGAACCAATAAACTTCTCATTAATATTCCATCATAGACGACTCCACACTCACGGATACACTCTCCACCGAAGGAGTGATAGACCTCAATGAACACACCTATTTCATATAATAACCTCCCTAGACATGATACGACTCTACTTGACTCTAAAAGACAAAAGGTAAAGATAAAGATACCGGGCACTCCCCCAAGCTTGGAACAAGCCAAGGGAATGCCGTTACCCAAGGAGATTTCACTACTCATCCTTGTTGGCGTTGATCACATAGTCCTCGGCGAAACGCTTCCATGGATGGGGTTCTCCAGTCTCATATGAGAAGTTCGTCTCCTGAATCCTGCATGCAGCACCCATACCCATGCGCATAAACCTTAGTTCATACTCACAGTTCTGGTTATGTAGATCACAAATTTGCCCTTGGAGCTCCTCAATTCTTTCTTCAAACGCGGTGATGCTTTTCCACATCTCCTTCATCTCCTTCAGGAAGTAGGTCTTCAGCTCGTTGATGATGTCGAAGTTAGCTTCAACACCACGCTCGATCATCTTCTTGTACTTGAAGACTTCTTGCTCCACTTCTTCCAGCCTTGCCTGGATGCTCCCCTCCTTGATAGGTCCCTTCAGATCTTCTTGATGAAGGACACCGTCCTCCATCCGAACAACCTGAGGGTGCTTCTTCACCTCAGCGAGGTAAGGGTTGATGACGTTGACGATGAACTTGTCCTTGGGGGAACTTGGAGAAGCCATGGCACCTAGATTCAGCTAAAAGATTCCCTGGCAGAAATAGATCGAAAAGAAAACACACGAAATCGCAAGATACGTTGCCGGAACAATCCGGGCAAATATATAGCAAAAATTTATGCACAGAAAGGAAGGTAACAGGCTAAAGCGGGGTCGGAGACGGACTTCCGGGTGTCCAGGCGGCCTCCCGGCGCGGCCAGGAGGTGGGGCGCGCCAGGGGGGCGCCTAGACCCCCTGGAGCTCGTCTCCGGCTCCACTTAGGCTCAGAATTTTACTAATTTTGCAAAAACTCATAATACGGAACTTTTATGGCGGTTCGCAATGTTTCCTTACCGTAATATATACCTTTTCTTTATTCTGCTTCTGCTGGCGTCAGAAACAGGGCTGCAACATGTTCTTCGTGAGTTGTTGTGTATATTATATTCACATCAACATTGACAGGGCCTCCTGCTATGTAATGCTTCAGTCTTTGCCCATTCACAACTTGAGGTTTGGTGCCTTCAAAATTGTTAATCTTAATTGCACCAGACCGATAGACTTCTTCAATATGAAATGGCCCTTCCTACCTGGAAAGTAGTTTGCCTGGAGAAAACCTGAAACGGGATCTAAACAACAAAACTTTATCACCAACATTAAAATCACGTTTCAGAATCTTCCTATCATGCCACTTCTTTACCTTTTCCTTGAACATTTTTGCGCTCTCGTAAGCTTCACTTCTCCATTCATCTAGAGAAGTCAAGTTCATGAGACGCTTCTCACCAGCTAATTTTGGGTCAGCATTAAGCTCTCTAACAGCCCAGAAAGCTTTGTGCTCTAACTCTAATGGCAAATGGCAAGCCTTGCCATAAACCATCTTATAGGGGGACATGCCAATGGGGTTGTTGTAAGAAGTTCTATATGCCCACAAAGCATCTCCTAACTTATTTGACTAGTCCTTTCTATTTCTGTTTACTGTCTTCTGCAAGATCAACTTAATCTCTCTATTGGTGAGCTCAACTTGCCCACTAGTTTGAGGATGATATGGTGAAGCAATTCTATGATCGACATCGTATTTGGCTAAAGCTTTTCTAAAAGCTCCGTGCGTGAAGTGTGATCCTCCATCAGTCATGAGATACCTAGGTACACCAAACCAAGGAAAAATTACATCCTTGAGCATTTTCAAAGATGTCTTGTGATCAGCACTTTCGGTGGGGATTGCTTCAACCCACTTGGTCACATAATCAACAGCTACTAAAATGTGCGTGTACTTGTGCGAAGAAGGAAAAGGACCCATAAAATCAAAACCCCAACAATCAAAAGGTTCGATCACTAGTGAGTAATTCATAGGCATTTCATTCCTTCTACTAATGTTACCAACTCTCTGACATTTATCGCAGGCTAAAACATAATTTCTAGCATCCTTGAAGAGAGTAGGCCAATAAAAACCTGATTGAAGAACCTTATGTGCAGTCCTCTCACCGGCATGATGTCCTCCATAGGGACTATCATGACACTGTCTGAGCATGTCCTTCTGCTCATGTTCTGGTATGCATCTTCTCATGATCCCGTCGGGACCTTCTTTGAAAAGATGTGGGTCATCCCAAAAATAGTGCCTCAAATCATGAAAGAACTTCTTCCTTTGCTGAAATGTTAAACCTGGAGGCAACTACTTTGCAACAATAAAATTAGCATAATCTGCATACCAAGGATCGGAAAGAGATTCTACTTTTACAACGGCAAGTTGCTCGTCTGGAAAACTATCGTTGACTGGGATGGGGTCGTGCGGTATATCTTCCATCCTTGAAAGATTGTCCGCCACCGGATTGTCTTCTCCTTTCCTATCAACAATCTGCAAATCAAATTCTTGAAGAAGGAGTACCCGTCTGATAAGCCTTGGCTTGGCATCCTTCTTTGTCATAAGGTACTTAATGGCAGCATGATCAGTATGAATAATAACTTTGGAATCAACAATATACTGTCTAAACTTTTCACAAGCACATACTACAGCTAAGAATTCCTTCTCAGTAGTAGCATAATTCCTTTGAGCACTATCAAGGGTTTTGCTAGCATAATGTATAACATTCAATTTCTTATCAACTCTTTGTCCTAAAACAGCTCCAACAGCAAAATCACTTGCATCACACATAATCTCAAAAGGTAAATTCCAGTCAGGTGGTTGTACTATAGGAGCGGTTATTAAAGCTTTCTTAAGAACTTCAAAAGCTTCCTTACAATCCTCATCAAATACAAAAGGGACGTCCTTCTGGAGAAGATTAGTGAGGGGCCTCGAGGTCTTAGAAAAGTCTTTAATAAATCTTCTATAGAAACCAGCATGACCAAGAAAACTGTGAATACCTTTGATGTCCCTTGGATAGGGCATCCTCTCAATAGCTTCGATCTTGGCCTTGTCCACTTCAATTCCCCTTTCAGAAATCTTGTGACCAAGAACAATTCCTTCGTTAACCATGAAGTGGCACTTCTCCCAGTTGAGTACCAAATTTGTCTCCTCGCATCTCTGCAAAACTTTATTAAGGTTGTGAAGACAATGGTCAAAGGTGGTTCCATAGACGGAGAAATCGTCCATGAAGACTTCCATAATATCCCCACAGAAACCATGAAAGATAGCAGACAAACACCTTTGAAAAGTAGCAGGGGCATTACATAAACCAAAAGGCATACGCCTGTAAGCATAAGTACCAAAGGGACAAGTAAAAGTGGTCTTCTCTTGATCAGCAGTGTTAACATGAATTTGAGAGAAGCCAGAATAACCATCGAGATAACAAAAGTGGGTATTTTTGGATAACCTTTCAAGCATTTGGTCAATGAACGGCAACGGGTAGTGATCCTTCCTCGTTGCCTTGTTCAGCTTCCTGTAATCAATACACATTCTATATCCAATAATAATTCTCTGAGGTATTAGTTCATTTTTATCATTAGGAATCACAGTTGTACCTCCTTTCTTAGGAACAAAATGTACCGGGCTTACCCACTTACTATCAGCTATAGGGTAGATAATACCTGCGGCTAGAAGCTTGAGAATCTCAGTTCTTACAACATCCATCATCTTCGGGTACAACCGTCGTTGATGATCAACAACTGGTTTAGCATCAGGCTCAAGGTTGATAGTATGTTGACAGATAGATGGACTAATCCCCTTAAGGTCATCAAGGGTATAGACAATTGCGCCTCGGTGTTTACGAAGTACTTCCAATAGTCGCTCTTCTTGATATCCTAAAAGGTTAGAATTGATAATAACAGGATATACTTTCTTTTCATCTAAATAAGCATACTTGAGCGTATCGAGAAGAGGTTTAAGATCAAACACCGGGTCTTCTTTCGGTTTTGATAAAATTCCCAAAGGTTCAATCGGAAGGTTGTGCTTCAGGATAGCAGGTTGCCTCAAGAATATTTCATCTAGTTCATTTCTTTCCTGCATATGCAAATCATTCTCGTGGTCCTCCATATATTGCAGCAAAGGATCATTAGGGGGAATAGCAATAGAAGCAATACTTTCAATAAGTTTATCATCACTAGGTAAATCGGTACCACGAGGCTGCTTAGAGAACTTAGAAAAATTAAATTCATATGGCTCACCATTGAATTCAACAGAAACTTTACCTTTCTTGCAATCTATTATAGCTCCACAAGTTCTAAGAAAAGGTCTACCAAAAATAATTGGACAAAAATTGTCCCTCTCTGAACCAAGTACTAGAAAGTCGGTAGGATATTTTACCTTTCCACATAGGACTTCAACGTCCCTCACAATTCCGATAGGAGAGATAGTTGTTTTGTTTGCAAGATGAATGGTAACATCAACTTCTTCAAGTTCACAAGGGGAAATCTCACCGATGATCTCTTCATAAAGTGAATAGGGCATAACACTTGCACTCGATCCCAAATCGCATAGCCCATAATAATTGTGATCTCCTATTTTAACAGATACCACTGGAGTACCTGAAATTGGGCCTTTATTCTTGGCTGTGACAAGGTTAGTGGAAACAGCACAAAAATTTATATTGGAATCCAAAACATCATTAGTAACAAGGTCTTTAATCAATGCAACTTGAGGATCGACCCTGATCTGGTCCTCAGGCTCATCAACTGTTCTCTCACTTTTATTTATTATGCCTGTCACAAGAGAGTGCTCCCTTATCCTTGCGGGAAAAGGAGGCTGTTCATATATAACTGCAGGCAAAATAGGGTCAGCAAAATGAATATCAACAGGTGGCTCTTTAAAAGGTTCATGATGCTGGTCTCTCTTATTTTTAAAATAATCAACGTGAGAGGCAAAATTCTTACAGAAATCAATCACTAGATGGGAACCAAGACCAATCTTAGAGCAAAAAGTATTGAAGTAATCAGTTTTCACATAGCTCTTAATATAATCATGTTCATAATTTATAGCGGGTTCAATACCTTTATCAATTTCCCAATCTTCGGTATTCCTCTGGATCCTTTCAATGAGATCCCACTTTTCTTCAACACTCTTCTTCTGAAATACCCCACTAGAGGAGGCATACAGCATCTCCTTATCCTGACGAGAAAGCCTAGCATAAAAATTTGTAAGTATAATTTCCTTGGTAAGCTTATGAATAGGGCATTTCAGCATTAGGGACTTCAATCTCCCCCAAGCTTGAGCAATGCTTTCTCCGTCACGAGACCTAAAGTTATAGATATAGTTCCTGTCTCGATGAATTTCATGAAGAGGATATTACTTAGTATAAAAGACAGACATAAGCTCTTGCCAGTCAAGCAAGTGTGAGTTATCGAGAAGCCTATACCAATCTGAAGCTTTATCTATAAGTGATACGGCAAACAATTTCCTCATGACAAACTCCCTCGATACACCTGCAAGCTTAAATAATGAACATAGTTGTGACAGATATAGCAAGTGTTCACCGGGATGTCTGTCTCCTGCATAACGATTAGCCAAAACATAATCGATAATACCAGCTAGTATTTTATAGGGCACAATTTCAGTAGGGGGAGGAGCAACCACCACAGGTGTGGGCCGCCTTCCCGCAAGCAACGATCCAATAACAAGGTTGTCCATAAGGACAAAGAGCAGCAATAGAAAAAATAAAAACAGAATTATAAAAACTTCCTTACAAGTTTCACTTTACCAATAGCGCTACGCTCCCCGGCAACGGCACCAGAAATCGGTACTTGATGACCGACAACCGTAAGGGATCTATTGCAGCGTTTTCGGTAAGTAAGAGTGTCGAACCCAACGAGGAGCAGAAGGTATTGATAAGCGATTCTGAGCAAGAAATTACTGCAAGCACTGAAAGATAACTTTTTAGGGGTTTTCTCGATATAAGGAACAGGAAAGTAAAAGCAAGCAATGTAAAAGGCACTGAGAGTAACAAGTGGCCCAATCCTTTCTTAGCAAAGGAGAGGCCTAGAAACTGAACTTATAAAGGCTAAAGCGTTCCTGAGGACACATGGAAGAGGTAGTCATGTGCTTTCGCCATATCCCGTATCGATACTATGTTATGTGTTGATAAGTGTTGAGTGGGTGGATCTATGCTAGTGCACTCTCTAGACTAAGATGAATGCACTCTTATGATTAAACACCTTGCAAGCATCCGCAAATACAAGATAGTAATTAAGGCAAAAGCCTAACCATAGCAATACGATCGAGGATCCATTGTTCCCTTATGCAAAAGCGTGCGAACTGGGGTTCATGTTTCTGTCACTCCGGCAACCCACCGTAAGCATTCTTTGTACACAATTTATTCTCCTAGGTCCTTAATAAGGCGAAGTGTTGAGTGTTCGACTCACACAACAACACTAGTAGAATGACAACACAACTTAAGTATCAAACAACACATATTACTTCAACAACATATGACTACTGACAACAAGACCTTCCCCATGTCCTCAAGAACTAAGGTAACTACTCACGAGACATAAAAGAGATCATGATCAGTGGAGATAAATGGGTGATAAACAATCTGGACATAATAATATTTCTCCAACAAAACTCAATAGTATTCACCAAAAAGTAGTAATCAACACCGATGGAGTAGAGAGAATAGGTAGTACGAGTTACAACACAAGTTGCAATTGTGAGATGAGATTAGGATGAAGATGGAGATGGTGCTGATGTTGGGGATGATGTTGATGATGATCCCGATGATGCCCGTGACGATGGTGATGACGATGGCGATGATCTCCCCTTCCGGGAGGTGATCTCCCCGGCGGAATCTGCCCACTGGAGATTGCTTTTTCTTCTCTATAGGTTTCCGCCACGGAGCGGCGGCGGAACTTCGTAAAAACTCTCGTTTTTAGGGTTTTCGGATAATGGAGAGTATATAGGCAAAAGGGGGCAGCCGGAGGTGGGCCAGGGGCTCCAGGCGCCCCCAGGGCGCCTGGACACCCTTTGGCCCCCCTCTGGTTGCCCTTTCGCGTGCCTTCATGATCCGTCTGGAAAATATCCTCCGTCGATTTTCAGGTAATTTGGAGGTATTCTTCTTCAGCAACTCAGCGTCCACTTTTTACCGCTGAATCCTGCGTCTGCTGCTTCGGCACCGGAAAGTTGCAAACTGTATAAAATAGGCCAAAACAACATAAGAACATCATCGTAATGTGAAATATATCAATGAATAAGGATAAATTATGATACAAAATAGTGATGCATTTTGGACGTATCACTCGTGCATATCATCTACGCATATACCAGGCTCATGATGCCACTATCGGGGAACGTAGTATTTCAAAATTTTCCTATGATCACGCAAGATCTATCTACCAGATGCATAGCAACGAGAGGGGAGAGTGTGTCTACGTACCCACGAAGACCGAAAGCGGAAACATCTAGTGACACAATTGATGTAGTCGAACTTCTTCGCGTTTCAACCGATCAAGCGCCGAACTTACGACACCTCCATGTTCAGCACACGTTCAGCTTGATGACGTCCCATGAGCTCTTGATCCAGTTGAGCTTCACGGGAGCAGCACTACGGCGTGGTGACGGATATGAAGAAGCTACCGGTGTAGGGCTTCGCCTAAGCACTGCAACGGTATGACCGAGGTATGTTTCTGTGGAGGGGGGCACCGCACACGGCTAGAACAATGTTTCTTCTGTGTCTTTGGGTGCCCCCTTGCCCCCGTGTATAAAGGAGCAAGGGCGAGGTGCGGCTAGGCCCTTGGGGCGCGCTCGGGAGTAGGATTCCTATTCCTAGTAGGAATAGGAATCCCCTTTCCTATTCCTACTAGGAGTAGGAAAGGAAGGGGGAGAGAAGAAGGAAGAAGAGGGGCGCCTGCCCCCCTTTCCTAGTCCAACTAGGATTCCTAGGGGGAGGGTGCGGCCAGCCCTATGAGCTGCCTCTCTCTTTCCCTCAATGGCCCACTATGGCCCATACTCCCTCGGGGGGTTCCGGTAACCCCAACCGGCACTCCGGTTAAATCCGAAACTTTTCCGTAACACTTTCGGTGTCCGAATATAGTCGTCCAATATATCAATCTTTACATCTCAGATATTCCGAGACTCCTCGTCATGTCCGTGATCTCATCCGGGACACCGAACTACCTTTGGTACATCAAAACTCATAAACTTATAATACCGATCGTCATCAAACGTTAAGCGTGCGGACCCTACGGGTTCGAGAACTATGTAGACATGACCGAGACTCATCTTCGGTCAATAACCAATAGCGGAACCTAGATGCTCATATTGGCTCCTACATATTCTACGAAGATCTTTGTCGGTCTAACCGCATAACAACATATGTTGTTCCTTTTGTCATCGGTATGTTACTTGCCTGAGATTCGATCGTCGGTATCTGAATACCTAGTTCAATCTCGTTACCGTCAAGTCGCTTTACTCGTTGTGTAATACATCATCACGTGACTAACTCATTAGTCATTCGCTTGCAAGGCTTATTATGATGTGTATTACCGAGAGGGCCCAGAGATACCTCTCCGACACTCGGAGTGACAAATCCTATTCGTGATATATGCCAACACCACGAACACCTTCGGAGACACCTGTAGAGCATCTTTATAATCACCCAATTACGTTGTGATGTTTTATAGCACACAAGGTGTTCCTCCGGTATTCGGGAGTTGCATAATCTCATAGTCATAGGAACATGTATAAGTCATGAAGAAAGCAATACCAGTAAAACTAAACGATCATAGTGCTAAGCTAACGGATGGGTCTTGTCCATCACATCATTCTTCTAATGATGTGATCTTGTTGATCAAATGACAACTCATGCCTATGGCTAGTAAACATAACCATCTTTGATCAATAAGCTAGTCAAGTAGATGCATACTAGGGACATACTATTTTTTCTATGTATTGACACATGTCCTAAGTTTCTGGTTAATACAATTCTAGCATGAATAAAAGACATTTATCACGATATAAGGAAATACAAATAACATATTTATTATTGCCTCTAGGGCATATTTCCTTCAGTGGTCGGCAATGCGGTCGAGGCAGAGGCAGGCGAGGGCGGGGGACACCCGCGTCGTCATCACCTCCGTCTCCATCTCCTCCACCGTCTCCTCCTGCCTCACCACGCGGCCATGTCGGGGACACGGCGCTGGAGTTCATTCTACAACTGCGCGAGTTGTCGCGTAGTCGCCTTCGTCTTCCTGAAGCGTTCACGAGGGTGTTGGAGGTGGACCAACCATCGAGGTTGAGGCTTCACATGGAGGGGTGTTGCAATGGCGCCATGTGGGTGAGCACCAAGTTCCCTGCCCCTCATGTAATGCTTCTCCGTTCGGGGGAGAAGACCTTCGTGTGTGCCCACTGCTTGATGAAGGGGCACGTCCTTTGCTTCAAGTTAGCGGAGAGGGACCTGCTCTCCGTCAAGGTCTTCGGGTGCTCGGGACACAGGCGGGTGCTATGCGGAGAGCTCAACCAATGACGAAAACACCTCCCCAAGCAAAAGTGAATGGGAGGACAACGAGAACAATGACGAGGGCAGCAAGCGGGAGGATGACGGGTCCGACTAGGCGTCGGACACACTGTCCTTGGGCGACACCGGCAGCACCACTCGAACTTCTCAGGGTCGCCTCCTTGGGCGGCTGGCGTTGGGAGGCCGGAGAAGACAAAAAGGCGGGCGGTGGCCATCAAGTCAGAGTACGCGGGCAGGAAATGCCTTTCTCCTGTGTTGCTAGCCCACTGCCCCATCTCTCGGTTCTTCTCCCGGCGCCATCATCACCAGCCTTCTTCGGGACGGCCACCGCGATGTTCTCTTGGTGCTTTCTACTGCTCGCGCTTCGCCTCGGCGCTCCCTTCGCCCTTTCGCCTTCTTGTTCCATTTCCTAAGGAGAGGGACAAGAAAGTGGTTACGGGTACCTTATCTCTTTTTAGTTTTTAAGCCTACGGGCCTTTGTAAGATTTAAATCCTGTAATCCCCTTGCTCAGGCATGCATTCCGTATGAATTGTACTTGTTTACAATGTATTAATGGAGAGAAAGGAGTTTGCCGGGTTTCTTTTGTGCGTGGGCAGGGGCCACACCAAGGAACAAATCCTTGTTATCTTAAGATAAACAATGTACCAGCCTTGCCGTCTTCCTGCTCTATAGCTCGGCCACATTTACGCCCTTGGCAGAAGTAGGGGAAGAGTAGGATTAGGCCCTTCGTCCATTCCTCTCCCATCACACTACTACCGAGTTCCGGTCCAAAACAAAGTTTGTTGGACGCATGAAAAAAAGGAGCATGATGGCATAAGAGCGAGCGAAGTCTCAGACGTTCAAGTTTCATACGGAAGTATGGAGTGGGGGATGAAAGGCTTATCTGATTTCTTAGCCCCCATCAACCTTGTATTGTCGTGATCAGATCCTTGGATCTGCTGCCCCCGACAACCTTAGTTCGCCGGGGTCAGAACGTCGGGCCGTCCTCTTTTTACAAATAGCTCAACAGAAATTTCCATGCATCCTGTGAACAAAAATAGGATGGAAAGGAAACAGAGAGACGCACACTCGTCCTCTATGCTAGGGGTTAGTCGCCGCCAAGCACTATCAACCCTAACAGAGAAAGAGACTCAACCTAGCATGCGAGTTAAAACTTAGGGCGCCAAAGCTTCATTTATTTATGCTCAGGGTCCGCGCCTCGCTTTGTACGAAGGGTTACATGCCTTGCAGGAAATGCTTGTAAAAAAGGTTGGTTTAGCGGGGAGCCTGGCAACCGTGCCTTACGGGTAAAACTTGTGAAGATGTTCGATGTTCCAGGAGTTGCTCACTGGAATTCCATCTTCGGTCTCAGGGCAGACCGCGCTAGGCCTGGTGACTCGTATTACTCGGTAAGGGTGTTCCCACTTTGGCGTCAACTTGTTTGAATTCTTGGCCGAATGAACACACCGAAGAACAATGTCGCCTTCCTCAAACCTTCGGGCATGAATCTTGCGGCTATGGTAGCGACGCAAGTCTTGCTGGTCGCGTGCTGCTCGCACAGCCTCCCGAAGACAATCTTCCTTGAGGAGAATTGCGTCATCTTGCCGCAGTTGATCTTGCTCAAGCTCATCATAAGCGAGCACTCGGGTGACCTGTATGTGAGTTCCGTGGGAGAACTACTTCCGCCCCGTAAACGAGGAAGAAGGGTATGTGGGCGGTGGCTCGATTTGGTGTCATTTTGATTGACCAAAGAACCGCCGGCAATTCATCAATCCAGCGCCTTCCGCACTTGTGCAGCCTGTCAAAAGTCCATATCCGGAGGCCTCGCATTTGCCCTCTCTGCCTGTTCGTTGCTTTGAGGATGTGCAACAGAAGGAAAACAGACCTTGATGCCGAGGTCTTGAATGTATTGCATGAAGGTGCGGCTCGTGAAATGTGTGTTGTTGTCGGTGATGACTCCGTTTGGTACGCCAAAATGGCAGACTAGGCCTTTGAAGAACTTGGCGGATGATTATGCTATCATATTTCTCACTTCTTCCACCTCTCGCCACTTTGTGAACTTGTCGATTGCAATGTACAAGTACTCAAATCCCCCGACAACACATGGAAAGGGGCCCAGTATGTCAAGCCCCCAGACCGAGAATGTCCAGGAAAGTGGGATGGTTTGGAGAGCTTGAGCTGTCTGATGAAGCTTCTTTGAGTGGACCTGGCACGCTTCACATTTGGTTAGTAGTGCCGTTGCATCCTTGAGGGCAGTGGGCCAGAAGAAACCCTGCTGGAATGCCTTGCTGGCAATGGCCCTTGACCCTATGTGGGAGCCACATATGCCTCCGCGTATCTTCGCCAACAGCTCTAGTCCTTCCGCCCGGGGAATGCACTTCAATTTCACGTCGTTTGGCCTTTTTCTGTATAAGACGTCATCGACGAACTTATACATGGCAGACCGACAGGCTACTTTCTCTGCTTCTTCCTGCTCCTCAGGAAGCTCCCCTGTTTGGAGAAATCGGACGGTATGTTGTGCCCATGTCGGAGCCTGGGGCTCGAAGGTAAGGCTTAAAGGCATCTCCTCTGCCATAGGAGCAGCTGTCTCCACGGCCAGGGCTTGACGCCCTGCTGGAGCTTGTTGCCCTACGACATGCTCAGCAGCCCCTGCAGCATCTTTGCCGGCGGCCCCTGGGAGCTCGGCGGGAAAGTACTTGCCGGGGCCTGATTTCCTTCGCTTTCACTAGTGGAAAAAAGGCCATTTGTCCCGGTTCATAAGGGCCATTTGTTCCGGTTGGGGAACCGGGACTAAACGGTCGATACAAATGCCCTAGACCTTTAGTTCGGTTCTTATACCAACCGGGACAGATGGGCCTCCACGTGGCCACTGCGGCTTGCCCAGGCAGGGAGACCTTTTGTCTCGGTTGGTAGCACCAACCGGGACAAATAAGCTTCCACGCATCAGCAGTTCAGGGGCTAGGGTATTTGTTTTTTTCTGAAAATGGGGGAGGGGGTTTGGGGGGTTTTCTATGGTTAATTTAGGGGTTTCATATATTGTGTTAGCTAGCAAATAGAGAGAAGTGTCCTCTCTTATCTCCTTGCTTGGTCGACGTTACGTACTATACGTATAGATCGGAGGACTCGACACGCTAGCTAGTAAGCAAATGAAGGAAACCGTTAAGTACAGAAGATCGACCTCTCTCCTTCTCCGAGAGATTGATCGAACAACAAGTTTTCTTATACATATATGACGCTACTGGCTACATATATACAATATAAGATCTCTTACAATTCCCTAACATCTAACGTCAAATTCTAGATGGTATTCTCCGGCTTTATTTATGACGTGGTCAAGAAAGAATCCCACCAATTCCTCTTGAATTATCCATATGCGATCTTGAGGTAGGAGTTCATCCCGCATCTGCCACATCTAATTTGAAGAAGGGGGTCAATACATATATATGAATGAAACTCAACAAAAATCATGGTAATAAAATAAAATTGTGAATATTTTTCCTTACGCACATCAAATTGTCCTTTAGAGTAGCCCCGCCTATTATTGGCCGTCGTGTTGTAGATGAACTCGCAGATGTAGTATCCACAGTAATTATTCACGGCTTCCTGCTACAAGCACTTTAGGACAAATAGAGGTCAATCAAACTGATAATGAAGCATTATAAATGGAATTGATGAAAGTATACCTAGAGTCAACGGGAGATGCGCGGAACTAGGTAGCTAGTTGTCGTGGAATTAGCACGGCAGATGTCCGGTTTAAGGGACTTAGGTGTGGAGCCATCGCGCGGGTTAGCTTGAAGAGGTTAAAAGCACACAAAGGACACAGAGGGTTTATACTAGTTTGGCCCCTTCGATGAAGGTAAAACCCTACGTCTAGTTTGGTATGGTATTGCTTGGGCGTCGATGAACAGGGAGCAGATTGCTTGCCCGTCTCTCGACGGATCATTGCTTGCCCTTGAACCGTCGCCGGGTCGTTCCTTTATATAGGAGGCAACGCCCGATCTGGTTTATAGAGTCCCGAGGCCGGCTCATAATCGTGTCCGCCTCGGTCTCTGCTGTTCCTTCCTTGTATCTCAAGTTACAAGATAGGACGGTTTACAAACCGTAAATTTACACATGGGCCCTAAGCCTTCATGGGCCGTGACTTCTACTCAGTTTATAATTATACATCTACATTACCATAATCCGGATCTCCCTAGCCGGTTTATATCTGCTAGTAATATCCCTGACATTAGGCCCCAGAATGATTTGAACTTGTTCATGTCAGTCTTTTAAGTCTTGCATAAACTTCCTCTTTGTATCTTCTCTGTTTTGTAAACCGGCTATGACGTCATCTCTGGAAATCATTTTATTCGGTCGTGACATCACCTCCGCATTTATTGCTCACAGCTATTTGTTACCTTTGTTTAAAGGCTATCCCGAAAATCGAGGCGACAGTAGAATCTTTATCCAATCTCTGACCTCCTCAAATCCCGCGCTTGCCGTTTCACCTCTCAGCCTCTATAAATACTGGTGAGCCTTTATTCTTTTTCCTTCCTTCCGCCCTTCTTCTTCCTCCGTTTCCCGAAGCTCCGCTGCTGCTCTCGAGCTCGTCGCCGTCGTCGACCAGGCCGCTGCATCACCCTGAGACGCGTCCAGAGAAACTTCGTCGCCGCCTCCTTCTGTCTCAGGTATTCCTTTCTTCTTGCTACAAATCTCTCATCTAGGGTTCCTCCATGGCCTCCGCCATTAGACCTCGAAGCTCTGCTTTTCATCTTATACGTCATGTCTGCAGTAGATTCCAACTCTGGATTTGTTTCGAACGCGCCCTGTTCCATAGTTTAGACTTAGATTCAGATCTTAAGTTCGCCCTTAGATTCATTTGCTCTGTACAAAACCTTCGCAGTTCTTCCTGTGATAGACTTGCGTAAATTTCGTCTTTTTCTTACTCCTCAGATCTATTTTACTTTAGCCTTCTGTAGAAACCTGTTTCTTCGTCTTGATAGATCTGCAAGTTACTCGCCGGTTTAATCAATCATACATTGCTCCTGTAACATATCAACCATGAACCCGGCGGTTTAGCTTCTTCTTTTCTGTTATCATAAACCGGTAGCAGCTCGTCTCCCACTTGCTTCCGGGTTGTCAATGCCATTAGTCCCCTGTCTAAACCGTCGATGTAAGTTAACAATACAATCCGGTTTATGCTTCAGCACTTGAATAATCCGGATTTTGTACTTTACTTTTTTCAGCTTTTCCTTTTGCTCAAATAACTGCCAAACAGTTTGTTTCTTGCAACTGGGTCCCTTCCCGTATTACGGAAGAGGATTTAATCAACGCTGCTTCGATTGGTGTTCTTGGTTCCCAAGCAACTATTAAATGGCGGGCCCCGGGGGATGAGTGTCCTCCTACCCCCAAAGAAGGAGAAGTCATTGTCTTCTATGACCATCTAGCCCGGGGTTTTAGCCCTCCTGGTTCAAAAAATTTCCAGGATGTGCTGGCCGCCTTTCAACTTCACCCTCAGGATATAGGTCCAAATTCCATATCAAACATCTGCAATTTCCAAGTCTTCTCCAAGGTGTATCTTCAAGAAGAAATGTCAGTGGACTTGTTCCGGGATTTTTTTAACTTAAACCGGCGGACGGAATTTACTGCCGGACCACATCAAGAGCTAGGCGGTGTTAGTATCCAGAAGAGAAGAGATGTGGTCTTTCCTCATGCTGCACTCCATACACACCCAAGGACTGGAACCAATCTTGGTTTTATTGCAAAGATACCTCGCCTGAGGGAGAAAACCCACTACCGGGTTACCGCAAACATCGTCTTCCGGAAGATCAACCCTTGCCACAGCGTCTTAGCTCCGCAGAGCGAGCCCGGTTTGCCCCCCAGCTTGCCAAGCTTAAAGCTTTTATGGCCAATGGTTTGACTGGAGTCGACTTCGTTCGTTGTTGGCTTGCCTGGAGTATCCTTCCTCTGAGCCGGCGCTCCGGCCTGATGTATCAGTATATCGAAAAAGCGGATGACCCTCAACGCCACATTGACATAATACTTCCTGAGAAGGAAGTTATTGAATTTGCCAAGAAGCTGCTCAACATCTCTCTTGAAGAATGCAGCCAAACCGGATTGGCTCCATATTATAAGAAGAACAAACTGCCAGCCGTAAGTTAATCCTTTCAGCTGGTTTCTAATCCGTTCATATCAATTACCCCTTGTATTTATTTTTCCCTTTCTGCATAGGCCGACGATCCGTTCTGGAAGAGAAAATCTCAGGATAAGTCAGGTAAACAGCCACGCCAGAAGACGTGCGCTGTCAAAAAGAAGAAGGCAACTGCTGGCTTCGGTTCACATCTTGAGGAAGATGATCCAGATTCTGAGGTATGATTTGATCTTGACATGTTTTGATCTCTTTTATCCAGATTTATGTTAACAGTGTCTTTTCACAGGATTTTGCTGAAGGTGATAAAGCGGCAGAAACTGAGGTAATCACTCTTTCTTCAAATTATGAACCGCCGGTGCCCAAAACTCGTCGGGCATCTCGGAAGTACCCTTTTTCTCATCCTTACGCTCAACTGGACCCTAAATTTCTTTTGAAGAAGCAGCAACATGAAGCCCGGCGGACTACACGCCATAGTGGCCATGTAGTCGAGTCTTCCGGAATATCTCTCACTCCGGCTCGGAGGCGCCGCTCCGAGGTTTTACTTTTTCCAACTCCTCTTCATCCCAAGGCTGGACTTATACGCAAACCGCTTAAACCGTCTGATCCTAACTATCAGGAGACGCCTTTATCATCTTCCGGCGAATCGACTGCCACGCAGGTCCCAATTCTGAAAACTGTCCCTGGGTAAGTCTTTTATCTCATCCGGTTTACCTTTGTATTTGCCTTTATGACTCTGATTTCTTTTTCATTTTCTTCAGCAAGCCCAAGCCTAGCAAAAAGGCAAAGGTCAGCAAAACAGCTGCTGAGACTGCTACTGCTGATCCGGTAGCTGATCCGGATGAAGTCATCCCTCCAGAAAGCGAGCCTGCCATTCAATTGGATGATCCTGCTCCCATGGACCATGATTACACTACTGCTCCTGAAGGTACAAATGGTGAAGATGTTCTTGAACCGGCAAGTCCTGTCTGGGCTAGCCCTCCTCGGAATAGCCCAGCTTCAGCTAGTCCGGCTCGTACCGCTGCCCCTTCGCAGCCAACCACTACTGCCTCTCCGGATGTTCAAGTAACCGGGACGGGCTTTACCGCTCCTGCTGTGCCTACCTTCTTAGCCAAGCACACTGCTAAAGCGGAGAAGCTTCAAAAAGAGAAGGGCAATTGGAGTACCGATTTTTCCAATTATGCCGAACTGAGCGCCCAGGAACTTTACTCTGGTTATTTGAACCGGGTTCATACCAGCCGTGAATATGAAATGGGTTTGGTTAACATGATGAAGGACAAATACGAGGTACGTTACTTGTCTTTGCTTTGCCTTCTTTGTATTTATGTCTATGTCATGGTAGCCGCCAAGTTCCGATTTAGTTTTGTTGGAAGTGAACCGGTACTTCCAAATGGATGAAAATGATCTTACATTAGCCCCCAAGTGCCAAGGGCATAACTCGTTTTATGTGCCTGGGACTTGTATGAATCTCTCTTTCGATACTTCAACTGCCCATTGGCCCCCAAGTGTCAAGTAGATAACTTGTTTATGTGCTTGAGACTTGTCTTTAATTGTCACCTTTTGATACTTCAACTGCCCATTAGCCCCCAAGTATCAAGTGGATAACTTGGTTATGTGCTTGAGACTTGTCTGAACTGTCATTTATTCCACTTGATTTTCTTGCAGGCTGACTTGACCCAGAGGGACGCAGAAATAACTGAGCTCCGGAATAGACTTGAGGTAACTGAAACTGCTGCTGCCAAGGCCAAAGATGATCTGGCGTTGAGCTTAACCACTGATGAACAATTGAAAAAATATTTTGAAGCGGAGCGGACAACCTGGGAAGTGCAGAGGAATGCTCTTGAAAAAAGAGCAAAGGATGCTGAAGAGGCCCTCAACCCGGTGACACAAGAGCTGACCGGTTTAAAGCGGCAAATAGAGCTTATGACCTCTGCCATCTTTGGTAAATACTTAACTTTGCACGTGTTTTCATCTCTGCAATCTTTATTCCGCTCCGGTTTAACTTTGATAATCATATGCAGGGCGATGCGTCACCCATCTTGGGGATGATCTCCGGAAGAAACTCAAGGCCTCTTATACTCTGGTTGAGCAGCTGTATTCCGGCGCTCAAAGGATTATAAGTGCTATGTCTTTTCATAAAGCGGCCCCCACCACTATCCAAGGTACTTTAGAGAAGCTTTCTATATTGCCTGTACGCTTGGAAGAGGTGAAGAAATCTGCTGCACGGGCCGGTTCTCTTGTAGCACTGACCAGAGCCAAAGCGTGGGTTCCGGACTTTGATCCGGAAGATGCTATGAATGGGTACCCCAGCACCAAGGAAGATGGATCGGCCTTCTCTGGCAAAGACCTTCATGCTTTGACTAAAGAAATGCATCACCTTGCCAGCAAGCCTGCTGATGAATCGGACTTGACCAGGTTTCATACGGCGTACGACTTAAAGAATGAGCGGGTGGATCGGCCGGTTTATGATATCGAAAATCTAATCCCACCAGTGCGGCCCCATACTTCCGCTCCAGATGTTGACCCATCTAATCTTATTCCTGGGGAGATGTACTTCCCTGCTTTATCAAAGATCGACTGGCGCATTCCTGCTTTTCAACCGCTTCAAGAAGATGAAGATGCTCCGGAACAAGTCGATCCTCAGCCTTCGCAGCAGGAAGAAAAAGCATAAGCCGCTCAGTTTAACTTTTAGCTGCTATAATCTTTTGTCGAGAGAAAAACTTTAATCCGTTCAGGCTTGCAGTGCCTTGTAATTGGATAGCTCGAAACATTGTCCGTCTTAATCCGCATGTCACAGCTTTGCTTTAGCGTCTGCCAATTTGAATCCTTTGTCTGCTATGGTTTATCTGTATCTGCATAGATAACACTGAAAAAATGCCCTAGCGGTTTACCGCCGGACCGATTAAAGTGCTCTCATATGTTTACATATATCGCAAGAGTATCTGTTTTATACCAAAAATAACTTCATAGCTTTGATTAAGTATGATTGACATCCTTGATCCGGTGAACATTGTAGATTCTGAGGAAGCTCTTGGCTCTGTTGGGGTGGACCCAATAATTGTTCCGGGTTATAGTAACTACCGGTTTAAATAATGCTGGAGCTCTATGTCCAGACTTTTAAAAATATGTGGTCAACTTTGAAGTTGTCCAGTTCCGGATCAAAAACCATAGAAAACATTGAAAGAATCACAAAACACAAAACACAGTTTGCAAATAAGACCATGTAGTCGAGGCTTTTTACGAGCTGCCAGGCTCTATATGTGCCAATCAAAGGGTGCGACCCAAAGGGCTATGACTCTTTTTCTTTTGCCATCAAAGGATGTACTCGAAGGGGCCAGAAATATTGCATTTGCCATCAAAGGAAGTACCCCTAGGGACAAGAACTTTTCTTTTTCCATCAAAGGGATGTATCTTCCAAGGAGCAAGAAATTTTACATTTGCCATCAAAGGAAGTACCCTAGGGACAAGAACAGTTTTTCTTTTGCCATCAAAGGGAGTGATCAACCAAGGGGCAAGAAATATTGCTTTTGCCATCAAAGGAAGGTTCTCTAGGGACAAGAACAGTTTATTTTCTTTTGCCATCAAAGGGAGTGATCAACCAAGGGGCAAGAAATATTGCATTTGCCATCAAAGGAAGGTTCCCTAGGGACAAGAACAGTTTTTTGCCAATCGATGGAGTTTATCCAAAGGGCGCTTGATGTGAAGATAATCATGTAGACCGGACCAGAAAATACTTTTAGCGAGGATTCATATGTGATCCGTAGCCCCCTAGTTTGGTCCTTTTCTGCATAAAATAGTTTGTTTGGAAATATCTGTAATAATTTTCACAGGACATATATTTAGAAGAAAAAAGGCTGATCCCCCGGTTTACCAAGGGTGCCGGTTTATTTATTAATCATAATATATACATAGGATACAGCAGAGCTCATGGCTCAGGTGTAGTAGGGCCGCAGGAGAGGGATGTTCCACGGCCTCTTCGTCTCTTCTTCTGATCTCCGTGAGTCTTTGTGCTCTCGAACGTCCACCAGGTAGTATGAACCGTTGTGTAAATTCTTGCTGACCACAAAGGGCCCTTCCCAAGGTGGGGATAGCTTATGCATATCTGTCTGATCCTGGATGAGCCGGAGTACCAAGTCCCCCTCCTGGAACGTCCTGGTTTTAACTCGGTGGCTGTGATATCTGCGCAAGTCCTGCTGATAAATCGCGGATCGTGCTGCTGCTATGTCACGCTCTTCATCTAGCCGGTCCAAAATGTCCTATCTTGCCTGCTCATTGGCTGCTTCAACATAAGCCGTCACCCGTGGTGAATCATGGCGGATATCGCTTGGAAGAACCGCTTCAGCACCCTACACCATGAAGAAAGGTGTGTAACCTGTGGATCTGTTTGGCGTAGTATTGATGCTCCAGAGGACAAAGGGCAATTCCTCAACCCAGCACCCTGGTGTTCTTTGCAAGGGAGTCATAAGCCGGGGCTTGATACCTCGCAAAATTTCTTGATTGGCCCTTTCAGCTTGACCATTGGATTGAGGGTGAGCTACAGAAGACACATCTAGGCGGATATGCTCCCTTTAACAAAACTCTTCCATCTCTCCTTTAGATAAATTGGTGCCATTGTCAGTGATGATGCTGTATGGAAAGCCAAACTGGAAAATTACCTTCTTGATGAATTTAACCGCTGTTGCCGCATCACACTTGCTCACAGGCTCTGCCTCAATCCACTTTGTAAACTTATCCACAACAACCAGCAGATGAGTTTTTTGATCTTGGGATTGTTTAAAAGGCCCAACCATATCAAGCCCCCAAGTCACAAACGGCCAAGTAATTGGAATCATCAGCAGCTCTTGTGCCGGAACAAGAGCGCGCCGTGAAAATTTCTGACAAGCATCGCACTTCCGGACTAAATCCTCCGCGTCAGCATGGGCTATCAGCAGGTAGAACCCATGGTGGAAAGCTTTAGCTACCAAGGATTTTGAACCGGCATGATGACCACAATCCCCTTCATGGATCTCTCACAGGATGTCACAGCCTTCCTCGGATGATACACACCGCTGAAACACTCCAGAAACACTGCGATGGTGAAGTTCCCCGTTTACAATCGTCATGGACTTGGATCGCCGGATTATCTGCCTTGCTTCAATCTCATCATCCGGCAACTCTCCAAGGCTTAGATATGCCAAGTAAGGGAGCGTCCAATCCGGAATAACATGAAGTGCAGCAACCAACTGCGCTTCCGGATCAGGAACAGCCAATTCCTCCTCCGACAGTACCTGAACTGATGGACTGTGTAGCTCATCCAAAAAGGTATTCGGTGGCACCGGTTTACGCTGAGAACCTAGCTGGCTTAGAGCATCGGACGCTTCATTTTTCCGCCGGTCTATGTAATCCACCTGATATCCTTTGAAATATCCTGCGACTGCTTCAACTTCTCGTCTGTAGACTGCCATGAGAGGGTCTTTAGAATCCCACTTGCCGGATACTTGCTGTGCCACTAAGTCTGAATCACCAAAACACTTAACCCGGCTCAAGTTCATCTCCTTAGCCATCCGCAGGCCATGATGCAATGCTTCATATTCCACTACAATATTAGTACAAGGAAACATTAGACGGAGGACATAGCAAAATTTGTCACCTCGCGGGGAAGTTAACACAACTCCAGCCCCCGAGCCCTCTAATTGTCTTGAGCCGTCAAAGTGAATAGTCCAGTATGTATGATCCGGCTTTTCCTCTGGTGCTTGCAACTCTGTTCAATCATTGATAAAATCTACCAATGCTTGCGATTTGATAGCGGTGCGTGGCACATACTTCAATCCGTGCGGGCTAAGCTCAATGGCCCACTTTGTGACTCTGCCAGTGGCTTCTCTGTTCTGGATTATATCCCCCAACGGAGCTGAACTGACAACAGCTATTGGGTGGCCTTGGAAATAATGCTTCAACTTCCGGTTTGCCATGAACACGCCATATACCAGCTTCTGCCAATGCGGGTACCTTTGTTTGGATTCAATGAAAACCTCACTGACATAATAAACCGGACGTTGAACCGGATACTCCTTGCCTGCTTCCCCGCGCTCGACCACGATTGCCATGCTAACTGCTCGTGCATTGGCGGCCACGTATAACAGCAGCGGCTCCTTATCAACGGGAGCAGCAAGGACTGGTGGTTCCGCCAGTTGCCGCTTTAAGTCCTCAAACGCGGTGTTTGCTTCATCGCTCCATATAAACCGGTCTGTGTTTTTTATCATCTGATAAAGCGGAATCGCCTTCTCTCCCAGACGACTGATGAATCGGCTCAACGCTGTAATACGGCCAGCGATACGCTGGACATCATTGATGCAAGCTGGTTTAGTCAGGGACGTGATTGCCTTGATCTTCTCCGGATTGGCTTCTATTCCTCTGTTCGACACCAAGAATCCAAGGAGCTTGCCCGCCGGAACACCGAAAGCGCATTTCTCCGGATTAAGCATCATTTTATAGGCCCGAAGGTTATCAAAGGTTTCCTTGAGGTCCTATATCAATGTGTCCTCCTTTCTTGACTTCACCACGATGTCATCCACATAGGCATGAACATTTTTCCCTATCTGCCCCTTAAGACAGTTCTGTACGCAACGCTGGTAAGTTGCTTGGGCACTCTTGAGCCCAAAAGGCATAGATACGTAGCAAAAGGCACCAAAAGGAGTTATGAAACCTGTCTTCTCTTGGTCCTTAACTGCCATCTTGACCTGGTGATACCCTGAATATGCATCCAAAAAACTTAGCCGCTCACATACCGCCGTAGCATCAATGATCTGATCAATACGGGGGAGAGCAAAAGGATCCGTTGGACAAGCTTTGTTTATGTCTGTGTAATCCACACACATTCTCCACTTTCCATTTTTCTTTAACACCAGAACCAGATTAGCCAACCACTCCGGGTGGAATACCTCCACTATGAACCCTGCGGCCAAGAGCCTGGCCACTTCTTCACCTATAGCCTTGCGCCTTTCTTCGTTGAAGCGGCACAGATACTGTTTGACCGGTTTGAACTTTGGATCGATATTAAGACTGTGCTTAGCGAGTTCCCTCGGTATACCTGGCATGTCAGAAGGTTTCCATGCAAAGATATCCCGGTTCTCACGGATGAACTCGATGAGCGTGCTTTCCTATTTAGGATCAAGGTTAGCGCTGATAGTGAACTGCTTGGATGAATCGCCTGGTACAAAGTCGACTTGCTTGGTTTCCTCTGCCGATTTAAACTTCAACGCCGGATCATGCTCTGTAGTTGGCTTCTTCAACGGGGACATATCTGCCGGATCAACGTTGTCTTTATAAAACTTCAACTCCTCCGTAGCACATACTGCCTCTGCATAAGCAGCGTCTCCTTCCTCGCACTCCAATGCGATCTTGTGACTTCCATGAACCGTGAAGGTTCCCTTGTGACCCGGCATCTTGAGCTGTAGGTAAACAAAGCACGGTCTAGCCATAAACTTGTCGTAAACCGGCCGTCCAAACAGGGCATGATAGGGGCTCCGGATCTTTACAACTTCAAAGGTTATCGTCTCTGACCTGGAATCCTGTTCATCTCCAAAGGTAACTTCTAGGTCAATTTTCCCGACTGGGTAAGCTGATTTACCTGGGACTACTCCATGGAATACCGTGTTTGACTGTCTTAGCTTCTTATCCGTCAACCCCATGCGACGGAAAGTCTCATAATATAAGATGTTGATGCTGCTGCCGCCGTCCATGAGAACCTTGGTGAATTTGTAGCCACCCACCTGTGGTGCTACTACTAAGGCCAACTGGCCCGGATTATCGACCCGCGGCGGGTGTTCCTCTCTGCTCCACAAAATAGGTTGTTCCGACCAGCGCAGGAATCGTGGTATTGCCGGTTCAACCGCGTGGACTGCCCGCTTCAAAACTTTTTGATCTCGTTTGCACAAACTCGTAGTGAACACATGATACTGTCCACTACTCAGCTCCTTCGGATTACTCTGATATCCGGATTGCTGCTGCTGCTGACGCTGCTAATTGCCTTGATTATTGTGATTACCCTAGCCATGATGTTGGTTGCCTTGGTTATTATAACCGCCCTGACCATACTGATGGTTGCCTTGGTTATAGTAACCGCCCTGACCATGCTGATAGTTTCCCTGGTTGTAGCCATTATTGCCACCCTGATATCCTGATCCGGAGCCATAACCCTGGTGACCCGGACCATGAAATCCGGGACCTGAACAGCCGCCCGGTGGTCCGTTGTTGAATCTGGCCCGGTTCATAGCCTCCATCATGACCCGGCATTCCCCCCATGTGTTTTTAGCTAGGTGTTCCTCTGTGTTGTGCTTCGGGCAAGGCTCGTTCAACTGTCGCTCCAGATTAATGAATCCTCCGCCGCTCTGTGGAGGCGGTCTATTCTTGTTGGGTTGAAAGCTTCCTTGTACCTTGGTATTGGCCACAAAATCGGAGCAACCTTCTGCCTTTCGCTTACTGTTGAAGCTTGTTCCGACCGGACTAGCCTGCGTCGGTTTACCAGGCTTACTTGCTTTTCCGTACTTATCCCCATCCGCTTCTGGGTATTTAGTGTTGTCAGAGTCCCCATACTTTACCAAAGCGCTCATGAGTGTTCCCATGTCATTACAATCCCGCTTGAGCCGTCCCAGCTTCAGCTTCAGAGACTCGAACCGGCAATTGTTTCCAGTGTTACTATCGCCGTGCTGGGACTGATACCGTTCGAAGAGTGTAAGATTTCTGACACTCGCCGCACCCAAGCGCTCGTAGGCTCTTGCTCTCCTTGTATACATGCCGCTAGGTACAATACTGACATTGGCTCTTTGCACGTGTCCTTGAAATTTTTGATAAACTGGCGGCGCAACTCACCCCATGATCCGATGGAGTTAGGTGGTAAGCCCTTTAACCATGTCCGGGCTGTACCCTCAAGCATCATGGTAAAATATTTTGCGCATGCCGCTTCATCTACGTCTAGCATCTCCATAGCCATCTCATAGCTCTCGATCCAAGCCTCTGGAGCCAAATCTGCTGTGTAGTTAGGCACCTTACATGGACCTTTGAAGTCCTTGGGTAACCTTACACTTCGTAAAGCGGGAATGAGACACTGCACTCCAAAGGAACTCGTCGTGACTCCCGTCTCTGCTGTGGTTGTGTGAACCGGTGTTGTCTGGCGAACGTCCTCACAGGCCGTTGGTCTAGCCCGGTTTATCGCCTCCTGGGCTTGCGCCTCTTCTCCTGCCGGATTATCCTGTCTGTGACGGTGACGCCTCCGTTCACTACTGGATACCTCCGGTTCATCCCAATGCCTAGTATAACTCCGACTGTGACGGGTTGTTGAATGAAGTCTCTCCCTGGTGTAGGAGTATGCCTGCTGCTGTGTCAATGCCGTGTCAAGCAGATCCTTGACCCTGCGTGCTTCCACCGCCATGGGGGATGTTCCCTCAATGGGTAAAGCGGCCAGGCGTGAAGCGGCGGCGACAATGTTATCCAGGGGGTTTGAATGATGGCCAGGAGGAGTGGGGACGTGCGGCGTGGGTATGACCCGACGATCTTGCTCCGCAGTGGGTTGTTGAACCGGTGTGCCTGTCGCTGGGGCTCCACTCCGGTTTACTTCTAGATTATTGCTGGCTCCCGCTCCTGGCGTGCCAAAGAGATTCATTGCCTCATAGACCGGCGGTAGACGAGTCTGATACCTTCTATTCCTTACTCCCTGCGCAGAGACCTGATCCATCCTGAGCTGGAAAGCCTGAGAATCCATCTCTGCCTGCCTTGTTGCTATCGCAGCTTTCTCTGCATTTAGATCATGCCTGGCTTGTTCGATCCGGCCCTTCAGCTGAAGGATTTCTGCATCGTGCTGCGCCTTGTCAGCAGGAGCCACCACTGCTACTGCTTGTGTTGTCAACTCCTCTACTAAGGCGGATAGAGCGTCGGAGGGCGAGGGGGCTTGGCCGCTCCCCCCTGCACCAGCTGTGAACGCCCCAGTCACCGTGGGCTGCGGCGCAGATTGCGATCCGGCCATAAAGACAGCCACCCGATTTGGCAGATCAAAAGGGTCCGGAATACTATCACCATCGGACACACCCTCAGATCGGCCGTTCCGCAACAGATACAAGGATTCAGTCTCTCCGGATGAGGATTCATCGTCGGAATAGACAATTGTCTCGCCACCAGAATCCGATCCGTCCTCGGCTTGGACTCCATGTATTGCTCCAACTAAAACGCGCTTCACGGCAGGTTGAATCCAGGCCGATCTCGCACGCTGAGCCGGCTCGACGATGTTGGGGAAGATGTCCGGCTCAGGTCCCGGTTTACCAATCTTGCCGATGAAGACGTGGATGCCGCCGAAGGGAACCCGGTACCCGTATTCGATTGAATCGGCCTCCGGGCCCCAGCCTGCGTCATCGATGTAGATCCGGCCCCGGCGACTCTTGGTCATCCGGCCGACCGCGTAGCCCTTGAGTCCTTCAAAGCTGCCCTGCAAGAACTCAAAACCATCGTGCGATAGCCCCACGGTGGGCGCCAACTGTCGTGGAATTAGCACGACAGATGTCCGGTTTAAGGGACTTAGGTGTGGAGCCATCGCGCGGGTTAGCTTGAAAAGGTTAAAAGCACACAAAGGACACAGAGGGTTTATACTAGTTCGGCCCCTTCGATGAAGGTAAAAGCCTACGTCTAGTTTGGTTTGGTATTGCTTGGGCGTGGATGAACAGGGAGCAGATTGCTTGCCTGTCTCTTGACGAATCGTTGCTTGCCCTTGAACCGTCACCGGGTCGTTCCTATATATAGGAGGCAATGCCCGCTCCGGTTTACAGAGTCCCGAGGCCGGCTCATAATCGTGTCCGCCTCGGTCTCTGCTCTTCCTTCCTTGTATCTCAAGTTACATGATAGGACGGTTTACAAACCGTAAATTTACACATGGGCCCTAAGCCTTCATGGGCTATAACTTCTGCTGAGTTTATAATTATACATCTACATTACCATAATCCGGATCTCCCTAGCCGGTTTATATCTGCTAGTAATATCCCTGACATTAGTAGTACTTACTTTCGGGTAAATCCATCGCAGTTCCCGTAGCAGTGCCGACACTTTTTGGGTGATTTCTTTCCAAACCCTGCGAGACAAAGAAAACAATTACTTTATATAGTGGAACCTGCGCATTTTAGACATGTCCGCATAGGTCTCGAGATCTTTTCGTCTCGATTCTAAGACAGTTACTAGTCCCTGCTCAAGCTTAATCTTTAGGAGAATATAGTGGAACCTGCGCACGCATGAATATAACTCATCAATTACATTAATTACTATAACATCGTGTAATATATAATTAAGGGAAACTGAATATGCACAAGACTGTAACACTCACTGGAAGTTGTAAGGAAATATTATTTTATCTTTGTTTTGATTTATTATCAACGATTGTAGCAACTTGGCCTTGGCTTCTTTGGCATGAAGTTGAACATGATATTCATCTATGGGATTTCAGTTAACGAACCCAATATCATATATATCAGCTTTTCTACATTCGACAATCCTCAATCTGCATAATATAGTGAGGACAATTATATATGCTTGCAATGAAAGAGGTGAGCTATATATAGAGACTTAATGACAGAAGTAGTACTTACAGACAGTAGCAAGTGATCGTTGGTTTATCGAGGGCCTTTTAATTAAAAAACTGGAAGAACTCCTCAAATGTAACAGACAACATCTCAATTCCAATGAGGACGTGGTCCACTTTAAATTTCAGCATCAAAGTATCCTGGCCACCAGAGTCTGCAGGTATCCATGTACCAGTCATGCAATCTTCGCATCATCGTGGTTAGAGTATTGACATCTTTGACGAGAGGCTTCCCGTACCGGTACTTGTGATCATCCACCTCTAACACATCATTAACTACATCATCGGCCAGGTAATTACCAAGATTGGTACCGGGCGCCATCCCCAGATGATTAGGGATGATGTCTCTAGGCACCTTGAGTGTGGGGCATGATTGGTTCTCTTGTTCGTCGAGCTGGGGAATTTTTTCCCACTTTTTCGTTGTGCTAACCTTCGATCACTGCAAGTACTTCCCGACCGCGATGCTTCGACATATGACTTTTGAATAATGCGCTCTCGTATGCTAACTTCTCTAAATGCCTAAGAGATGGACGGTATTTGTATTGCCTCCTGCCTCTGGTTTTATTGCTAGTCGCCGGAGCAGTCCGAGCGGCTGCGGCTGCCTTCTTTTGTTGCTTACGAGGCGGAGAAGGAGGCGGAGTGCTACCACGCGCCGGGGCATCTGGAGCGTCGACGACTCTCTTCCCGCCTTACTGACGAGGCGGAGGAGGAGACGGGCTGCTCGGTCGCGCCAGCACAGGCGGAGAAGGAGGCGGAGTGCTGCCACACGCCTGAGCAACCGGAGAAGGAGGCAGAGTGCACTTATCCCTTGCCGGAGGAGGAGGCGGAGGAGGAGGCGGAGTGCACTGACTCGCCGAAGGAGGCGGAGGCGTCCAGTTCGGAAGGTTGATGAGGTCCTTCCGCCATAGGCATGGAGTCTTCAGAGAAGATCCCAGCGGAGTTAACCCTTCACCGGTAGGGTGGTCAAGCTCGAGATCCTCAAACCCCTCCGTTATTTGATCCACCATCACCCTAGCATATCCTTCTGGAATCAGACGGCAGTGAAAAGTTGCGCCGGGTTCAGTAGTAAAAGCAGAGCCTACATCCACCTTGACTTTCAATTGCAGCCATTGCGTCATAAGGTGGCAATGTTGAGACTCCCTGATAGCATCCACGGGGTAGCTAGCAGGAGCCGTGAAGACAGGCTCCTCGGGCAGCTTGGTGGAAGCCATGCTGCTTTTCCGCTGAGATGGCGGGGTAGCTTCGGCAGGTCGCTTGCTACAAACTACTTCTCGTTCGTCCTCTAGCGCTTTTACTCTTGCGTGCAGCGCCTGGAGAGTGCTCTGATCCACTTTCTTCTTCCTCTCCCGGCATTTGTAACCGCCTGCGTTGGGAAACCCAGCCTTCCACAAAACAGAGCCTAGCATGCCTCGTGTCCGTCCAGGGTGCTTAGGATTCCCGAGGGCCATTGTGAGCTCGTCGTTCTCTCTGTCGAGAACGAACGTCCCTTCCTGCGCTGCTTCAATATAGAACTGAAGCTGCGTGATGGGTATTGCAAGTTGCTCATCCGTCCAAATGCACTTCCCTGTTACAGGGTCCAAGGTTCCCCCTACCCCGAAGAACCAAGTCCTTGAATGGTCTGGCCAGTGTAATTTCTGTGGTTCGACCCCTTTAGCAAGTAGGTCATTCTCGGCCTTGGCCCGCAACGGCCGGGCTTTGAAGTAGCCACCTGACCCCGTGCGATGGTGATGCTTCTTCATCGCAATATTTATCTTGTTTCTCGCTGACATCTGCTTACTCTTTTCCGATTTCTTGTGGGCCAAAAATGCGTCCCAGTGATCTCTGATCTTCTCAAACCGGCCGGTGAATGCTGGAGTCTTATCTTTGTTGACAAACTTTGCATTCAGCTCATTCTTCCACCTCCTGACTAGTTCCCCCATCTTCTTAAGATTGGCCTCCTTGACCAATGGCTCTATAACTGGTGGCTTCTCTGGATCCTCCTCTGGCGGTAGGGTGACATTGGCCTTCAGCGCGGTCCAAAGATCATTTTTCTGCATATCGTTGACATAAGACACCTGAGGGTCTTCGTTCTTAGGCTTGTACCATAGGTGGATGCTGATCGGGATCATGTCCCTAACAACAACCCCGCACTGAGTAGAAAATGCGTCCTCGGACTTGATGGGTTTAGTTGGTAGGCCATCGCGCCTGATTTCTTCGATGATGAAGTTTTCATCCTGGCGCAACCTTTTCTTCGGGCCTCGTCTCCTTACTGAACTTTGGCTCGATCCGGAGGGCTAGAAAAGAAGAAAGAAGAGAGTTAATACGTGTACATACCAAAAAAATCAATGCATCAATTAGCTATAGTCAGCACATGCTTAATTAATATGTATATACCTAGCCGGACTTCGTTCGATCACCGGAGCCGTCATCACGGTGTCCTTCTTCCACCAGTAATCGGTCACCAGAGCCATCATAATCATGTGTTTCCTCCTCCATTATTGTATCACTGTCGGTGTACTAAGGTAGGGGTACCTCAGTACCCCAACTTGTGCACGGGCAGTTGCAGCTTCCCGCGGCAGGGTTTACCGCGTGCTCGCCGGAGACCTTCCTGCTCCATATCAAACCATTCAAAAACAAAGTATACAAGAAAGAAGATCGAGACCCCGGCAAGAGGAGCTTGCCGGGAAAGCCGTACCAGGCTCAAGATTACATCACTCACGCAAGGCCCTGGCAAGAGGAGCTTGCCAGGAAGACTAGAAGATTATGTCATAGAAGATGCGCCCCGGCAAGGGCCCGGGGAGCGGCAAGCTCCCGGGCCCGGCAAGACCAAGACCACGGCAAGGTGCTTGCCGGGAGAGTTGCACTGTGTGCCCGCGCTCCAGCTCATCGGCCCACGCGTCGCCCAGGGGCCTGTCCAGGGACGCGTGGCGGATGGCTGTGCAGCCTGGGGGACACGGTGGCACTCCACGGTGGTGGATCCATCGCCGTGGCAGACGGAGACGCAATGGCGGGAGCTTTTGGGGTCGACGGCGACGGGTATTAAATGCCCTTGTCCCCCACTGTCAAAGTAGGTAGCAACCACTGTTCTGCACTGTAGCTCCACTGTTCCCGCACTGTTGCAACTACCACCTCTTTTACGTTTTTACCCCTTTTCTCCTACGTTGACACCTGTCGGTGACCCCTTGCACTATAAAAGGAGGCCCATGCACAACGTGGAGGGGGTTCGGAACCTAGATCACTCATACGCTCGGTGTAGCTGCTTCTTCAAGCTCCCGAGCTCTCCAACTCAATACACAACTAAGCAGGAGTAGGGTTTTACGCGTCTACCGCGGCCCGAACCTGGGTAAAACTGCCCGCGTGCTCGCTACGATCTGCTCTTCGTGCTCCCTCCGCCCTCGTACCGCACAGACAAGGGGCTCCGGTCCCATAGGTGTTCGTGGCGGACAGTTTCCCCCGACATCTTTGGCGCGAGAGCGCTCCGCCAAGGGCGAGTACCCCGCCAAGGGCGAGCAGCCCGGCGAGGGTGGCCACTCCGCCAAGGCAGAGCTCCCCGGCGAGGGAGCCCGTCGCTGATGACGTCCGCCAAGGTAAGTCTGATACTTTGTCTTCTTGGCGTTGTTTCTTTTTGGATATTTGCTTGAACTTCTTTTCCTTCTTCTTCTTCTAGATCTTCCTCCCCCCGAGCCGATGGAGACGGAGGTCATCAACCTTGAGGAGGAGGGCGCGCAGGGTAACGACGGCGGCGCCCCCGCCACCGAGGAGATGGCTGAGGCCGCCGAGCCGGCTGTGCCAGAGGCCGCTCCGGCTGCGGACGCAGCGGCCGGGGAGGGGGGCGGCGACCGCACCGCCGACCCGGAGGCGGCGGGAGCATCAAGTGCTGCGCCGGCCGCCGACCCCTCCGCCAGCAAGGAGCAGGGCTATTATCTTGAAGCCCCCAACGGCGTCTTCATCCAGGCGCCTTGGCTTTCTTCGCCGCGCGCTGAACCAAGGTCCTGAAATCAGAGCAACAGACAAAATTAGCGTCAACAATAATCAAGACAAAACTCGAGAAGGTGTAAGATCTTGGATTCTTACTCCTGATCCTCCTCGTCGTCCTCGCTCAAGGCGGAGAAGTCGTACTCCACCTGGGGCGCGTCTGCACGAGGAACGGAAGACGAAGATTCCCTCGCGCGCTTCGTGGTCCCTGGGGCTGGGGGCTCCGAAGACCCAGCCCCTGTGGTAGCCGGCGCCCGAGGAGCGGGCGGAGCCGTTGCTCCGCTCCGAGAAGACCCCTGTCGGCTCGACGCCGGCTTGCGAGGCGCCTCCGTCGTGGCCCGCGCGCGGGCCGCCTCTGCTGTGGCTGGTGCGCCGGTCGTCCTTGGCGCGGCTTGGCTCCCCCGGGGAGCTGCCCGACGAGCTGGTTGTTGCCGGGGCGCCTGCGCCCTCTCCCCCGTCGCCGCCTTGCGGAGATGCTTTGGTGGGGACTGCCTTGGGCTTGCCGGGGGCGGGGAGCTCTCCGACGAGGAGAGGTCGTCGGCGTAGAGCTCCGTAGATCCGTCGGAGTCCTCGGCCTCCTCCTCCTCCTCCTCCCCGGCTGGCCCGCTAGGCCCAGCGCCCTGTGCTGCGGCCTCCTTTCCCTTGGCGCCTCTGTTCCCTCCGGCAGTGCCATCCCTTGCCGCGGCCTCGGCCGCGATCCCGTGGATCCCGGAGTGCCTCAGAGAGGGGACCCCGGCGAGTGCGTCGGGAGGGAGTTGCAGCAATCTGCGGATCTCCGCCTCCTCCGCCTGGGTGGACGCGTCCGCAACCTCCGCCTCTTCAGGCGTGTATCCAAAATCTCCTGCCGCTGCGGCTGCAGCGGCCTCTTCAGCCCGAGAAGCCATGTAGGCAATCTCCTGGTCGGTGGTGTCCCGCGTGTGCTCCTTGATGTCATTCTTGTTCTTCGCCACCTCCACGAGGTTGTCGTAGAAGTTGAGGACGTCGATGGGCTTGGGCGGAATCGACGTGCGGTCCACGCCGTGCGAATCGCAAGCGGGCATCATGGCTCGGAGAGGATCGCAAGCTGTGCTGTTGCAGAGGGGCACCACTTCCCGGGGAGGTCTGAACCACTCAGGGTGTGCCGGGTCATACTTGAAGAGTTCCCGGACCATCCCCTTCAGCTCCAGCGTCGTGAAGTTGAAGTTTAGCCCGGGGCGCAGCCTCATTATATCCGCCGGGCCGCCGTACTCCCAGGCCGGCCTTTTCCTGTCTTGGAGAGGGGCGATGCGGCGGCGGAGGAAGTCTGCGCCTACCTCTGCAACAGACAGCTTTGCCACCCGAAGACGAAGAATCCGGATGAGCGCGATGTCGAGCTTGATGTCGTCCGAGTCTAGCTCGCTCCAGTCCCTGCCGCGCACGATGGGCGTTGTGCGCGACGCGGTGAAGGCCTGCGGCTCGTCCTCAACAACCCAGCACCACTCCGCGCGCCATTCCTCCCACTTGCCGCGGAGCTCTCCCGGCAAGTAGGACCCCTTCTTGTTCAGACGGAAAACCCAAGAAATTCCTCCGGAGAGGGGGGCGTTGGCCTCTGCTCTAGGGGTGAAGAAGTGCCTAAAAAGCGCTACGTTTGGGTGTATTCCAATGAAGTTTTCGCACATGTGTGTGAAAACCGCCATTGTGAGGATGGCGTTGGGGGTGAAGTCAAGAAGATGGAGGCCGTAGGTGTGCATGATGTCACAGAAGAAATCAGAGAAAGGAGGGCAAAGACCGCAGTGAAAGAAAGCTGCGAAGAAGTAGTACCCGCCGGGGTAGTTGTCCTTGGCGGCGGCCGGATATGCTCGCGTGCGGGGGTGCGCCTTGGTTTCCTTGGCCCAGAACAAGTAGTACTTGTTCCAGAGCTCCCGCGCGCCGAGCCTCGGCGGGAAGACGAGGTTCCGCTTTCGATACGCGGCGAGCTTCGCCGCTTGCTCCGACTTCTCCCTCTTGGCCTTCACCGCCTTCGTCTTGTCGGTCTTCGGGGCCATGGCGGACGCGGCGGAAGAAGAGGGACGAAGAACTCAGCGACGCCGGAGATGCAGACGGCGGCGGTGGAGGTGTGGAGGCGGAGCGCAAGAGGGATCTCTGGAGGAAGAAGAAGATGCAATGAAAGCGCAAGGAGGGGAACCGCTCCTGCTTCCTCTGCTTTTATGGGGAAGTGGGGGGCGTTTCGCCCTTTCCATTAAGAGATCGTGGGCACGTCCCATCCCACGACGCCGCAATCGACGCGTGCCGTTACGGGGGGATGCGGCGGATACGGAAGTGGATTCGGCGCGCCGCGGGCCGCGTGTGCCCGTGCACTGTTTTGGGCCTGGCCCAACAGCGCTCGGCACCGTGTGTGGCCCAGGCCCGGGGGCTCCTGTCGGTGTACTAAGTTAGGGGTACCTCAGTACCCCAACTTGTGCACGGGCAGTTGCAGCTTCCCGCGGCAGGGTTTACCGCGTGCTCGTCGGAGACCTTCCTGCTCCATATCAAACCATTCAAAAACAAAGTATACAAGAAAGAAGATCGAGACCCCGGCAAGAGGAGCTTGCCGGGAAAGCCGTACCAGGCTCAAGATTACATCACTCACGCAAGGCCCTGGCAAGAGGAGCTTGCCAGGAAGACTAGAAGATTATGTCATAGAAGATGCGCCCCGGCAAGGGCCCGGGGAGCGGCAAGCTCCCGGGCCCGGCAAGACCAAGACCCCGGCAAGGTGCTTGCCGGGAGAGTTGCACTGTGTGCCCGCGCTCCAGCTCATCGGCCCACGCGTCGCCCTGGGGCCTGTCCAGGGACGCGTGGCGGATGGCTGTGCAGCCTGGGGGACACGGTGGCACTCCACGGTGGTGGATCCATCGCCGTGGCAGACGGAGACGCAATGGCGGGAGCTTTTGGGGTCGACGGCGACGGGTATTAAATGCCCTTGTCCCCCACTGTCAAAGTAGGTAGCAACCACTGTTCTGCACTGTAGCTCCACTGTTCCCGCACTGTTGCAACTACCACCTCTTTTACGTTTTTACCCCTTTTCTCCTACGTTGACACCTGTCGGTGACCCCTTGCACTATAAAAGGAGGCCCATGCACAACGTGGAGGGGGTTCGGAACCTAGATCACTCATACGCTCGGTGTAGCTGCTTCTTCAAGCTCCCGAGCTCTCCAACTCAATACACAACTAAGCAGGAGTAGGGTTTTACGCGTCTACCGCGGCCCGAACCTGGGTAAAACTGCCCGCGTGCTCGCTACGATCTGCTCTTCGTGCTCCCTCCGCCCTCGTACCGCACAGACAAGGGGCTCCGCTCCCATAGATGTTCGTGGCGGACAGTTTCCCCCGACAATCACCGTAGCCTACTTCTTCATCACCATGTCCTTCTAGACGGCCGTAGTCGACGTTGAGATACAAATCGACAGAAGCTCCATCTGCGATTATGTCTCCCAACACATGTTCTCCTACCTCGTCTCGTCTTATCTCCATAGTTTATGCAAATATTATGACATGAAAATTATTATACAAACATGACAGATGGATATATTAGTGGCAAACGTACACCTAGCTAGCTAATCACAACAAGGAAACATATTAGTGGCCTCGATGCTTCTCTAGGTTTTGGGGTGGTCTCGGCAATGCCTCTCTCATGAACGCTCAGTGCTCCACGACCCTCTACCCTCGACCCTCGACCCTCGACCCCTCGACCCTCGAACCCTCGGCGACCCTCGACCCCTCGGC
>LR738714.1:782027066-782158621 GCA_902687465.1 Secale cereale
GTATATCGACCCCGCCCCCTCATGTCGAAGTTATCGGGGAGGGGTATATCGACCCCCACCCCCCTCATCATGCATCTGTAGCTACCACATACATATATGCATTGAAAAAAATAACATATATGCAACAAAAACATTGATACACATATGAACAAAAAAAACATGCTCTGAACATACATATAGCCATATACGTACATATACACATTATATACATATGAACAAAAATTTAATCTAATAAAAAAACAGTGCTGGGGTGGCCCGGCGGCTCACAGCGGGGGCTGCTGGCGACGGCGACGGCGACGATGACGGCGAGGGCGCCGGCGCGCGGGGGCGGGCCGCTGGCAGGGGCTCGGGCGTGGGGCAGGGGCCGGCGCGGCGACGGCGTGGTCGGGGGCAGACCGGCGCGACGACGGGCGCTGGCGAAGGCGAAGGCAACGACGGGCGCGGGCGACGGCGACGAGGGGCGCGGGCGGCGGTGACGACGACAAGGAGGAGGGTGTCTGAGTCGAGGCAGAGGGCAGCGTCGACTTCGAGGGAGAACGAGAAACTGCTGAAAATTTCACAAGTGTTCGTAGCACCTACCGGGACCAATGCCACCCTTTAGTCCCAGTTGGTGCCACCAACCGGGACCACAGGTCTCGTACCAACCGAGACTAAAGGTGGGGCATTGGTCCCGGTTCCTGCCACCAACCGGGACCAATAGCCTGTGCACAGCGGCATGGTGGTGGGAGTTTAGTCCCACCTCGCTAGCTGAGAGCGACCAACACCTGTTTATAAGCCCCGATGTCTCTTCCATCTCGAACTCCTCTGAACCGCATGCCTATGGGCCTAATCTAACACTGTTATGCATGTGCACCTGTTGGGCTTTCTGCGGGCCTGAATCCTAACCCACGGTTGGGTTTCTAGTCGTATTCACGCCGTGGTGGCCCAGTAGCTGGCATTTTTTTTATTTTTTACCATTTTTTCTTTGTTGCTTTATTTTTTTAATTTTGTTTCTACTTTCATCAAAATACTTATTGTTGCTACTTTTATTTATTTTATTAAAATTTATTTATTTTACTTTATTGAAGTTTATTTTGTTTCTACTTATTTATTTTATTTTTATTCTACTTATTTATTTTCTTTTCTTTTTTTCTTTTTTATTTATTTTATGAAAATTCTTTTTGCTTTTCATGTATTGAAGAGAAAATACTTTGATAATTTTAGTTGCATAAATTTTATATAATTCTAGTTTCACTAATACTAGAGGTTTATAAAAGCTTTTTGGTTGATTCCTTTAGCTATTAGAGTTTCATTAAAGTTTTCTAGTTCATTCTTTTTTCTATTAGAGTTTCATTCAAGTTTTCTAGTTTATTCTTTTAGTTTATTATTTTTGCTATTAGAGTTTCATAAAAGTTCTCCAGTTCACTCTTTTTTGTATTAGTTCATTCTTTGAGCTAAATGACCCTGAAATTGAAAAGCATTTCAAATAATGAACTCTAAAAAGGTTGAAAGTTGGCATCGTATCATCATTTCACCCAAAAGTACAGTGGGTTATGGCAAAAACTGGATGCACTTCGTGTACAAAACAAACAATCTCTTTCGAGGTATGAGGATTACATACGGAAACTCGTCTATTACTAAGGGATTACATTTCTACACATGTAACTGCAGTGATATTCTAGATCAAAGGCGTCATCATAATAGTTCTGGAGAGAAATTCTTCACTTTTTCTTCGCTTGTGTCCTTTGCTTATTGCGCCGTAACCATGGATAATCTTCATCGTTTATCAGGGTGCTTGGGTCAGCCTTGACTTTGAAGGGGGGAATTTCATGAAACTTTTCATAATCTTCGGAAATGTCTGTCTTGCCCTCCACTCCCACGATGTCTCGTTTTCCTGAAAGAACTATGTGGCGCTTTGGCTCATCGTATGATGTGTTCGCTTCCATATCTTTTATTTTTCTGTTTTTGTAGACATGTCCTTCACATAGAAAACCTGCGCCACATCATTGGCTAGGACAAACGGTTTGTATGTGTACCCAATATTGTTCAGATCCACTGTTGTCATTCAGTAATCTGGGTTTACCTGTACCTCGCCTCCTGATAGATTGACCCATTTGCACTTAAAGAAAGGGACCTTAAAATCATGCTCGTAGTCAAGTTCCCATATGTCCACTATGTAACCATAATATGTGTCCTTTCCATTCTTGGTTGCTGCATCAAAGCGGACACCGTTGTTTTGGTTGGTGCTCATTTGATCCTGGGCGATCTTGTAAAATGTATTCCCATTTATCTCGTATCCTTTGTAAGTCAATACAGTCGAAGATGGTCCCCTGGATAACGAGTACATCTCATCACAAACAGTGTTGTCACCTCTGAGACGTGTTTCCAACCAACTGCCGAAAGCATGATGTGTTCACATATAATCCAGTCGTCACACTGCTTCGAGTGTTTGGAGTGGATACTATTCTTGTGTTCATCGACATATGAGGTCACCAGGGTAGAGCTCTGCAGAACTGTGTAGTATGCTTGTAATGCCCAGGATGGGACTATACCTCCTACGTGTCGAGGCACGACTTTAAGGTATAAGCCCATTCTGGAATGATCTCAAGTTTGGTATCTTTGCACGACTCATGTAAAATGAGGATTTAATTGCAAAACGAGATAGTTGGCTTACACTCGCCACTTCACACAATACATTACATAAGAAAAACATCATTCGAAACATCACAACCCATCTAAGCAAAAGTTTTATCGCTAAAGATCCTGAGCTACATACGAATTAAACATAACCCCACCGTGTTCTCTTCTCAAAGTGAAAAGAGATAGTCACGGTTACTCACACAGTTGTGTGTTTTACTTCGGATCCTCTGTCAAGTTTTCTACAATCGGACATTAACAAATTCCAATCTGCCACATAACCGCGGGCACGGCTTTCGAAAGATCATAACCCTGCAGGGGTGTCCCAACTTAGCCCATCACAAGCTCTCACGATTAGCTGAAGTGATAAATATAATATCATCACCCCTTATCTTAGGGAAAATCCGATCAGGCTCGGCATCCCGGTGCACAAGACATTTCGACAATGGTAAAACAAGTTCAGCAAGACCTCCCGGTGTGTCGACACCCTGATAGTAGCCGCGCGTATCTCGTCTCAGACCATATCCGGATAGGTGATCCTACGGGAGCCAAACCTCGAGTTTCCCCGTGGTGGCCCCGCAGTCTCCCCGTTTGGGACCAACACCATCAGCACTGGCCCCCCTGCTATGTAGAAAGAATCCTCGGGTAGCGCTAACTCCCTATGCAATTTAATTAATTAAATAAGTTGTTATTATGAGCAAATTAAAACCAATGTTAGGCCTTGCTGGAGGAGTTTTATTCAAAGTCAAACTGTCAAGGGGTCCCCATCCGCCCATCGTGTAAGGAACGCAAAAATCAAGGAACATAATGCCGGTTTATCGGCGCCTAAGGTGGCATGAGTGGAACAAAACACCGAGCAAAAGGCCAAGCCTTCCAACCATGCCCAGTATATAGGTGTGTTAATAATATTAATAACATATTGTGATATAGCAACAACAAGTTCCCTCCTGGAACGATCTTCATCTTCACCTGCAACTAACAACGCTATAAGAGGGGCTGAGCAAGCGGGTAACATAGCAAAACAGTGGTTTTGCTAGGAAGGTTTCAAAGGTTAGAGGTTTCATGGCAACAAGGAGAGGCTGACATAAATGATGGATAGCGCGACATGTAACGAAAGCATCGAGACAACTAAGCATGGCAATGGTAGTAAAGGTATTCAAGGGTATGATCATCTTGCCTGGGATTCCACAAGGGAGAAGAACGGGTCCATGAAGTAGACGCAGCAACATAGATGAGCGAATCCTCACAACTCCCGAACGAAACCGAAGCTAACAAGAGAAGCAACCGGAAAGAACCAAACAACATGGTAAACACACACACATAAACATGGCATACAATGCACATCCAAGTGTGATGCATGTACGGTTTAATTATGCATGACATGGCAATGTGCACAAACAAAACTACAAGTTAAGTGGAGCTCAATATGCAACGAGTTGCATATTGACGAAACACCACATTTTAAATATTTAATTGACTCTCGTTTATTTACAAGACAAGATTAAATGTTTGTTAACATGGCAAGAGGTGAAGCATAATAAAACTACACTATTTAGGCATTTTAAATGAGGCCGGAAATAACAACAACAAATCCGGAAAATCCCCATGAGCAATTTAGCAATTATTAAAGCAACAACAATTCACACATTTTAATATTGTTAACATGATGCGGATGCCATGATCAAGTTTTATGCAATTTTAGTTAAAGGTTGACATGAAGAAGATATGAAGTATTTGTCACCGTGGTGGAAAGAAAGGGTGCCACGGCAACGATCCGAAAATGATGCAACGGCAACATCTCAGTTCCGGTAACTCGTTGAGAGACCGGTGCAAAAGAAAGGTAGCGTGAGCGAGCGGAACAAGATGAAAGGTGGGGGTGATCCCGTCACCGGGTTCCCACAGGTCGGCGACGAGGCAACCGAGGAACATGACAAAAGATGAAACGGGCACGGAGCACACAAGGGTAACATTTCATACAACACATGCATTCGTCCACGAGCATCGACTCGGGGTTATACCTTCGGAACATTCGTCCTCGGAGGGGTTCGAGTCGTCGAGGGAAGTAGTGGTACACGGGTCGTAGAGGAAGTAGTTGTTCCGTTATCGTGTCGTGGTACTTGACGTATCGCCGTGTAGTTGTTCCCGTTCGTAGTCGTTCACGTCTCCGAAGAGGTACTTGGCGGGTCGTTGTGGTACTTGATGGGCAACGACGTCGTGGTACTCGTTTCTTCACCGAAGGTAGTCGTTCCGTTCGTAGTCGTTCAAGTCGTCGGTAAAGGTACTTGGGGTCTCGGCGACGGTGCAGTTGAACTTGGCACAAACTGATGCTCACAAAAGAAAAAAAACACCCGGGCTTCACGGAGGCAGCAGCAAGGAGGCGCACGGGGAGGACCATGGCCAGATCCCTCCTGATCCGGGCCGGAGATGGCCGGAGCGACGGCGAGGTTGACGACGGGGTGCTAGGTGGCTTCTCACCCCTCGTTGGTTACCCCAAGTGGAAGGTTTGAGATGCAGTGTAGCAGAAGTTTTCCCTTGGCAATACCAAGGATCGTTTTCCCTGAGACTCCCAGTTTCAACAAGAAGGTGTCAACTGCTAACGGTGCCAGATATTAGCAATCAACATGGACCTGCACACAGATACAAATAACTTTGCTCCCAACGAGTACAGAGGGGTTGTCAATCCCTCCGGCCTTGTCGTTTACAAAGGATCAAACGCAAGCGATAGTAGTGATAGATATAATTGCAATAGTAAATAAAAGTGGAAAGTAAATAGTGGATGTGATCAATGATGGTAATATGGACCGGAGTCTCATGATGTTCACTAGTGATGTCTCTCTCCCAAAAGACGATAAAACAACTATGAGAGGTAAACGAATTACAGCTGGGCAATTGACAGCACCATGTGCGCAAACCAATGCTGACTACATTGCAAGAAAGGTTGAGGTTCAAAGCATGGGCGGTACGCCGAGGTAAGTAGACCGAAATCCATCTGCATCTACTACTAATAGTCCACCTTGAGATATCTATCCAGAACATCTCGCTGGTATTAAGTTGCGAGTCCCACCCATAGTGTAAACTCAAAGCAACAGACAACTGCATTAAAAGAACTTTGCGTAAAGTAAACAGTCCTTGCACCCGCGGGCACAAACACCGTTGTTTCCCCCTTGTGGCAACAGCACATCCCCTAGACTCATGTTTCTGTCACTCAAACTAGTCATCGAGGGGCATGAACCCACAATCGAGCATAACGTTCCCTCTTGGAGTCACTACCTATTACTTGGCCAAAGCAATAAATAACAACGGAGAACATGCAAGAATTACTTACAGACATAAATATAAAAGAGGTAGATCAAATATATTACTCAAGCACAATCTGAACATAATCTCATAATCCATCAGATCCAAGCAAACTCATCATAGCAACAGGATAAGGATTACATATGTGCCTCGATCATGTAGGGCAGCTCACGAGGACTAATTAGTGAAGCACAAGAACGGGAGCAGAACATCACATAGCTACTGGTCATGGACCCATGGTCCAAGGGAGACTACTCACAACTCATCCGGGAGGCGTCCATGGTGGTGGAGAAGCTCCTGGTGGTCATCCTCCCCTCCGGCAGGGTACCGGGAAGAGTTCTCCTGGTGCTCCCGATCTTGGAAGCGGCGGCGGCGGCGGAACAGAGATGAGATTGCGAACAGAGTTCCCGCCTCGAGGGTTTCGGGAGACGCTTTAAATATATGCCAAAGGGGGGCATCAGCGGAGCCTCGGGGGGCCCAGGCGCCGCCCCGGCGCGGCCCAGGGGGGCGCGCTGCTAGGGCGCCTGGAGCCCTGGTGGCTCCCCCCCCCCGGCTGTACTTCGGGCGCACGGTAGCTTCTGGAACGCAGATTTTTTATATAATTTTTCTGGATTTTTCCTGGCAGTTCTCGTAATGTGAAAACCTGAAATACAAAAACAGCCGAAAACAGAAACTGGCACTGGGGTGCACTGAGTTAATAGGTTAGTCCAAATATGATCAAAAGTGTATGGAAGTGTATAAATAACATAGCAATATCACCCAAAAGAGGCATGGAGCAAGCATAAATTATAGATACGTTTTGGATGTATCAACATCCCCAAGCTTAATTCCTGCTCGTCCTCGAGTAGGTAAATGATAACAAGAATAATTTCTGTGGTGACATGCTATTAACCATATAGGACTTTTTCATAGTCATATGACAAAAGCTTACTGAGACAATGAATCTATAGTAATTAAGTTGCCTCATGAGAAAATCACAAAGAACTGAAAGTTTTACAATATGATATTGAAACATCAAATAGATTTGTAATGAACATGATGTGCAAATATGATAAAGTGATATCTAGCTTGCCCCCTTTAGTGAAGCAAAACATAAATGCAGGGGCACCTCCAAGGTTTAAGTGATGACAAGATACAATGATTTCAGAATAAACGATATCACAATCATGCAAAAGACAATGCTACTTCGGGACAATGCACATTACACTCAGAATGACAATCATGCTCTCAGTAGTTGGTGCTTTTAAAAGAAGGTGGAGACTCTCGAACCGTGGCTTTTGTTGGCAAGGTTGAAAACCCGTAGTCGGAAACAAAGACAAAACATGTACCAGAGCTCTTGGCTAAAAACAGAGGTAATAATTATTTTTTTGAATTATGCATGTTTCGTCAACGAATGCTAGCAAACAACTCAATCACTTTTTGAGATGGACAAGTTTCGAGGAACGGCTCCCGAATGAGGACGATCACATCCTCTTAATCTCCTTTGTTTATCACTACCAAAGTTTTCTGATTTCTCATGAACAAAGCGTGAAGGAGGGTTTGTTTGTTATATTAATTTTGAGTCGGGCGCACTCAATGCCAGTTCCTTCTCGTATTATGGGTTTGCACATTATACATGCAATCCTGGGGTGAAGCTTGTCCAACTTAAGAAGATCATGAATTAACCACTACTTCCTCATGAACTTACAACAGAGGCACAAAATAAGAATGCTTTTTTTTCTTTGAATAATTTCGAGATGGCACATGCAAGTCTCCGTTAGGAATGGCAGGTAAATACCATCTAGGAAGATATGGTGGACTCATGTGGCATAACTGGATTAAAGGAATGTGGATGCACAAGCATTCAGTCCGCTTAGTACAGGCGAAGGTTAGCAAAAGACTGGGAGCGACTAACTAAGAGAGCAATGACGGTCATAATCATGCAGAGCGACAAAGCAACATTGAATCAGGCATGGAAGTTATATCGCTACTCAGAAACAAAAGATCATCAAGGCTTGACAGACTTTTTTTACAGTCTTAAATATGCGTGAGCATACGCCAAGTCAATCAAAATAAATTCTCGAAGGAAGATATTACTAAACCATACCACATCATAGGCAAACAAATCATGTTGGTACTCCAATAACACATTGGAAACCCCCCAGCTATTTGAGACTAACCATAAGAAAACCTGAACTACTAAGCGCCATTATGCCCGTAACATCTTTATCATAGACATATCAACCAATGCAACGGAAGCAAACTCTCTTAATAAGATAAGCATGATAACTAAAGATAGTTCAAGCAACCAACTAAACGAAAGCTCTTTAAAAAGATAAGCAAGAAACTGAGAGCTGAACATGATAGTAGCTATTAAAAGACAAAGAACACACACAGCAAAGATAGACATGAAAATTCTATGTTATGTTCTAGGTAGAAGTGGAGCGTGTTTCTCTCCCACATAAAGAAAGCTGAGTTCCGACTCGTTATGAAAAACTAAAAAGGAAACTAAAAACAAGACGCTCCAAGCATAGCACATAACACATGGTGTGATAAAAATATAGTGGAACGAAAGACGAACTTATAATGTTGATGGAGAAGGGGATGCACGGGGGCATCCCCAAGCTTAGACGCTTGAGTCTCCTTGAATATTTCTTGGGGGTGCACGGGGGCATCCCCAAGCTTGAGCGTTTGACACTCCTGAATCTTTTTATCATCTTCCCTCGCACACTTGAAAACTCCCTTCATACATAACTCATCGTAATCAGATTAGCGAGGTTAGTACCCATAATAAAATAATTGTACCTTGCTGGAAATAAAGATATTCTTGAAGTTCTACTGTTTCTCAAGAATGCCAAAAGGTTTTTGCAAAGAAAAAGCAAGCTCTAGGTTTGCAAAATGAAGGAAAGGCAAAACAGGACAGAATCTGTGAAAAATAGAACAGCAGTTAGTAAATGATTTGTTCGGGGCACTTCTGCAACTCTAATAAAAAACTCAGAACAGACGGACGAAAGACAATTATATAGATCACGCTGTCGAATAAATTCAGACCAAAAAGATGACCTGGTGATTTTATACGAATTTTTCTATCCAAGGAAAGAATCTGTTTCCTGGACAGCACGTCACAACTTTTGAACTTTCTTGCAATCAGAGGCTACACTTGGCACAAAATTGAAAAGCAAAGATACAATGATGATGCTACAGTAGTAAAAACATCAAGACACAACAAAAACAAAATAAAATTTATTCATGTGCGCTACCTCCCAAGAGCGCTCTCTTTTATGCCTTTAAGCTAGGCATAATGCATAGCGATCAAGTCTTATCAAGAGTAAAAGAATAGCTAGCCCGTATAACGGACTCAAAAGGTAACTTGATCTTCTTTCGAGGGAAGTGTTCCATCCCTTTCTTGAGAGGAAACTTAAATTTTATATTACCCTCTTTCATGTCAATGATAGCACCAACGGTGCGCAAAAAGGGACGTCCCAAAATAATTGGACACGAAGGATCACATTCAATATCCATAATGGTAAAATCAACGGGAACATAATTATCATTGACAACGATAAGAACATCGTCGATCCTCCCCAAAGGTTTCTTTATGGAAGAATCAACGAGACGAACACAAAAAGAACAAGAATCAAAAGGTTTCAATTTAAGCATATCATATAGTCTTTTGGGCTTAATGGAGGTACTAGCTACAATATCACATAAAGCATAGCAAGAGAAGTTGTTTATTTTAATTTTAATCATAGGATCCCAACCATTTTCTAGCTTTCTAGGTATGGAGGCTTCTACTCTAAGTTTCTCCTCCCTAGCTTTCATGAGAGCATTAGTGATATGCTTTGTGAAGGCAAGGTTAAGCGTGCTAGTGCGGGGGGTCTCTAGACATCTTGTGAAGGAAATCAATAACTTCGGTAAGAGTGCAATTATCAAAATCATGGTCACTAGCATCAAGTAAAGTGGTAGTGGTGTCCTTTAGGTTCACTTGTTTGGTAGTTTCTATAGTCATAGCATCACCATTAATAGGTCCAATGGGACCAGGAGTGCATTGGGTGCTAAGAGTTTGGATATCCTCAACAACTTGGATAGTAGCAACAGTGTGGTGGGTAGGAAGGCTCTTAATTCTATCCTCTTCCTCCCTTTCTCTAGCCCATCTCTCTTTAAGTTTAGCCATCATCCTAATATTTTCATTAATTTGCACTTGAATAGCATTAATAGGAGTGACCTTCCTCTCCTCAAGAGGAGAAGTTCTAATTTTAAGCAATTCGATCTCATTGGCTAAATGGTCTACCTTCGAAGAGAGATCATCCAGTTTATGTAGTTTTTCTTCTACACTATTATTAAAATCTTTTTGGGTAGTGATGAAATCTTTAAGCATAATCTCTCGTTCAGTAGTGGAGTTCTTGGTGCTAGGATAAGCATTGTTGTTCCCATAGGAATTAGAGGGGAACGGTCTAGGATTGCTACCAAAATTACTCCTATAAGCATTGTTATTAAAATTGTTTCTAGAGATAAAGTTCACATCTACTTGTTCTTGAGCAATCAAAGAATTTAAAGGAACATCACGAGGATCAATAGAAGATTGCTTCGAAAGTAAAGACATGATCAAGTCAACTTTTTCATTTAGGGAGGAAATCTCCTCAACAGAGTTTATCTTCCTACCTATTGGAGCGCGTTCGGTGTGCCATTGGGAATAGTTGGTCATCATCTCATCGAGAAGCTTCGTGGCAGCACCAAGTGTAGTTGACATAAAGGTTCCTCCCGCGGCCGAATCTAACAAGTTCCGCGAGGTAAAGTTCAAGCCTGCATAAAAAATTTGGATAACCATCCAAGTAGTCAAACCATGAGTAGGGCAGTTCTTGATAAGAGATTTCATACGTTCCCAAGCTTGGGCAACGTGTTCATTATCCAATTGTTTAAAATTCATTATGTTACTTCTTAGTTGGATAATTTTAGCAGGTGGATAGTATTTTCCAATAAAAGCATCTTTGCACTTGTCCCATGAATCTATGCTATTTCTAGGCAAAGACGGAAACCAAATTTTAGCTCCTCCTCTCAAGGAGAAAGGAAAAAGCTTAAGCTTAACAACATTACCATCTATTTCTTGGTACTTTTGCATATCACAAAGTTCAACAAAGTTGTTCAAGTGTAAAGCAGCATCATCTCCAGCACCGGAGAATTGTTCTCTCATGACTAAGTTTAGTAAAGCAGGTTTAATTTCATACGAAGGTGCTGAAGTAGCAGGTGTAGTGATAGGTGTGCTGATAAAGTCATCGTTGTTGTGACTAGTGAAGTCACACAACTTGGTGTTCTCGGTGGAACCCATAGTAGCAAGCAAGCAAGATAACTATTTTTGTGATTTTCGATAAAAGATACTAAAGCAAAAACTGAAAGGTAAACTAACAAGACTAAAAGCAAAGGTAAAAGATAGCGTGCAACTCCCCTATCCTGAAGAGTGGAGTCCCCGGCAACGGAGCCAGAAATTGCTTTGCTAGGTGGCTTCTCACCCCTCGTTGGTTACCCCAAGTGGAAGGTTTGAGATGCAGTGTAGCAGATGTTTTCCCTTGGCAATACCAAGGATCGTTTTCCCTGAGACTCCTAGTTTCAACAAGAAGGTGTCAACTGCTAACGGCGCCAGATATTAGCAATCAACGTGGACCTGCACACAGATACATATAACTTTGCTCCCAACGAGTACAGAGAGGTTGTCAATCCCTCCGTCCTTGTCGTTTACAAAGGATCGAACGCAAGTGATAGTAGTGATAGATATAATTGCAATAGTAAATAAAAGTGGAAAGTAAATAGTGGATGTGATCAATGATGGTAATATGGACCGGAGTCTCATGATATTCACTAGTGATGTCTCTCTCCCAAAAGACGATAAAATAGCTATGTGAGGTAAACGAATTACAGCTGGGCAATTTACAGGACCATGTGCGCAAACCAATGCTGACTACATGGCAAGAAAGGTTGAGGTTCAAAGCATGGGCGATACGCCGAGGTAAGTAGACCGAAATCCATCTGCATCTACTACTAATCATCCACCTTGAGATATCTATCCAGAACATCTCGCTGGTATTAAGTTGCGAGCCCCACCCATAGTGTAAACTCAAAGCAACAAACAACTGCATTAAAAGAACTTTGCGTAAAGTAAACAGTCCTTGCACCCGCGGGCACAAACACCGTTGTTTTCCCCCTTGTGGCAAAAACACATCCCCTAGACTCATGTTTCTATCACTCAAACTAGTCATCGAGGGGCATGAACCCACAATCGAGCATAACGTTCCCTCTTGGAGTCACTACCTATTACTTGGCCAAAGCAATAAATAACAACGGAGAACATGCAAGAATTACATACGAACATAAATATAAAAGAGGTAGATCAAATATATTACTCAAGCACAATCTGAACATAATCTCATAATCCATCGGATCCCAGCAAACTCATCATAGCAACAGCATAAGGATTACATATGTGCCTCGATCATGTAGGGAAGCTCACGAGGACTAATTAGTGAAGCACAAGAACGGGTGGAAAACATCAGATAGCTACTGGTCATGGACCCATGGTCCAAGGGAGACTACTCACAACTCATCCGGGAGGCGTCCATGGTGGTGGAGAAGCTCCCGGTGGTGATCCTACCCTCCGGCAGGGTGCCGGGAAGAGTTCTCCTGGTGCTCCCGATCTTGGAAGCGGCGGCGGCGGCAGAACAGAGATGAGATCGCGAAAAGAGTTCCCGTCTCGAGGGTTTCGGGAGACGCTTTAAATATATGCCAAAGGGGGGCATCAGCGGAGCCTCGGGGGGGCCCAGACGCCCCCCCGGCGCGGCCCAGGGGGGGCGCGCCGCCAGGGCGCCTGGAGCCCTGGTGCCCCCCCCCCCGGCTGTACTTCGGGCGCACGGTAGCTTCTGGAACGCTGATTTTTTATATAATTTTTCTGGATTATTCCTGGCAGTTCTCATAATGTGAAAACCTGAAATACAAAACAGCCAAAAACAGAAACTGGCACTGGGGTGCACTGAGTTAATAGGTTAGTCCAAATATGATCAAAAGTGTATGGAAGTGTATAAATAACATAGCAATATCACCCAAAATAGGCATGGAGCAAGCATAAATTATAGATACGTTTTGGACGTATCACGGGGCTGCCGGAGTTGGCCGCCTGGTGGAGATGCGGGAGGCCATGCGCGGGCACAGGGGAGCTCCTCTGGCGCGGCAGAAGGGAGCTGCGGCCTCGGCTTCAGCGGGTGAAGCGGCCGGCTGCGGCCTCGTGGCCTGGAGGCGGCGCTGGACGGCCTTGGCGCGGAGAAGAGAGGCCGCTTCGAGGAGGAGAGCAGGGGGCGCTAGAGATGGAGGCGCTCGGGGCGCTGCGTGGAACTGGAGAGGAGGACGAGGCTCTGGAGGAGGCGAGGTCGCGGCCTTGGCGCTTGGCGAGGAGGAGAAGTGCGGCGCGGCCTGCACCCATGGAGGTGAGGAGGCGCGCTGAGAGCTGGAGATGGAGGGCGCCGGCTGCGGCCCTGGGGCTCCATGGTCGGAGGAAGAAGAGGCCACGGCGATGCGGAGGGAGACGCTCAGGGGGCGAGGCGCAGGCTTCGGTTCCTCGTCCCCTTGCAGACGAGGCGAGGCAGGAGGCTGGGGACGAGGCCCTGGCGAGGACGGAGGGCCGGCGCGAGGCGCTGCTGTCGGAGGGAGGAAGATGGAGGCGCTCGGGCGCTGTAAAGGAGGGGGCTCGAGGGATGAGGGGAGATCGAGGCGCTGGGCTGACGTGAGGAGATCGATGGGAGGAGGCTCGAGTCTCTGGCGGCGGGGTGCGGGAGAGCGAGGGAAGAGCGAGGAGTCGGGCTAGAGGCTAGGGTTGCGAGGCAGCTGGGCCAATGGGCCAGCTAGGACGAGATGGGCCAGGGAGGCCAGGCTGCTGGTCCTGGACCAGATCGAAGGAGAGGGAAAATGGCCAGGGGCAAGATCTGCTTTAAAAGGAAAAGATACATGCTTAACTCCTTAATAAATAAATAAAAAGGAGTACAAATATACTTATTTGGTAAGGCAAATAATTACAAGTTGAGCTCAAAACTGACACGGCTCTACTTTGACATAATTCAAAGCACGACTTGGAGTAAAGGGAGAAAGATGAAGGATTAATGATTTAGAGACGAAGGAATTTCTATTGCCAGTGTGTTGCGGTTTATTCCAAACAAATGGAATATTTATAATATAGCTCCAATATACTAGGAGGATATGTTATAAAGAGAAGTCACACTTCCCTCGATTTAAATGGACCGAAGGTCCACACGGTTTATTTAAGTTGAGATGCAAAAATTACTGACATGATGGCATGATGACATGATGCAGTGAAAAAATAAATAACACAAGCACAAATGAAACACATGGAAGAACCAGGAACATCTGGAATCTTCTGGAATCTTCTGGGACGTCGTTCTCCGGGCGTCACAACTCTCCCACACTAACAGAGGATCTCGACCCGAGATCCTAGAGATGGCACCGGATAAAAAACGGAAGAGGAAGAGGTAAACAAAGTTGCTTCTTTGACAGACGAGTGAAACCAAAGAACCTTCAGGGGTTGAACAAGTTGAATAAGAGTACAATGGAGATGAACGAAGATGAAAACACTCCGTTGGAAAGAGGAACAAGGAGCATTATGACAACCTTGAAGGTTGAAAGACATGAATCAAGAGCTTATGAACCAAAAGAATATGAATCTGCAATGGTATAGCCAAGGAATAAGAATGACAGAATTTGGACAGCACTCCGTCTGAAAATGGAAGGAATTGAACAAGAACTTGAGAAGATGAGATGATACTTGATGAAATACACAACACATTGCTTCCGAAACAATTGAAAGAATGGCACAAGAAGTAAGAAGGATTCAGAAAACACTCCGGTTGAAAAGAGAGGCAAAACTAGATAAGATGACGGAACTGGAAAAGAGGACATAACACTCCGGTTAAATAGACAAGCAAGGGAAATATGATCTTGATAAAAACGAGATGATGGTCAAGGAGAGCAATATCACAAAGCCTCCGGAATGAAAGAATAGAGTATAACTGAATGAAAGAATTGAACGGATAAGAAAAAGACAACTTCTCTGACAAATGAATATGAAAATCATCCTTACGAAGAAGGGTTGAATGGAGTTGTTGGAAAAATCAACAACGAAAACGAATAAGCTTGACGTGGGCTTATGGAAAACATCTAAGAAATTATGAGGTGACAACCAGCCACTAACGGAAACGATTGATTGCATTGAGATCAACAAGGAGACGATAAACTTATTTCACCGGGAGGATAAATGAAGGACTTGGGTCATTTATAAGCACCATAATATCAACAATCCTTAGGGAAAGCTTTTAGGTGAATTATAACGCAAGATAACTCCAACGAATAATTAAAGGGTTGAAACGATCTCCTGAATAAGGAAAATGATGGTTTTAAATATCTCATTCTTGATAACTCGTGAATCATGAAACATGAAGGAATTGTCAAGAATGACATAACACCATCTGAAAAGATAAGGGAGCAAGAATTGCACTTGGAAAGCATGATGAAGAATGCTTGAGCTCCAACAAGAATCTTGATGAAGACTTCGAGGATGAATTAAAACATGATGAACCACCATGAGAACTCCGGTAATGAAAGCATGAGAAGTGAAAGATGAAAATAATAAGATTCAAGGCCTGCGGTGAATTAGATGGAGCTTTGAAATGATACTTGAAATAACTTGGAACTCCGGAAAACAAGATGAACAACTTAGAACCGAGAATATGATATGATGAACAAGCTTCGGAAAACAGAGATTAAATCACCTTGAAGGAATAAGAATAAGAATCATGTCATGCATCTCCTTCACCAATTTAAATTGATGACAACCAAAGGATTTGGCTTACTACTTATTCTCGTTGCAAAGAATTAAAGAGAGATCTAGCACAAGCTTGGGTAAATCTTCAACGAAGCACCGGTAGGATTATGAAAAGAACAAATGAATTAAAACAATAACAATGGTAGGGTAATCTTGAACGAGCCACCGTAAGAATATGGAGACGAACGAAGAGACATCAATGAAGAATATTTGGAGGGCAAAGTTGCAAACAGAGAATGAAGAAATATTCTGAAATGATGGCCTTCGGAGGATCACAAAGAAAAAAATTCATGAAGAATCTTAAGAGAACGGGCCAAGATTTAAGAGAACACTTCTCCGGTCTTCAATTGTTGAGAATGAAGACGAGAAATGCCGTGAAGAATTTCGAGATACTCCGGAATGAAGAATTAAAAGGTTGAACCAATGATGAAAAAGAATTGATCGCGATCTTGGAGAAGGACTGTGACTGATGGGAATCATTCTTACGTCACACTTTGAAAAGACTTTCAAAATAACTCCGGAAATAGAAGAGTCAGGTAAGATCCTGGAAAAAGACTTGTGGGTTAGGGCCCACTAAAGAAATCACCGCTGAAAAAAAGATTGCTTAAGAGATATTGCATCGGTTGAATTAAATGGCTTGAATAAGATGATAATCCTCAAAATAATTTGAACGGATTAAGAATGGAATTATGAATCTTCAGCACTCCGGATATGAACAACAAGAGGATAATGATTAATTGGTGCACCAGAATAAGAAAGCATTGTGAAAAGATGAAAGGATAAGATCAACACCTGTCGGGGGAAACAGTCCGCCACGAACACCTACGGGACCGGAGCCCCTTGTCTGTGCGGTAAGAGGGCGGAGGGAGCACGAAGAGCAGATCGTAGTGAACACGCGGGCAGTTTACCCAGGTTCGGGCCGCGGTAGACGCGTAAAACCCTACTCCTGCTTGGTTTGTATTGAGTTGGAGAGCTCGGGAGCTTGAAGAACTAGCTACACCGAGCGTATTAGCGATCTAGGTTCCGAACCCCCCCCCCCCCTACGTTGTGCATGGGCCTCCTTTTGTAGTGCAAGGGGTCACCGACAGGTGTCAACGTAGGAGAAAGGGGTAAAAACGTAAAAGAGGTGGTAGTTGTAACAGTGCGGGAATAGTGGAGCTACAGTGCGTGAACAGTGGCCGCTACCTACTTTGACAGTGGGGGACAAGGGCATTTAATGCCCGTCGCCGTCGACCCCAAAAGCTCCCGCCCTTGCGTCTCCGTTCGCCACGGCGATGGCCTCACCACCGTGGAGTGCCACCGTGTCCCCCAGGCTGCACAGCCATCCGCCATGCGTCCCTGGAAAGGCCCCAGGGCGACGCGTGGGCCGATGAGCTGGAGCGCGGGCACACAGCGCAACTCTCCCGGCAAGCACCTTGCCGGGGTCTTGACCTTGCCGGGCCCGGGAGCTTGCCGGGCTCTGAAGCTTGTCGCTCCCCGGGCCCTCGCCGGGACGCATATAGCGCCGAGGCGTGTCTTCTATGATGTAATCTTCTAGTCTTCCTGGCAAGCTCCTCTTGCCAGGGCCTTGCGTGAGTGAGGTAACCTTGAGCCTGGAACGGCCTTCCCGGCAAGCTCCGCTTGCCGGGGTCTCGATCTTCTGTCTTGTATACTTTGTTTTTGAATGGTTTGACATGGAGCAGGAAGGTCTCCGGTGAGCACGTGGTAAACCCTGCCGCGGGAAGCTGCAACTGTCCGTGCACAAGTTGGGGTACTGAGGTACCCCTACCTTAGTACACCGACAGGAGCCCCCGGGCCTGGGCCACACACGGTGCCGAGCGCTGTTGGGCCAGGCCCAAAACAGTGCACGGGCACACGCGGCCCACGGCGCACCGAATCCACTTCCGCATCCGCCGCATCCCCCCGTAACGGCACGCGTCGATTGCGGCGTCGTGGGATGGGACGTGCCCACGTTCTTTTAATGGAAAGAGCGAAACGCCCCCCACTTCCCCATAAAAGCAGAGGAAGCAGGAGCGGTTCCCCTCCTTACGCTTTCATTGCATCCTCTTCCTCCTCTAGAGATCCCCTTTGCGCTCCGCCTCCACACCTCCGCCGCCGCCGTCCGCATCTCCGGCGCCGCCGGGCTCTTCATCCCCATTCCGCCGCCGCCTCCTCCATGGCCCCGAAGACCGAGAAGGCGAAGGCGGAGAAGGCCAAGAAGGAGAAATTGGAGCAAGCGGCGAGGCTTACCGCGTATCGGAAGCGGAACCTCGTCTTCCCGCCGAGGCTCAGCGCGCGGGAGCTCTGGAACAAGTATTACTTGTTCTGGTCCAAGGGAACCAAGGCGCACCCCCGCACTCGAGCTTATCCGGCCGCCGCCAAGGACAACTACCCCGGCGGGTACTATTTCTTCGCAGCCTTCTTCCACTGCGGTCTTTGCCCTCCTTTTTCTGAATTCTTCTGTGACATAATGCACACCTACGGCCTCCATCTTCTTGACTTCACCCCCAACGCCATCCTCACAATGGAGGTTTTCGCACACATGTGCGAAAACTATATAGGAATACACCCAAACGTAGCGCTGTTTAGGCACTTCTTCACCCCTAGAGCAGAGGCCGGCGCCCCCCTCTCCGGAGGAATATCTTGGGTTTTTCGTCTGAACAAGAAGGAGTCCTACTTGCCGGGGGAGCTCCGCGGCAAGTGGGAGGAATGGCGTGCTGACTGGTGCTGGATTGTCGAGGACCAGCCGCAATCCTTCACCGCGCCGCGCACAACGCCCATCGTGCGCGGCAGGGATTGGAGCGAGCTGGATTCGGACGACAACAAGCTTGACATCGCCCTCATCAGGATTCTGCGTCTCCGGGTAGCTAGGCTGTCTGTCGCAGAAGTAGGCACAGACTTCCTCCGCCGCCGCATCGCCCCTCTCCAAGACAGGAAAAGGCCGGCCTGGGAGTACGGCAACTCGGCGGATATCATGAGGCTGCGACCCGGGCTCAACTTTAACTTCACGTCGCTCGAGCTGAAGGGGATGGTCCGGGAGCTGTTTAAGCACGACCCGGCCCACCCGGAATGGTTCAGGGGTCCCCGGGGAGTGGTGCCCCTCTGCAACAGCACAGCCAGGGACAATCTTCGCGCCATGATGCCCGCGTGCGACTCGCACGGCGTCGACCGCACGTGGATCGCGCCCAAGCCGGACGTCATCTTGAATCTCTTCGACAACCTGGTGGAGGTGGCGAAGAACAAGAACGAGACCCGAGAGCTGACACGGGACACCACCGACCAAGAGATAGCGTACATTGCTTCTCGGGTTGAAGAGGCCGCTGCAGCCGCAGCGGCAGGAGAGTTCGGCTACACGTCCGAGAAGGCAGATGCTGCGGAAGCGTCCTGCCAAGCCGAGGAGGCGGAGATCCGCAGGCTACTGAAGCTGCCTCCCGACGAGCTCGCCGGGGTCCCATCCTTGAGGCACTCCGGGATCATCGGAATCCAGACAGAGGCCGCGGCGAGAGGAAACGCCGCCGGAGGGAACAGGGGCGTCGTAGGGAGCGGAGGCGCCGGAGGAAAAGAGGCCGCGGCGCAGGGTGCTGGGCCAAGCAAGCCAGCCGGGGAGGAGGAGGAGGAGGACGACGCCGAGGCCGCTGAGGACTCCGACGGATCCCTGGGGCTCTACGCCGACGACCTCTCCTCGTCGTCGGAGACCTCCCCGCCCCGGGCAAGCCCTAGGCGTTCTCCACTGAAGCGTCTCCGCAAGACGGCGACGGGGGCGAGGGCGCAGGCGCCCCGGCAACAGCCAACTCGCCGGGCAGCGCGAGCTCCCCGGGGGAGTCAAGCTGCGACGGGGGCGTCCGGTGCACCAGTCACGGCGGAGGTGGCCCGCGCGCAGGCCACGGCAGAGGCGCCCCGCAAGCAGGCCACAACAGAGGCGCCTCGCAAGCCGGCGCCGGGCCGACAGGAGTCTTCACGGGGCGGAGCGGCGGCTCCGCCCGCTCCCCGGGCCCCGGCTACCACAGGGGCTGGGTCTTCGCAGCCCCCAGCCCCAGGGACCGCCAAGCGCCTGAGGGAGTCTTCGCCTCCCGCTCCTCGCGCAGAAGCGCCCCAGGTGGAGTTTGACTTCTCCGCCTTGAGCGACGACGACGAGGAGGAACAGGAGTAAGAACTCGATATCCTTCATCTTCTCAAATTTCGTCTTGATTATTGTTGATGCTAATCTTGTTTCTTGCTTTGATTTCAGGACCTTGGCTCAGCGCGTGGCGAAGAAAGCCAAGGTGCCCGTGGTCGAAGTCGCGGACGACTCGCCCGTCGCGACAACTGGGGACGCGCCGGAGCCAAGCCTGCCGGACCCGAACGCTGCTCCGAGGAGCAGCCCCCAGCGCAGCCCCCAGCGTAAGTCTGGATTCTGTACTTTCGCTCGTCGGGCGCGCTTGGAGATTTTGTCTTGTTCTAATATCTTGATGCTTTTGTCTTGACTTGTGCAGAGGTGGAGCCACAGCCGCAGGAGCATCCGGAGGTCGCCCCCGAGGAGCCGCAGGCCCCGCCGTCCCCGCCAAGGCTAAGGGCGGGTATTCCGCCGAGGGCTAGTACCCCGCCAAGGGCGAGCAGCCCGGCGAGGGCGGCCACTCCGCCAAGGCAGAGCTCCCCGGCGAGGGAGCTCGCCGCTGACGACGCCCGCCAAGGTAGGTTCTGTAACTTTGTCTTCTTGGCGTTGTCTCTTTTTGGATATTTGCTTGAACTTCTTTTGCTTCTTCTTCTTCTTCTAGATCCTCCTCCCCCCGAGCAGATGGAGACGGAAGTCATCATCATCGAGGAGGAGGGCGCGCAGGGCGGCGGCGGCGACGCCCCTGTCGCCGAGGACACGGCGGGAGCCGCCGAGCCGGCTGCGCAGGAGGCCGCTCCGGCTGCGGACGCAGCGGCCGGGGAGGGGGACGGCGACCGTACTGCCGGCCCAGAGGCGGCGGGAGCATCAAGTGCTGCGCCGGCCGCCGACCCCTCCGCCGGAAAGGAGCAGGCCGGCTACTACCTTGAAGCCCCCAACGGCGTATTTATCCAAGTGCCGTGGGGTTCTTCGTTGCGAGCCCCCGCGGAGGGCGAGGCCTTTGATGGGGAGGTCCTCGCCTCCGCGGGCTTGAAGATCGTCGAGGCGCCCGGCGGAAGCGACGGGCCCGAGGAGGAGAAGCTGCTTCACCAGCTCCTGGCCCTTTACCGGGCCAGGCAGGCGAAGCTTGCTTCTCGGGAGGCCCTCGCCGCCAAGGCCGCCGCGGAGATGGAGAAGCGCGTGGCGGAGCTCAGCGCCGCCAACCAGGCTGCCCTCCGCGAGGTGGCGGAGGAGCGCGAGCGACTCGCCGGGGAATACCAAGAGTGGATGCTGGAGAAGGCCGAGGCCGAAGAGCAACAGCGGCTCGCCGGGGTGGAGCTGTCCCGGCGAGAAGGAGAGCTCGCCCAGCGGAAGGTCAACCTCGACTCCCACGAGGAAGACCTTGCCGCTCGGGAGCAGGCCCTTGGCGGGGAGCTGAAGGAGGCGAGAGCCGCCGCGGCTACCGCGGAGACCGCCAAGGAGGAGCTTGCCGCCAAGGTCGCGCAGCTGGAGGAGTCGCCGCGCTCAACACAGAGCGCGAGAAGGACGCCCACACTAACTCAGAACTTCAGGTGTGTCTTTCTGAGAAGGGCGACGAGCTGAAGGCCGCCAAGGACTCCATCGAGGATCTGGAGCTGAAGGTCTCCACGCTGAAAGACTCGCTTGACGCCGTCCGGGATCGGGAGACCAAGCTGAAGGAGGAGCTTCGCAAGGAGCGAACCTTGGTGGACAGCGCCAACAAAGCGGCCGAGAACTTCCGGCGTACCGTTGAGGTATGGACCGAGGACTTGGTATCTTCTGCGTCCAACATCGACCAGGAGCTGCTGGCGCTGAAGCTGGAGCATCTCATCTACTCCCCGGACCCAAACCTCCCTCACAGCGCCAAGCTCAGCCTCTTCTTCAGGGGGAACGCGCCGGCCCTTGCAGATCTGCGGAAGAAGATCCCCGCGCAACTGGCCGAGGAGTCGCGCCGGCTCTGCACGGGAACCTTGGAGCGTGTGCTGACGAAGATTGTATACCGCAATCCCGGCATAAACCTCACCAACGTTCTTCGCAGCTTGCCGGCCGACGCGAACATGGAGGCGCTGAAGGAGCAGGTCGCCCACATCATCGCCAAGGTGAACAAGATCTCCAGGATTGAGGGCGACCGCGTAGACTAGGCCTCCTTTATCTTTATCTCTTTTTGTTGCTGCATAGGGTGTTTGTGAACTCATTAATCATTGCGACAAGTTATCCTTTGTAAGATATTTATCTCATTTTGATCAATCAGTGCAATGTTATCTTCCTTGTCTTGGTCATTTACTTTGTATGCTTTTCACCCTACGCTCCCGGGGAGCTTGTCGGCAAGGGGCCTTTGCCGCGAGCGCTGAGTGCCTAACTCTGAGCAGCCTGCTGGCCAAGGTCTCACCGGCAAGCAACCTTGCCGCAGCTAGTCGCAACGCACTTAACTTGCTGAGCGAACTCGAAAACGAAGTAAGGGCGCGACACTTGTCGCAGCTCACTTAAATCGTTGAGCGTACTCGGAAACAAGACAAGGGTGCGGCTAGCTACTGGTAGGTTCCTCCGCGCACAGGTTTTCCATACAAAGTGTGATTGTTCAAGGAAGACAACTAAAATTTAAAAATTTGAACTGGTCAAATTCTAATAACTTAGCTTTCATATATTGCTTGCTTCTCGGTAAGGCTTCTCTTTCTTGAACAGCACTTGGTTCCTCTTCCATCTCCTTCCCCCCCCGGCAAACTTGTGCGCGAGGAACGTTCCTTCTGCTTAAGAGGCAAAGGAAGAGAAGAGGGAAACAAGTATATGGCCTTTTGGCGTTGTAATGCTTACCGGATGTGTATGTTGCACAAGATGCCAAGTAATGCATGCAAATAGCGGGGAAAAACATGCAAAAGGCAAATAACGCAAAACACAAAAACTTTACTGATGCACGGGGTCTACGCCCGGTTTTGTACAAAGGGTTACATGCAACAGCGGCAAAGCTTGTACAAAAGGTGGTTGCCGGAGCGGATCACGGCAACCGTGCCTTATGGGTGAAACTTGCGAAGATGCTCTATGTTCCAGGAGTTGCTCACCGGTAAGCCTTCTTCGGTCTCGAGGCGGACAGCGCCGGGCCTCGTGACTTGTCTCACCCGATAAGGGCCTTCCCACTTCGGCGTCAACTTGTTGGAATTCTTGGCGGACTGAACACGCTGAAGAACAAGGTCGCCTTCCTCGAGACTCCTGGCCTTGACCTTGCGGCTATGGTAGCGGCGCAAGGTTTGCTGGTATCGAGCAGCTCGTACAGCAGCCTGGAGACGTCCCTCCTCGAGGAGCAATGCATCATCTTGCCGCAGTTGCTCTTGCTCGAGCTCATCATAAGCGAGCACTCGAGGAGATCCGTATACGAGTTCCGTGGGGAGAACTGCCTCTGCTCCATAGACTAGAGCAAAGGGTGTCTGTCCGGTGGCTCGACTTGGTGTCGTTCTGATTGACCAAAGAGCCGCCGGTAGCTCCTCTATCCAATTTCTTCCGGACTTGCGCAGCCTGTCAAAGGTCCTTGTCTTGAGTCCGCGCAGCACTTCAGCATTGGCCCTCTCCGCTTGACCGTTGCTCCTCGGGTGAGCAACAGAAGCGAAACAGACCTTGGCGCCAAGGTCTTAGACGTACTGCATGAAGGTGCGACTAGTGAATTGTGTACCGTTGTCGGTGATGATCCTGTTAGGGATCCCGAAACGGCAAACAATCGACCTGAAGAACCTGACTGCTGACTGTGCTGTCACCTTTCTTACTGGTTCCACTTCTGGCCACTTTGTGAACTTGTCAATTGCAACGTACAAGTACTCAAAGCCCCCGACGGCTCGGGGGAAGGGGCCGAGGATATCGAGCCCCCAGACCGAGAAGGGCCAGGATAAAGGAATTGTTTGGAGAGCTTGAGCTGGCTGATGAATCTGCTTTGCATGGAACTGGCACGCTTCACACTTGGTTACTAGTGCAGTTGCATCTTGGAGGGCTTCTTGCCAAAAGAACCCTTGCCGGAAAGCTTTCCCGGCAAGCGCCCTTGCGCCAATGTGGTGGCCGCATATGCCTCCGTGTATTTCTGCCAACAGCTTCTGTCCATCTTCCCTGGAGATGCACTTCAGGCTGACACCATTGAGCCTTCTTCTGTACAGCTCGTTATCCACGAACTGGTACATACTTGACTGCCTGGTTATCTTCTCTATTTCTTCTGGGTCGTCGGGAAGTTCTCCAGTTTGCAGAAAACGGACGATCTGCTGCGCCCATGCCGGAGCTTGGGGCTCAACAGCAAGGACTAAAGGCATGAGGGCCGCTGCGGGGACCTCGGCTTCTACGGCAAGAACCTCTGGCTCTGCCGGAGCTGAAGGTCCCCCGGCAAGCTCGCCGGGGCGAGGCTTGTCGGGAACGCTTGCTTCAACTGTACAGACCCGAGGATCTACAGGAGCAAACTGTTCCTCAACGTTCTGGTTGTTGATCTTGGGAACCTTGGCGGCGGTTTCAGGAAAATCCGCTGGCAAGTAGTCGCCGGAGACCAACTTTCTCTTCTTGGACTGCCCAATTGATGGTGTAACGGATGGTTGAGTCAGCTTGAGCAAGAAGGTCCCTGGTTCCACAGGTAACTTCATCGAAGCACACTTTGAAAGGCCATCTGCTATTTCATTCTGAGCTCTCGGGATGTGCTCCATCTGCAGACCTTCAAAGTGCTCCTCAAGCTTCCTCACTTCATCGACATAAGCTTCCATCTAAGGGCTCTGATAACTCTTGTTAACTTGCCGGAGCACCAACTGAGAATCTCCCCGCACAATCAGCTTCCTGATCCCAAGTTCGGCCGCAATCCTGAGGCCGGCAAGCAAGCCTTCATATTCAGCAGTGTTGTTTGTCGCTTGCTCCCTGGGAAAGTGCATCTGGATAACATATTTGAGGTGCTCTCCGGTGGGCGCGATGAGTACCACGCCAGCACTGGCGCCTTGCAGCGAGAAGGCACCATCAAAATTCATTACCCATTCACTTGTCGCTTCTTGTACGGGTGCACTTGTTTCTTGGGCTTCCTCATCGGGCGTTGGGGTCCACTCAGCTATAAATTCTGCCAAAGCTCGGCTCTGTATAGTTGAAGTACTTTCAAACTTGAGTCCAAAGCTCGACAGCTCCAGTGCCCACTCAACGATCCTGCCTGTTTCTTCTGGGCCCAAGGCGGCGCGCAAGTCCGCCCCGGCCACCGGCGGCGTGAAGAAGCCCCTACCTGGCGCGCCAAAGATGTCGGGGGAAACTGTCCGCCACGAACACCTATGGGACCGGAGCCCCTTGTCTGTGCGGTAAGAGGGCGGAGGGAGCACGAAGAGCAGATCGTAGTGAACACGCGGGCAGTTTACCCAGGTTCGGGCCGCGGTAGACGCGTAAAACCCTACTCCTGCTTGGTTTGTATTGAGTTGGAGAGCTCGGGAGCTTGAAGAACTAGCTACACCGAGCGTATTAGCGATCTAGGTTCCGAACCCCCCCCCCTACGTTGTGCATGGGCCTCCTTTTATAGTGCAAGGGGTCACCGACAGGTGTCAACGTAGGAGAAAGGGGTAAAAACGTAAAAGAGGTGGTAGTTGTAACAGTGCGGGAATAGTGGAGCTACAGTGCGTGAACAGTGGCCGCTACCTACTTTGACAGTGGGGGACAAGGGCATTTAATGCCCGTCACCGTCGACCCCAAAAGCTCCCGCCCTTGCGTCTCCGTTCGCCACGGCGATGGCCTCACCACCGTGGAGTGCCACCGTGTCCCCCAGGCTGCACAGCCATCCGCCACGCGTCCCTGGAAAGGCCCCAGGGCGACGCGTGGGCCGATGAGCTGGAGCGCGGGCACACAGCGCTTGCCGGGGTCTTGACCTTGCCGGGCCCGGGAGCTTGCCGGGCTCTGAAGCTTGTCGCTCCCTGGGCCCTCGCTGGGACGCATATAGCGCCGAGGCGTGTCTTCTATGATGTAATCTTCTAGTCTTCCTGGCAAGCTCCTCTTGCCAGGGCCTTGCGTGAGTGAGGTAACCTTGAGCCTGGAACGGCCTTCCCGGCAAGCTCCGCTTGCCGGGGTCTCGATCTTCTGTCTTGTATACTTTGTTTTTGAATGGTTTGACATGGAGCAGGAAGGTCTCCGGCGAGCACGTGGTAAACCCTGCCGCGGGAAGCTGCAACTGTCCGTGCACAAGTTGGGGTACTGAGGTACCCCTACCTTAGTACACCGACAACACCGAAATCTTGAATTACATCCACCGGCAGAATTTGAGAACAAAAGAATGATGAACTTGAAGCTCTTGAGCATCTTCACGATAAATCACCGGATAAGAACATTGAAGGAAAAGAATGAAGAAATATCACATGAATAAAATGGATACTTCATCTGAGAATTTCTTGCTCCGAGAAAAGAAGGGTGGCAGGGCGGGGAAAACAAAGACAACTTGGGATGATTGAAACAGACAAATCGTCAGATTTCTCAACGGCGTCCGTATGGAATATCTTGAAGAGAAGGCACACCGGTTGAAAAGGATTAACATGAAGATCTTGATGATCAAGAAGGACTAGCACTCCCATAGAAATATGAGAACACCGATTAGGAAAGGTATGGAATCAACATTTGACATCGAAGCAACTCGAATACCAGAATCAAAACAAGACAAAGGATATATGTTTATGAAGAAGATTATGTTGCAACATATCTATCCGAACAGAGAATTGAACGAATGAATTCGGCAGGTACATCAGCTTGACGAGAAGCCACTTGGAAGAACAAAAGGTAAATAAAAGCAACAAGGATCAGATAGAACAAATACAAGATAGAAGCTTCATTCAACATATTCGTGCTGAAAGCTCATGGAACGTGTTACAAAAGGGTTTTGCAATCCCCGGATCAGCATAGCCAAGGACCCTTTAAGATGCAACTCCCGATCGGAACAAGCCCATAAAACCACTTCACTCAATGTAGAACCCCAAACTTCATATCCTGCATTCGTTGGAAGAATGCCTAGAACTACTAGATGAACCCACCTATTCATTTCCAAAAGTTTCCAGTTATGCAATCAGGTGTTGGGGATACAAGGGAAGCACCGCGCACTCAACTCTAATCCTACATCCAGTTGTATCCATCCTTCAACACATAACCAGTTATCTCCGGAAACCATTTACCTCGGACCTTCGAAACGCATCCACTATACAAGCTATGGCAATACTCCCGAACTACCTCCCCAGTACTGGGTGATGTCGGGGTTATCTTGCCACTAACCGCATTGGAGACTTTTCGATGTCGGCCGTCTTAAGTATTCCAGAACTGATGCGATATATTTGTGACGACAACACCTCGGAGCTCAACGCCCCGGGACACTGCCACAACAACTAATGACAGGAGGAATCGAGAACAATGTTCTCGTCACAAAGACATCGGAACAATCCAAACAATACTCGCGTGATCCTAAAAAAATTGGTGCAATTTTGAAAGTAGGAGAGGCAAGAGTAATCGTCAGGAGTCCTCACTAGAGTGAAAAGGGATGAGGAGCAAAAGAAATCCTACTCTCCGATATATATAGGACTCAAAACATTTTCAAGTGTGTGCCTAGACTCAACCGTCAATGATTCGATCAATCAGTGGGAGCTTCTAGGTCAGAGAAGGCTCTGATACCAACTTGTAATGCCCAGGATGGGACTATACCTCCTACGTGTCGAGGCACGACTTAAAGGTATAAGCCCATTCTGGAATGATCTCAAGTTTGGTATCTTTGCACGACTCATGTAAAAGAGGGATTAAATTGCAAAAGGAGATAGTTGCCTTACACTCGCCACTTCACATAATACATTACATAAGCAAAACATCATTCAAAACATCACAACCCATCTAAGGGTAAGATCCAAAAGAAAGATACCAAACAACAAATAAAGCCACGGGTCTAGATCGAATCCTAGTAGAAACCACTACTGATCATCGAGAACGTCACAAGCATACGGCCAAACTCTTCATCGAGCTCCCAGTGAAGCTCTGAACCAGCTCCTACTTCATTCTCGGCTGAACCTGCATCTGGTGTTATAGTAACTCTGAGCCACGAGGACTCAACAATCCCATAACCATGGGTATCAAGACTAGCAAAGCTTTGTGGGTAGGAAGAGGTAAAGTGGTGAGGTTGCAGCAGCGGCTAACATAATATGGTGGCTAACTTACGAGTACAAGAATGAGATGAGCATCTACGCAAACGGTCGCAAAAGTAGTGATCGCTAAAGATCCTGAGCTACATACAAATCAAACATAACCCCACCGTGTTCTCTTCTCAAAGTGAAAAGCGACAGTCACGGTTACTCACACAGTTGTGTGTTTTACTTCGGATCCTCTGTCAAGTTTTCTACAACCGGACATTAACAAATTCCAATCTGCCACATAACCGCGGGCACGGCTTTCGAAAGATCATAACCCTGCAGGGGTGTCCCAACTTAGCCCATCACAAGCTCTCACGATTAGCTGAAGTGATAAATATAATATCATCACCCCTTATCTTAGGGAAAATCCGATCAGGCTCGGCATCCTGGTGCACAAGACATTTTGACAATGGTAAAACAAGTCTAGCAAGACCTCCTGGTGTGTCGACACCCTGATAGTAGCCGCGCGTATCTCGTCTCAGGCCACATCCGGATAGGTGATCCTACGGGAGCCAAACCTCGAGTTTCCCCATGGTGGCCCTGCAGTCTCTCAGTTTGGGACCAACCCCATCAGCACTGGCCCCCCCTGCTATGTAGAAAGAATCCTCGGGTAGCGCTAACTCCCTATGCAATTTAATTAATTAATTAAGTTGTTATTATGAGCAAATTAAAACCAATGTTGGGCCTTGCTGGAGGAGTTTTATTCAAAGTCGAATTGTCAAGGGGTCCCCATCCACCCATCGTGTAAGGAACGCAAAAATCAAGGAACATAATGCGGGTTTATCGGCGCCTAAGGTGGCATGAGTGGAACAAAACACCGAGCAAAAGGCCAAGCCTTCCACCCATGGCCAGTATATAGGTGTGCTAATAATATATATAACATATTGTGATATAGCAACAACAAGTTCCCTCCTGGAACGGTCTTCATCTTCACCTGCAACTAACAACGCTATAAGAGGGGCTGAGAAGGTGGGTAACATAGCCAAACAGTGGTTTTGCTAGGAAGGTTTCAAAGGTTAGAGGTTTCATGGCAACAAGGAGAGGCTGACATAAATGATGGGTAGCGCGACATGTAACGAAAGCATTGAGACAACTAAGCATGGCAATGGTAGTAAAGGTATCCAAGGGTATGATCATCTTGCCTGGGATTCCACAAGGGAGAAGAACGGGTCCATGAAGTAGACGGAGCAACATAGACGAGCGAATCCTCACAACTCCCGAACGAAACCGAAGCTAACAAGAGAAGCAACCGGAAAGAAGCAAACAACACGGTAAACACACACGCATAAACATGGCATACGATGCACATCCAAGTATGATGCATGTCCGGTTTAATTATGCGTGACATGGCAATGTGCACAAACAAAACTACAAGTTAAGTGGAGCTCAATATGCAACGAGTTGCATATTGACGAAACACCACATTTTAAATATTTAATTGACTCTCGTTTCTTTACAAGACAAGATTAAATGTTTGTTAACATGGCAAGAGGTGAAGCATAATAAAACTACACTATTTAGGCATTTTAAATGAGGCCGGAAATAACAACAACAAATCCGGAAAATCCCCATGAGCAATTTAGCAATTATTAAAGCAACAACAATTCACACATTTTAATATTGTTAACATGATGCGGATGCCATGATCAAGTTTTATGCAATTTTAGTTAAAGGTTGACATGAAGAAGATATGAAGTATTTGTCACCGTGGTGGAAAGAAAGGGTGCCACGGCAACAATCCAAAAATGATGCAACGGCAACATCTCGGTTCCGGTAACTCGTTGAGAGACCGGTGCAAAAGAAAGGTAGCGTGAGCGAGCGGAACAAGATGAAAGGTGGGGGTGATCCCGTCACCGGGTTCCCACGGGTCGGCGACGAGGCAACCGAGGAACATGACAAAAGATGAAACAGGCACGGAGCACACAAGGGTAACATTTCATACAACACATGCATTCGTCCTCGGGCATCGACTCAGGGTTATACCTTCGGAACATTCGTCCTTGGAGGGGTTCGAGTCATTGAGGGAAGTAGTGGTACACGGGTCGTAGAGGAAGTAGTTGTTCCGTTATCGTGTCGTGGTACTTGATGTATCGCCGTGTAGTTGTTCCCGTTCGTAGTCGTTCACGTCTCCGAAGAGGTTCTTGGCGGGTCGTCGTGGTACTTGATGGGCATCGATGTCGTGGTACTCGTTTCTTCACCGAAGGTAGTCGTTCCGTTCGTAGTCGTTTAAGTCGTCAGTAGAGGTACTTGGGGTCTCGCGACGGTAGTTGTTCACGAGCTCGTTTTCCCGTAGATGTTCGGGTCGTCGTGGTACTTGCCGGTCTCGGGACTTGGCGATTCCATGTAGTTGTACACACGGTGCAGTTGAACTTGGCACAAACCGATGCTCACAAAAGAAAAAAAACAATCAGGCTTCACGGAGGCAGCAGCAAGGAGGCGCACGGGGAGGACCATGGCCGGATCCCTCCTGATCTGGGCCGGAGATGGCCGGAGCGACGGCGAGGTTGACGACGGGGCCGCCGGGGTTGGCCGCCTGGTGGAGATGCGGGAGGCCAGGCGCGGGCGCAGGGGAGCTCCTCTGGTGCGTCAGAAGGGAGCTGCGGCCTCGTCTTCAGCGGGTGAAGCGGCCGGCTGCGGCCTCGTGGCCTGGAGGCGGCGCTGGACGGCCTTGGCGCGGAGAAGAGAGGCCGCTTCGAGGAGGAGAGCAGGGGGCGCTGGAGATGGAGGCGCTCGGGGCGCTGCGAGGAACTGGAGAGGAGGACGAGGCGCTGGAGGAGGCGAGGTCGTGTCCTTGGCGCTTGGCGAGGAGAGGAAGTGCAGCGCGGCCTGCACCCATGGAGGCGAGGAGGCGCGCGGAGAGCTGGAGATGGAGGGCGCCAGCTGCGGCCCTGGGTCTCCATGGTCGGAGGAAGAAGAGGCCACGGCGATGCGGAGGGAGACGCTCGGGGAGCGAGGCGCCGGCTTCGGTTCCTCGTCCCCTTGTAGACTAGGCGAGGCAGGAGGCTGGGGATGAGGCCCTGGCAAGGACGGAGGGCCGGCGCGAGGCGCTGCTGTCGGAGGGAGGAAGATGGAGCCGCTCGGGCGCTGTAGAGGAGGGGGCTCGAGGGATGACGGGAGATCGAGGCACTGGGGCGACGTGAGGAGATCGATGGGAGGAGGCTCGAGTCTCTGGCGGCGGGGTGCGGGAGAGCGAGGGAAGAGCGAGGAGTCGGGCTAGAGGCTAGGGTTGCGAGGCAGCTGGGCCAATGGGCCAGCTAGGACGAGATGGGCCAGGGAGGACAGGCTGCTGGTCCTGGACCAGATCGAAGGAGAGGGAAAATGGCCAGGGGCAAGATCTGCTTTAAAAGGAAAAGATACATGCTTAACTCCATAATAAATAAATAAAAAGGAGTACAAATATATTTATTTGGTAAGGCAAATAAATACAAGTTGAGCTGAAAACTAACACGGGTCTACTTTGACATAATTCAAAGCACGACTTGGAGTAAAGGGAGAAAGATGAAGGATTAATGATTTAGAGACGAAGGAATTTCTATTGCCAGTATGTTGCGGTTAATTCCAAACAAATGGAATATTTATAATATAGCTCCAATATACTAGGAGGATATGTTATAAAGAGAAGTCACACTTCCCTCGATTTAAATGGACCGAAGGTCCACACGGTTTATTTAAGTTGAGATGCAAAAATTACTGACATGATGGCATGATGACATGATGCAGTGCAAAAATAAATAACAGAAGCACAAATGAAACACATGGAAGAACCCGGAACATCTGGAATCTTCTGGAATCTTCTGGGATGTCGGTCTTCGGGCGTCACAGTGCTTCAGACCAAGAATGCCAGTCCCTGCATATTGTTGACTCCCCTATAAGCGTGACTTTTCCAGTCAGTCTCCCCTTATACCGCGATTTAGGGAGACCTATGTTCTTAAGGCCAAGAATGAAGTCAACAGAAAACCCAATGACATCCTCTATTTGATGGCCCATGGAGATGCGTCCTTCTGGCCTAGCGCGGTTACAGACATATTTCTTTAGGACTCCCATGAACCTCTCAAAGTGGAACTTATTGTGTAGAAATACGGGGCCCAGAATGACAATCTCGTCAACTAGATGAACTAGGACGTGCGTCATGATATTGAAGAAGGATGGTGGGAACACCAACTCGAAACTGACAAGACATTGCGCCACATCACTTCTTAGCATTGGTATGATTTCTGGATCGATCCCCTTCTGAGAGATTGCATTTCGGAATGCACATAGCTTCACAATGGCTAATCGGACATTTTCCGGTAGAAGCCCCCTCAGTGCAACTGAAAGCAGTTGTGTCATAATCATGTGGCAGTCATGAGACTTTAGGTTCTGGAACTTTTTCTCTTCCATATTTATTATCCCCTTTATATTAGACGAGAAGCCAGACGGGATCTTCATACCGAGCAGGAATGCAAAGAAGATTTCCTTCTCTTCTTTGGTAAGAGCGTAGCTAGCAGGACCTTCATACAGCTTTGGAGGCAGGCCGTCTTTTTCGTGCAAACGTTCCAGGTCCTCCCATGCCTCCGGTGTATCTTTTGTCTTCCCATACACGATCAAGAAGCCTAGCATGTTCATGCAAAGGTTCTTCGTCATGTGCATCACGTCAATTCAAGAGCGGACCTGTAGGTCTTTCCATTAGGGTAGGTCCCAAAATATAGATTTCTTCTTCGACATGGGTGCGCGTCCCTCAGCGTCATTCAGAACAGATAGTTCGTCGGGACACTTTCCAAAGATTACCTGTAAATAATTGACCATAGCAAGCACGTGATCTGCCTCGCCTTTGAAATGCTTGCCTTTCTTTCGACATTGATGGTTCATCGGAAGAAATCGACGATGCCCCAGGTACACATTCTTCCTGCATCTGTCCAGGTATAAACATTGGGTGTCATCTAAATAGTGCGTGCATGCGTGGTATCCCTTGTTTGTTTGTCATGAAAGGTTACTGAGAGTAGGACAATCATTGATGGTTACAAAGAGAAACGCATGTATGTCAAATTCCTCCTGGTTGGCCTCATCACACACATGTACACTTTGTCCATTCCACAGTTCAAAAAGTTCTTCAACTAATGGCCTTATGTACACATCAATGTCGTTGCCGGGTTGCTTAGGGCCTTGGATGAGTATTGGCATCATAATGAATTTCCGCTTCATGCACAGCCAAGGAGGAAGGTTATAGATATATAGAGTCACGGGCTAGGTATTGTGATTGCTGCTCTGCTCCCCAAAAGGATTAATGCCATCCGCGCTTAAACCAAACCATATGTTCTTTGCGTCACCTGCAAACCCTCCCAGTACGTTCTCTCGATTTTTCTCCACTGCGACCCGTCAGCGGGTGCTCTCAACTTCCCGTCTTTCTTACGGTCCTCTGTGTGCCATCGCATCAACTTGGCATGCTCTTTGTTTCTAAACAGACGTTTCAACCATGCTATTATAGGAGCATACCACATCACCTTGCCAGGAACCCTCTTCCTTGGGCGCTCGCCGTCAACAACACCAGGGTCATCTCGTCTGATCTTATACCGCAATGCACCGCATACCGGGCATGCGTTCAAATCCTCGTACTCACCGCGGCACAGGATTCAGTCATTAGGGCATGCATGTATCTTATGCACCTCCAATCCTAGAGGGCATATGACCATCTTTGTTGCATACGTACTGTCGGGCAATTCGTTATCCTTTGGAAGCTTCTTCTTTAATATTTTGAGTAGCTTCTCAAATCCTTTGTCAGGCACACCATTCTCTGCCTTCCACTGCAGCAATTCTAGTACGGTACTGAGCTTCGTGTTGCCATCTTTGCTATTGGGGTACAACCCTTTTTTGTAATCCTCCAACATGCGATCGAACTTTAGCTTCTCCTTTTCACTTTCACACTGTCTCCTTGCATCAACAATGACCCAGTGGAGATCATCATCGGGCACAACATCGCCTGGTTCCTCTTGACCTTCAGCAGCTTCCTCCATTGCAGCATCACCGTATTCCGCGGGCACATAGTTGTCATCGTCCTCTTCTTCTTCGTTGTCTTCCATCATAACCCCAATTTCTCCGTGCTTGGTCCAAACATTATAGTGTTGCATGAAACCCTTATAAAGCAGGTGGGTGTGAAGGGTTTTTGAGTCGGGGTAAGACATTGTATTCCCACAGCTAGTGCATGGATAGCACATAAAACAATTCTGCTTGTTTGCCTTAGCCACTTCGAGAAAATTAGGCACGCCATTAATGTACTCGGAGGTGCGTCTATCACCGTACATCCATTGCCCGTTCATCAGCTTGCATTTGTATATAATTAAGTGTGTAAAAATCCATTACAGAACATCATGGATAGATAAGTGATCAAATTAATATAAGTTCATCATCACATTAAATTCAAAGTACATGCATAGCTCACCATGGTGGTGCCGGCGACGAGATCGGCGCGGGTGATCGACCGCGGTGAAGACGGGGACGGGACGTGATGGAACGCTAAACCTAGAAGAATATCGGAGAAAATGGAGCTTGGAGTTCGAGCTTCGAGAGGAGAAAGCTTAACTACTGTGGCTCGGGCATTTCATCAAACACCGCATGTGCATATATGGGAGGTGAGCTAGAGCACCACACAATGCTCTCCCCTCGCCGGCCAGAAAGAACAGAGCAGTGTGGAGTGCTCTGCTCGCCGGCGATGGGGTATATATAGGCAACCAATTGGTCCCGGTTCATTACTGGAACCGAGACAAAAGGTGTGCTTTTAGTCTCGGTTCCAGCCACGAACCGGGAACAATGGTTGTGGGCCAGGACCGAGGCCCATTTGTCCAAGTTCGTGCAATGAACCGGGACAAATGGGTCCAGATCAACCGGGACAGATCCCCAACGAGGCCCGACCGCCCCCCTGGGCGCACGAACCGGGACGTATGCCCCCGTGGGTCCAAGTTCGTGAGTGAACCAGGACTAATGGGCTTGCCAGTCCCAAACCAAAGCCATGTTTTCTACTAGTGTTGTTCTGCTTTGTCGATGGTTCAACGGATGGTTGAGTTAATCGAAGCACAAAAGTACCTGGTTCCACAGGTAGTTTGAGGGCGGCGCGCTTTGACAGGTTGTCGGCGTTGTCGTTCTCCGCTCGTGGAACATACTCTGCATGTATATCGTCAAAATGCTCCTCAAGCTTCCTCACTTCATCTACGTAGGCCTCCATCAATGGGCTCTGGTAATCCTTGTTAACTTGCTTGACGACAAGCTGTGAATCACCCCTGACGATGAGCTTCATGATTCTGAGGTCTGCCGCGATCCTGAGACCGGCAAGCAATCCCTCGTACTCGACAGTGTTGTTTGTTGACATCTCCCTGGGGAAGTGCATCTGGACCACATACTTGAGGTGTTCTCCGATGGGCGCGACGAATAGTACACCAGCACCTGCGCCTTGCAGCGAGAAAGCTCTGTCAAAGTACATAACCCAGTCGCGACTTGTTTCCTTGCCGGGGAGAGTGGTCTCCTGGATCTCTTCGTCGGGCGTTGAGATCCATTATGCAACGAACTCCGCCAAGACTATACTCTGAATCGTCGAAGTGCTTTCAAACTTCATACCAAAGCTCGACAGTTCCAACGCCCATTCCACAATCCTCCATGTTGCGTCTGGGTTATGCAATATCCACTGCAATGGGAGGCAGGTGACGACGGTGATTTCATGTGCTTGGAAGTAACGACGCAGCTTCCTCGAGGCCATAAGGAGGCCGAAGAACAATTTCTGCACACCAGAGTACCTTGACCTAGCACCCTACAAGAGGGAGCTGACAAAGTAAACCAGGTGCTTCATCTTCTTCTTCTTTTGCACTACTCCATTTGGTTGCGTCGATTCTGCCCAGTGGCGTCAGGTTCGGTCGTTGCTATTACTTCCGCACTAACCTCTCTCTGGGCTACTAGCGCAGTACTGACCACTTGATTCGTTGCCGCTAGATATAGCAGCAACGGCTCTTAGGGTTTAGGCCCGACCAGTATTGGCATAAAGGAGAGGTATTTCTTCAAATCTTGCAGTGATGCTTCGGCTTCTGGGGTCCACTCCATTGGGCCCGCCTTTTTCAAGATTTTGAAAAAGGGAAGGGCGTGCTCGCAGATTTGGAGATGAATCTGCTCATGGCGGCAACGCAGCCAGCAAGCCGACGCACATCCTTGATCCGCCTGGGTGCCTCAATTTGCTTGATTTCCTTGATCTTGTCTGGATTCGCCTCGATCCCACGCTGTGACACGAAGAAGCCGAGAATCTTACCGGACGGAATGTCGAAGACACACTTCTCAGGGTTCAGCTTGAGGTTGATCTTCTGGAAATTTACAAACGTCTCTTCTAAATCCTGTATGAGCGTTTCCTTGTCCTTAGTTTTGAGCACTATGTCATCCATATAGGCTTCCACATTTCTATGTAGCCGAGGCTCAAAACCAATTTGGACTGCTCTTGCGAATGTTGAGCCAGCACTCTTCAACCTGAATGGCCTTCGTATGAAACAATACGTACCACATGGGGTGATGAATGTCTCCCTCTCTCATTGTAAATTTCAGTGCCATCATGGATGAACTCAACAATATAACTATCACATAAGGCATTATTTCCATGATCCAAAAGCAAAAAAGTGTCATTACTCTTCATATAAGAAAAATCTTTCTTATTAGAAATAGTGAGAGTAAGACTATCATAACCATCATGGTAATCATCGTATTTAGGAGGCATATCATAATCATAATATATTTTATCCTCAATAGTAGGTGGACTGAAAACATCATATTCATCATTGTAATTATCATATATAGGAAGCAAAGTATCATCAAAGTAAATTTTCTCTTCAAAAGTTGGGGGACTAAAAATATCATGTTCATCAAACGTGTCATCCCCAAGCTTAGAGCTTTCCATGTCATTAGTAATATTCATATTCAAAGAAAGCATACTAATAACATCACCACCATCATGATTGTTATGCAAATAATAAAGTTCCATAGGTTTTTTAATTTTCTCTTCAAACACATCATGTCCCAAAGAAAGGTAGAGCTTATAAAGCTCTCTCATATTTTTGTTGTTTTCCCTTAAGCAAAACTAGTGAAAAGACATAGAGAAAACTGAAAGGTAAACTAACAAGACTGAAAAGCAAAAATAAAAGATAGCGTGCAACTCCCCTATCTTGAAGAGTGGAGTCCCCGGCAACGGCTCCTGAAACTTGCTTGATGGCTTCTCGCCCCTCGTTGGTTACCCCAAGTGGAAGGTTTGATATGTAGCATAGCGGCAAATTTCCCTTGGCAAAGATACCAAGGATCGAATCCCGTGAGACTCCGAGGGTCGACAAGAAGGTGTCAATGGCGCCAGCAACTTTTGCTTGACAGGACCTGCACACAGATACAAATAACTTTGCTCCCAACGAGTACAGAGAGGTTGTCAATCCCTCCGGCCTTGTCGTTTACAAAGGATCAAACGCAAGAGATAATAGTGATAGGTATGACTGCAACTAGGAAATAAGAACAGGAAGTAAATAGCGGGTGTGATCAGTGATGGTAATATGGACCGGGGTCCCATGATGTTCACTAGTGATGTCTCTCTCCCAAAAGACGATAAAACAGCTAAGCGAGGTAAACAAATTACAGCTGGGCAATTGACAGGATTATGTGCGCAAACCAATGCTAACTATGCAGTAAAGAAAGGTAGAGGCTCAAAAGCATGGGCGTTACGCCAAGGCAAGTAGACCGAAATCCATCTGCATCTACTACTAATCATCCACCTTGAGATATCTATCCAGAACATCTCGCTGGTATTAAGTTGCGAGTCCCACCCAAAGTGTAAACTCAAAGCAACAGACAACTACATTAAAAGAACTTTGCGTAAAGTAAACAATCCTTGCACTCACAAGTACAAGCACCGTTGTTTTCCCCCTTGTGGCAACAACACATCCCCTAGACTCATGTTTCTGTCACTCAAGCTAGTCATCGAGGGGCATGAACCCACAATCAAGCATAACGTTCCCTCTTGGAGTTACTACCTACTACACGGCCAAAGCAATAAACAGCAACGGAGAAGATGCAAGAATTACTCAAGAACATAAATATAACAGAGGTGAATCAAATATATTACTCACACACAATCTGAACATAATCTCATAATCCATCGGATCCCAGCAAACTCAGCAGAGGAACAGCATAAAGATTACATATGTGCCTCGATCATGTAGGGCAGCTCACGAGGTCTAATCCATGAAGAACAAAGAGGGGAGGAGAACATCACATAGCTACTGGTCATGGACCCATGGTCCAAGGGAGACTAATCACAACTCATCCGGGAAGCGTCCATGGTGGTGGAGAAGCTCCCGGTGGTGGTTCTCCCTTCCGGCAGGGTGCCGGGAAGAGTTCTCCTGGTGCTCCCGATCTTGGAAGCGCGGCGGCGGCGGAACAGAGATGAGATCACGAAAAAGGGTTCCGTCCTCGAGGGTTTCGGGGCGCGAGCAATATATATGCAAAAGGGGGTCACCAGAGGCGGATGTGGGGCCCCAGGCGCCCCCCTGGCGCTGCCAGGGGTGGGGCCGCGCCGGGTGGCCGCCTGGGCCACCCCAGGCTCCCCTCTGGCCCTGCCTTGGTTTTTCTGGAAGCCCCCGATACGCTGATTTTTCCTGTATTTTTCACGGAATTTTTGGGCACTTTTAATATGGGGGAAACCTGAAATAGAAAAACAGCAGAAAACTGTAACTGGCACTGTGGTGCACTGAGTTAATAGGTTAGTCCAAATATGATCAAAAGTGTATGGAAGTGCATAAATATCATAACAATATCACACAAAAGAGGCATGGAGCAAGCAGAAATTATAGATACGTTTTGGATGTATCACACCACCGGATTGGCCAACCACATTGGATGGAGTACTTTCCTAACCAAGCCTGCCGCCTCCAACTTCCAGATTTCCATTGTGATGAACTCTTACCGTTCCAGAGCTTGCTTCCTTATCTTCTGCTTGACGAGTCGTGCGTGACGTCAGACAACAAGATGGTGCTCAATCACCTCCCTAGGAACGCCGGGGATGTCGGAAGCTTGCCATGCAAACACGTCGACATTTGCCTGCTGGAAGGTGACGAGTGCGCCTTCCTATTTTCTCTCGAGGGCGGAGCTTATGGTGAAAGCCCCTCCCGTGCCATGCTCCTTGACAGACACCTTCTTGGTTTCTGGTGGTCCAGCTCTAGATTTCTTGCTCCTGCTGGTGGAGCTCTCTGGCACGTCCTCGATGGGAGCGATGCACTCTCAAGAGGTGCGCTTGCCGGAGTTGGTGCGAGAGGTCTTACCGGTCTTCCTTCCTCCTGGGGATTCAGCGGCAGGAGCAAGTGCCTTGGCGGCAGTCGCTGCAACTGCCTCCCGGTAAAGTTAATCAGCGCAGATCGGCGCATCCTTCTTGTCGGAGGGGACGGTGAAGATGGTCATCGGTCCAGGCATCTTCAGTGTGTTGTAGGCGTAATGTGATGTTGCCATGAACTTGGCTAACGCCGGGTGGCCGAGGATCCCATTGTAAGGCAGGGGGATCTTTGCAACATCAAAAACAACCCTCTCCATCCTATAGTTCAGCTCGGCTCCGAATGTCACGGGAAGTGTGACTTTACCCTTCGACTGACTCCTTCCTGGGTTGACCCCTTGAAACATGCCCGTCTCTTCGAGGTCTTCATCGGGAATCTGCAGCCTTTTGATCACAACGGGCGAGATCAAGTTCAGAACGGCCGCGCCATCAAACAGCATTTTCGTCACATTGAGGTTGCGTATTGTTGGTGAAACCAACAATGGAAAACAGCCGACCGCAGTTGTGCGAACAAGGTGATCCTCGGCGTCGAAAATGATAGGTGTGTTTGACCACTTCAGCGGCTTCTGGGCATCGAATGATGGTTCCACTGCTGTGATCTCACGCGCCCACTGCTTGAGCTGGCGGTGAAAGGTGTGCAGAGAGGTGATATGTCTCCAACATATCTATAATATTGTATTGTTCCATGTTATTATTTATGAAGTCTTGGATGTTTAGTGGGCTTTATCATTCACTTTTATATCATTTTTGGGACTAACCTACTAACCCAACGGCCCAGTCCAGATTGCTGTTTTTTTGCCTATTTTAGGGTTTTGTAGAAAAGGAATATCAAACGGAATCCAAACGGAATGAAACCTTCGCGGGAGATATTTTTGGAGGAAATCACGCTCGGGAAACGTCAGGACCAAGTCAGGAGGCAAAAGGCCTGCCCTTGAGGGTGGGGGCACGCCCCCCTTCCCAGGGCGCGCCCCCCTACCTCGAGGCTGGCCCACACGGCCCCCGGTGCCCTCCTTCTTCCTATATATACGTATGTACCCCAGAAACTCCATACGCAGAGAGAAAACCCTAATTCCACCGCCGTAGCTTCTGTTCCCGTGGAGATCCCATCTTGGAACCTGTTCTGGGAGGGGGATCCATCACGGAGGCCTTCATAATCATCATCATCGCCCTCACCATGAGTTGTGAGTAGTTTACCAGAGACCTTCGGGTCCATAGCTAGTACCTAGCTGGCTTATTCTCTCTCTCTGGATCTCAATACAAAGTTCTCCTCGGTCTTCGAGGAGATCTATTCGATGTAATCTCTTTTTGCGGTGTGTTTGTCAAGATCCGATGAATTGTGAGATTATGATCAAGGTTATCTATGAAAGATATTTGGTTCTTCTCTGAACTTTTTATGTGTGCTCATAATATCCTTGCAAGTCTCTTCGAATTATCGGTTTGGTTTGGCCTACTAGATCTATAGTTCTTGCAATGGGAGAACTGCTTGGCTTTGGGTTCAATCTTGCGGTGTCCTTTCCCGGTGACAGTAGGGGCAGCAAGGCACGTATTGTATTGTTGCCATCGAGGATAAAAAGATGGGGTTTTCATCATATTGCGTGAGTTTATCCCTCTACATCATGTCATCTTTCTTAAGGCGTTACTCTGTTCGTATGAACTCAATACACTAGATGCATGCTGGATAGCGGTCGATGTGTGGAGTAATAGTAGTAGATGCAGAAACGTTTCGGTCTACTTGTCTCGGACGTGATGCCTATATACAATGATCATGCCTAGATAGTTTCATAATTATTCGCTTTTCTATCAATTGCTCGACAGTAATTTGTTTACCCACCGTAGAATATCGCTATCATGAGAGAAGCCACTAGAGAAAACTATGGCCACCGGGTCTATTCTCAACATATCAATCTACATCCACTTTACTTTTACCGCTTTTATTTGCTGTTTTATTAAATCAAAAATGCCAAAAATATAATTATCATATCTATCAGATATCACTCTCGTAAGTGACCGCAAAGGGATTGACAACCCCTTATCGCGTTGGCTGCGAAGTTCTTATTTGTTTGTGTAGGTGCGAGGGACTCGCGCGTGGTCTCCTACTAGATTGATACCTTGGTTCTCAAAAACTGAGGGAAATACTTACGCTACTGTGCTGCATCTCCCTTTCCTCAAGAGGTAGCAAGAGGCACCACCGTCGACGCACATGGCCTCCGTAGCTTTCTGGAACTCTTGCTCGGTGGACTCGTCGTCCTCAGCATGATCATCGTCTTCTTGCTTCTTGTTGCGGCATTGGGCGGGCCTTTATTGTTGGTTATCCTTGCCGGGGCGGCCAGGCTGGGCGCCACGCTTCTTGCCGGACCCCCCAGCACCATCTTGGCCTTTCCCCTTGTCTCACCTTTCATATTCGGCTTTCTATTTCTCCGCGAGTTGCTCGACTTGCCGGCAGTTCTGGAGGTCATAGCCGTTGGTGCGGTGGATCTTGCAGTACTGCTTGTCGGAGCCTCGAGGCTTGTCGGCAGCCGCCAAGGCCTGGTAGGCGGCATACCCGACAACTTCCTTGCCTGGGTCGTCTGCCTTGGCCTTCTCGGCAGTGCCGGCTTCGTCGGATCCCTCGACACCAAGAACGGCCTTGCCCTTGCGTTTCCTGTTGCAGCGTCGGCCCTTCTTCACTGGGGTAGCAGCGTCTTTGTCTGAGGAATCGGTTTCCACACCGGCATCTTCGCCGGGGTACTTCCTTCCCTCTTCAGCCCGAGCGCATCTGTCGGCCAGAACATAGAGTTCGGCCACATCCTTGACCTTATTCATCGCCAACTGTTCGCGCATCTTGAGGTTACGCACATTCTGATGGAACGCGCTGATGACGGCGGCGGGATGAACATCTGGGATGTTGTACTGCACTCGGCTGAATCTCTCTATGTACTTGCGCATGTTCTCACCTTCTTTCTGGGGGATGATATGCAAATCGCTTGGCTGGCCTTGAGCCTGGTGGCCTCCCGTAAAGGCGCAAACAAACTCATGACACAGATCCGACCAGGAAGAAATAGAATGTACCGGTAAGTGCATCAACCATGACATGACATTGGGTTTAAGCGCCAATGGGAAGTAGTTGGCAAGCACCTTGTCATCACGTGCTCCGGCGGCCTGCATCGCGATGGTGTACATACTTAGGAACTCTGACGGGTGGGTCTTGCCATTGTACTTCTCGCCGACATCAGGCTTGAATGTGCAGTGAGTGGGCCACTGGAACCACCGCAGCTCATGAGTAAAGGTTGGACAGCCTACCTTGTATGGTAAGCCTCCGGGGCCTCCCGATGCTGGGGGCGGGTCCGTAGTGGTCCCTGTCCGCCTATCTGACTGGTGGCGTGCTTCACGCCGGCGCTCGATGGTGGTTCGAGCATCTTCATGGGTTCTCTCCCGAAGAACTTGGCGCTGATCTCGGTGGGTCCGCGGGTCGGACGACGCTAAGGAAATTTTATCGCAAGCGTCGTCACAACGGACCGGTGCCCGTGGTAACTGGCGAGGAGGAGGAGAATGCATCGTGGTTGCAGCGCCTCCGGTCCTTCCACCACTGGAGTGTGGTGGCTCGATGGAGTGTCGGCCAGAGGGCCCCGCTGGCCGCGGCTCGTCTTTGTTGCCGATGGCGACGAGGCTCCGGATGGTGGCTCTCCACTCGTCGAGCTTCTCGGCAGCAGGAGGGAAGTCGTGGAGCAACTGCCTGCGCGCCAAGGCCTCCGCCAATGTGGGCGGCGACGAAAGCTGCGTGGACCGTGATGCACTCTAACTTCTAACCACGTTAGAAGGAGCTCTATCACGGCCTCGCAGCCGTACATTGTTTTTGCCATCATCTCGGCGAGCATGTTGGTTTTCCATGTCCCACGAATGATGCGGAGGGCTCTTTCCGCGGCGGCGCCCCGGGTCATCAACATGGCGACGCAGCTCATCACGCACGACCTGGGAGGAGCGCATTGCGGGCGCCGGCGTGGGCGTCTTGGAAGTCGCCGCGCCGCCCGTACGTGGCACGACGCCACTCTTGGATGGCCCCGCGCCGCCTGCGGGGGGGCCGGCTACGCCTTTGTACTTGGCGGTGTGCGGCTCGTTGTCTGATGTAAGAATGACGCCGCTTGCCAAGCTTCGGCTACTAGAGCGACGTGGGTGTTCGCGAGCCGCTCCTCAGCTTCCATCCGCGACCACCCTGTCGCCCGTCCGTGCCGGCACGGGCCATTCGGCACCAGATGAAACGATCTTCATGATCGTCTTCTTCTTGGGAGCCATGGTGATGAGGAACTGCTAAACTAACCGCTAGACCGGATTTTCACAACTGCGCCCCCTACCTCGCGCGGCAAAGATGTTGGGGGAAACGACACATATGGGATCACTAGAATCCCTTCTACGGTTGACGGGCGCGGGGTTGTGCAAAGAGCGGGTCTAGGAGTTAGCACAAGGATCGCTTTACCCAGGTTCGGGCCGCGAAGATGTGTAATACCCTAGTCCTACTTTTGTGTGTATTTTAGTATTCTTGAGTTTCTTGAACTAGCTGCGGTGCGTGTCCAGTCCAAAAGATCCCAATCCATCTACGGTATGCCTCGGGCCTCCTTTTATGGTCAAAAAGGGGCTACCACAGCGACACATAGGAGGTTGAAAGGTACACAGTGTACGAGCTTATCACATGCCATTACGGGACAAGGCGCATTAAATGCGTTACTTAGGTTTCCACTTGCTTTATCAGGGACGTGAACAAGGCCCTTCCCGTCCACTGCCGCTACGTCTGGTTGCGACGCGCGTCCAGGCCAACGGGGCAGGCAGCTGAGATGGCGTGGTGGTAGGGTCTTCACGAAGATCTGCATGCCACCATGCAGGTGTTTGTGTTGGGGAACGTAGCAAAATTTTAAAATTTTCTACACATCACCAAGATCAATCTATGGAGTCATCTAGCCACGAGGGAGAGGGGAGTGCATCTACATACCCTTGTAGATCGCGCGCGGAAGCGTTCAAGAGAACAGGGTTGATGGAGTCGTACTTGTCGTGATCCAAATCACCGATGACCGAGCGCCGAACAGACGGCGCCTCCGCGTTCAACACACGTACAGGTTGAGAGAGACGTCTCCTCTTCTTGATCCAGCAAGGGGGGAGGAGGGGTTGATGGAGATCCAGCAGCACGACGGCGTGGTGGTGGAAGCAGCGGGGATCTCGGCAGGGCTTCACCAAGCTCAGCGAGAGGGAGAGGTGTAACTGGGGGAGAGGGAGGCGCCAGGGGCGTGGGTGTGCAGCCCTCCCTCCCCCTTTATACAGGGGCCCTAGGGGGGTGCGCCGGCCCCTAGAGATCCAATCTCAAGGGGGGGGGCGGCCAAGGGGGGAACTTGCCACCCAAGTCAGGTGGGGCGCCCCCCACCTCCAGGGTTTCCAACCCTAGGCGTAGGGGGAGGCCCATGGGGGGCGCACCAGCCCACCAGGGGCTGGTTCCCTTCCCACTTCAGCCCATAGGGCCCTCCGGGATAGGTGGCCCAACCCGGTGGACCCCCGGGACCCTTCCGGTTTTCCCGGTACAATACCGGTGACTCCCGAAACTTTCCCGGTGGAGGAAACTGGACTTCCTATATACAAATCTGCACCTCCGGACCATTCCGGAACTCCTCGTGACATCCAGGATCTCATCCGGGACCCCAAACAACATTCGGGTCACCGCATACTAATATCTCTACAACCCTAGCGTCACCGAACCTTAGGTGTGTAGACTCTACGGGTTCGGGAGACACGTAGACATGACCGAGACGACTCTCCGGTCAATAACCAACAATGGGATCTCGATACCCATGTTGGCTCCCACATGCTCCATGGTGATCTCATCAGATGAACCACGATATCAAGGATTCAATCAATCCCGTATATGATTCCCTTTGTCTATCGGTATAGTACTTGCCCGAGATTCGATCATCGTTATACCGATACCTTGTTCAATCTTGTCATGGGAAGTCTCTTTACTCGTTCCGTAACACATCATTCCGTGACCAACCCCTTAGTCACATTGAGCTCATTATGATGATGTCTTACCGAGTGGGCCCAGAGATACCTCTCCGCCATACGGAGTGACAAATCCCAGTCTCGGTTCTTGCCAATCCAATAGATGCTTTAGGAGATACCCGTAATGTACCTCCATAGTCACCCAGTTATGTTGTGACGTTTGGCACACCCAAAGCATTCCTACGGTATCCGGCAGTTGCACAACCTCATGGTCTAAGGAAATGATACTTGACATTGAAAAAGCTTTAGCATACGAACTACATGATCTTGTGCTAAGCTTAGGATTGGGTCTTGTCCATCACATCATTCTCCTAATGATGTGATCCCGTTATCAATGACATCCAATTTCCATGGTCACGAAACCGTAACCATCTGTTGTTCAACGAGCTAGTCAACTAGAGGCTTACTAGGGACACATTGTGGTCTAAGTATTCACACTTGCATTACTATTTCTGGATAATACAATTAAATCATGAACAATAGACAATTATCATGAATAAGGAAATATAATATTAACCATTTTATTATTTCCTCTAGGGCATATTTCCAGCAGTGCCCCACTTGCACTAGAGTCAATAATCTAGTTACATTGTGATGAATCGAACACCCATAGAGTTCTGGTGTTGACCATGTTTTGCTTGTGGAAGAGGTTTAGTCAACGGATCTGCGACATTTAGATCCGTATGCACTTTACAAATATCTATGTCTCCATCTTGAATATAATTCCGGATGGAGTTGAAACGACGCTTGATGTGCTTGGTCTTCTTGTGAAACATGGGCTCCTTGGCAATGGCAATAGCTCTAGTGTTGTCACAGAAGAGAGTTATCGGGCCCGACGCACTTGGAATAACTTCTAGGTCGATGATGAACTCCTTCATCCAGACTCCTTTCAGCGCTGCTTCGGAAGCAGCTATGTACTCCGCTTCACATGTAGATGCCGCCACGATGCTTTGCTTGCAACTGCTGACTGCCCCACCATTCAAAATATACATGTATCTGGTTTGTGACTTGGAGTCATCCAGATCTGTGTCGAAGCTAGCATCGACATAACCCTTTACGACGAGCTCTTCGTCATCTCGATAAATGAGAAACATATCCTTAGTCCTTTTCAGGTACTTCACGATGTTCTTGACCGTTGTCCAGTGTTCCATACCGGGATCACTTTGGTACCTCCCCACCAAACTTATGGCAAGGTTCACATCAGGTCTGGTACACAGCATGGCATACATAATAGAACCTATGGCCAAGGCATAGGGGATGACACTCATCTTTTCTCTATCTTCTGCCGAGGTCGAGCATTGAGCTGTTCTCAATCTCATACCTTGCAATACTGGCAATAACCCGTTCTTGGAGTGATCCATATTGAACTTCTTCAATATCTTGTCAAGGTATGTGCTTTGTGAAAGACCAACGAGGCATCTTGACCTATCTCTATAGATCTTGATGCCTAATATGTAAGCAGCTTCTCCAAGGTCCTTCATTGAAAAACACTTATTCAAGTAGGCCTTTATGCTTTCCAAGAGTTCTACATCATTTCCCATCAGCAATATATCATCCACATATAATATGGGAAATGCTACAGAGCTCCCACTCACTTTCTTGTAAAAACAGGCTTCTCCCCAAGTCTGTAAAAACACAAACGCTTTGATCACCTCATCAAAGAGAATGTTCCAACTCCGAGATGCTTGCACCAGCCCATAGATTGAGCGATGGAGCTTGCATACCTTGTTAGCATTCTCAGGATCGACAAAACCTTCCGGGTGCATCATATACAGTTCTTCCTTGAGGAAGCCATTAAGGAATGCCGTTTTGACGTCCATTTGCCATATCTCATAATCATAGAATGCAGCAATTGCTAACATGATTCGGACGGTCTTCAGCAACGCTACGGGAGAGAAAGTCTCGTCGTAGTCAATTCCTTGAACTTGTCGATAACCTTTAGCCACAAGTCGAGCCTTATAGATGGTCACATTACCATCCGTGTCAGTCTTCTTCTTAAAGATCCATTTATTTTCTATGGCGTGCCGATCATCGGGCAAGTCCACCAAAGTCCATACTTTGTTATCATACATGGATCCTATCTTGGATTCCATGGCTTCAAGCCATTTGTTAGAATCCGGGCCCGCCATCGCTTCTTCATAGTTTGAAGGTTCACCATTGTCTAAAACATGATTTCCATCACAGGGTTGCTGTACCACTCTGGTGCGGAACGTGTCCTTGTGGACCTACGAAGTTCTGCAGTAACTTGATCTGAAGCTTCATGATCATTATCATTAACTTCCTCCCTAGTCGGTGCAGGCACCACATGAACATCTTCCCGCGCTGCGCTACTTTCTGGTTTGGAAGGGGTGACTATCACCTCATCAAGTTCCACTTTCCTCCCACTCACTTCTTTCGAGAGAAACTCTTTCTCCAGAAAGGATCCATTCTTGGAAACGAAGACCTCGCCTTCGGATCTGAGGTAGAATGTGTACCCAATAATTTCCTTAGGGTATCCTATGAAGACGCATTTTTCCGATTTTGGTTCGAGCTTTTCAGGTTGAAGTTTCTCGACATAAGCATCGCATCCCCAAACTTTTAGAAACGACAACTTTGGTTTCTTGCCAAACCAAAGTTCATACGGTGTCGTCTCAACGGATTTTGACGGTGCCCTATTTAAAGTGAATGCGGCAGTCTCTAAAGCATAACCCCAAAATGATAGCGGTATGTCGGTAAGAGACATCATAGATCGCACCATGTCCAACAAAGTACGATTACGATGTTCGGACACACCATTACGCTGAGGTGTTCCAGGCGGCGTCAATTGTGAAACAATTCCACAGTTCCTTAGGTGCGTGCCAAATTCGTGACTTACATATTCTCCCCCACGATCCGATCGTAAGAACTTTATTTTTTTGTCACGTTGATTCTCAACCTCATTCTGATATTCCTTGAACTTTTCAAAGGTCTCAGACTTATGTTTCATCAAGTAGACATACCCATATCTACTTAAGTCATCAGTGAGGGTGAGAACATAACGATAGCCACTGCGAGCTTGAACACTCATTGGACCGCACACATCAGTATGTATGATTTTCAATAAGTTGGTTGCTCGCTCCATTGTTCGAGAGAACGGAGTCTTGGTCATCTTGCCCAAAAGGCATGGTTCACACGTTTCAAATGATTAATAATCAAGAGACTCCAAAAGTCCATCCGCATGGAGCTTCTTCATACGTTTGGCACCAATATGACCAAGGCGGTAGTGCCACAAGTATGTGGGACTATCATTATCAACCTTACATCTTTTGGCATTCACACTATGAATATGTGTAACATCACGTTCGAGATTCATTAAGAATAAACCATTGACCAGCGGGGCGTGACCATAAAACATTTCACTCATATAAATAGAACAACCATTATCCTCAGATTTAAATGAGTAGCCATCTCGCATTAAACGAGATCCAGATACAATGTTCATGCTCAAAGCTGTCACTAAATAACAATTATTGAGGTTTAAAACTAATCCCGAAGGTAGATGCAGAGGTAGCGTGCCGACGGCAATCACATCGACCTTGGAACCATTCCTGACGCGCATCGTCACCTCGTCCTTCGCCAGTCTCCGCTTATTCCGCAGCTCCTACTTTGTGTTACAAATATGAGCAACTGCATCTGTATCAAATACCCAGGAGCTACTACGAGCACTGGTAAGGTACACATCAATAGCATGTATATCACATATACCTTTGACATTGCTGGCCTTCTTATCTGCTAAGTATTTGGGGCAGTTCCGCTTCTAGTGACCCATTCCCTTGCAATAAAGGCACCCAGTCTCAGTCTTGGGTCCATTCTTTGGCTTCTTCCCGGCAATTGGCTTACCGGACGCGGCAACTCATTTGCCGTCCTTCTTGAAGTTCTTCTTACCCTTGCCTTTCTTGAACTTAGTGGTTTTATTCACCATCAACACTTGATGTTCTTTCTTGATCTCCACCTGCACTGATTTCACCATTGAATACACCTCGGGAATGGACTTCTCCATCCCTTGCATATTGAAGTTCATCACGAAGCTCTTGTTGCTAGGTGGGAGCGACTGAAGGATTCTGTCAATGACCTCTTAATCTGGGAGATTAATTCCCAACTAAGACAAGTGATTGCGCAACCCAGACAATTTGAGTATATGCTCGCTGACAGAACTATTCCCCACCATCATACAACTGTCGAAGCTGTCGGAGACGTCATATCTCTCGACTCGGGCATGAGCTTGGAAAATAATTTTCAGCTCTTGGAACATCTCATATGCTCCGTGCTGCTCAAAACGCTTTTGGAGCCCCGATTCTAAGCTATAAAGCATGCCGCACTGAACCAGGGAGTAATCATCACTATGTGACTGCCAGGCGTTCATAACGTCTTGGGATGCTAGGAAAACGGGTGCATCACCTAGCGGTGCTTCAAGGACATATGTTTTCTTGGCAGCTATGAGGATGATCCTCAAGTTACGGACACAATCCGTATGGTTGCTACCATCGTCTTTCAGCTTGGTTTTCTCTAGGAACGCGTTGAAGTTGAGGGCAACATTAGCGTGGGCCATTGGATCTACAAGACATATTGTAAAGATCTTAGACTATGTTCATGACAATTAAGTTCATCTAAACAAATTTAATGAACTCCCACTCAGATAGACATCTTTCTAGTCATCTAAGTGATACATGATCCGAATCGACTAGGCCATGTCTGATCATCACGTGCGACGGACTAGTCATCAACGGTGAACATCTTTCTATTGATCGTATCTTCTATACGACTCATGTTCGACCTTTCGGTCTTCCGTGTTCCTAGGCCATGTCTGTACATGCTAGGCTCGTCAAGTGAACCCTAAGTGTATTGCGTGTGTAAATCTGGCTTACACCCGTTGTATGCGAACGTTAGAGCCTATCACACCCGATCATCACGTGATGCTTCGGGACAACGAACCTTAGCAACTGTGCACAGTTAGGGGAAACACAATTCTTGAAATTTTAGTGAGAGATCATCTTATTTACAACTGTCGTTCTAAGCAAATAAGATGTAAAACATGATAAACATCACATGCAATCAAATAGTGACATGATATGGCCAATATCATTTTGCTCCTTTTGATCTTCATCTTCGGGGCTCCATGATCATCATCGTCACCGGCATGACACCATGATCTCCATCATCTTGATCTCCATCATCGTGTCTTCATGAAGTCATCTCGCCAAACATTACTTCTACTACCATGGCTAACGGTTAGCAATAAAGTAAAGTAATTACATGGCGTTTTCAGTGACACGCAGGTCATAAAATAAAATAATACAACTCCTATGGCTCGTGCCGGTTGTCATACTCATCGACATGCAAGTCGTGATTCCTATTACAAGAACATAATCAATCTCATACATCACATATATATCATTCATCACATCCTTTTTGCCATATCACATCACACGTCACATGCTGCAAGAACAAGTTAGACGTCCTCTAATTGTTGTTGCAAGTTTTTACGTGGCTGCTATAGGTTTCTAGCAAGAACGTTTCTTACCTACACCAAAACCACAACCTGATATGCCAATTTTTATTTACCCTTCATAAGGACCCTTTTCATCGAATCTGATCCGACTAAACTGGGAGAGACAAACACCCGGTAGCCACCTTATGCAACTAGTGCATGTCATTCGGTGGAACCTGTCTCACGTAAGCGTACGTGTAAGGTCGGTCCGGGCCGCTTCATCCCATGATGCCGCCAAATCAAGATAAGACTAGTAGCGGCAAGTAAATTGACATGATCTACGCCCACAACAACTTGTGTTCTACTCGTGCAAGATACTATGCATAGACCTAGTTCTGATACCACTGTTGGGGAACGTAGCAGAATTTTAAAATTTTCTACGCATCACCAAGATCAATCTATGGAGTCATCTAGCAACGAGGGAGAGGGGATTGCATCTACATACCCTTGTAGATCGCGCGCGAAAGCGTTCAAGAGAACAGGGTTGATGGAGTTGTACTCGTCGTGATCGAAATCACCGATGACCGAGAGACGAACGGACGGCACCTCCGCGTTCAACACACGTACGGTTGGGAGAGACGTCTCCCCCTTCTTATGCAAGCAAGGGGGGAGGAGAGGTTGATGGAGATCCAGCAGCACGACGGCGTGGTGGTGGAAGTAGCGGGGATCTCGGCAGGGCTTCGCCAAGCTCAGCGAGAGGGAGAGGTGTAACAGGGGGAGAGGGAGGTGCCAGGGGCTTGGGTTCGCAACCCTCCCTCCCCCCCCTTTATATAGGTGCCCTAGGGGGGCGCCGGCCCCTAGAGATCCAATCTCAAGGGGGGGGGGGGGGCGGTGGCCAAGGGAGGGAACTTGCCCCCCAAGTCAGGTTGGGCGCCCCCACCCCTGGTGTTTCCAACCCTAGGCGCAGGGGGAGGCCCATGGAGGGTGCACCGGCCCACCAGGGGATGGTTCCCTTCCCACTTCAGCACTTGGGGCCCTCTGGGATAGGTGGCCCCACCAGGTGGACCCCCGGGACCCTTCCGGTGGTCCAGGTACAATACCGGTGACTCCCGAAACTTTCCCGGTGGCCGAAACTGGACTTCCTATATACAAATCTTCACCTCCGGACCATTCCGGAACTCCAAGTGACGTCCGAGATCTCATCCGGGACTCCGAACAACTTTCGGGTTACCACATACTAATATCTCTACAACCCTAGCGTCACCGAACCTTAAGTGTGTAGACCCTACGGGTTCGGGAGACACGCATACATGACCGAAACGACTCTCCGGTCAATAACCAACAGTGGGATCTGGATATCCATGTTGGCTCCCACATGCTCCACGATGATCTCATCGGATGAACCACGATGTCAAGGATTCAATCAATCCCGTATATGATTCCCTTTGTCTATCAGTATAGTACTTGCCCGAGATTTGATCGTCGGCATACCGATACCTTGTTCAATCTCGTCATGGCAAGTCTCTTTACTCATTCCGTAACACATCATCCCATGACCAACCCCTTAGTCACATTGAGCTCATTATGATGATGTCTTACCGAGTGGGCCCAGAGATACCTCTCCGTCATACGGAGTGACAAATCCCAGTATCGGTTCGTCCCAACCCAACAAATGCTTTCGGAGATACCCGTAATGTACCTTTATAGTCACCCAGCTACGTTGTGACGTTTGGCACACCCAAAGCATTCCTACGGTATCCAGTAGTTGCACAACCTCATGGTCTAAGGAAAGGATACTTGACATTGGAAAAGCTTTAGCATACGAACTACACGATTTTGTGCTAGGCTTAGGATTGGGTCTTGTCCATCACATCATTCTCCTAATGATGTGATCTCGTTATCAATGACATCCAATGTCCATGGTCAGGAAACCGTAACCATCTGTTGATCAACGAGCTAGTCAACTAGAGGCTTACTAGGGACACATTGTGGTCTAAGTATTCACACTTGCATTTCTGTTTCCGGATAATATAATTAAAGCATGAACAATAGACAATTATCATGAACAATGAAATATAATAATAACCATTTTATTATTGCCTCTAGGGCATATTTCCAACAGTTTGACTAGCTGGATCAAGAACCACGTATTGCCACGTGGGTACTTGCCTAAGCTAGTGGGACGGCCGCCGAGCTGAGGCGACGATGGGACGGCAAGGGCCTGCCACGGTCTTGCATCTGTTCCCGACAAGGGTCTTGCCGGGGCCTCTGTGAGCGTCCTCGGCAAGGAGCCTTGCCGGGGCCTCGTGGGCATCCTTGGCAAGGAGCCTTGCGGTCGTCTTGTCTTCTGGTTCTCATCATGGGATTCGCTGACCTTTCTCTTTTACAAAGATCTGTGTGCCATCACGTAGGCGCTTCCTGAGCCTTGGTTTCAACATTGTTGATGGTGTCGGAGTTCCTAGGCTCAAGGGTGGCTGCAATGGAGGCGTTGGGTGAGTTGCCCCGGCAAGGGTTCTTGCCGGGGGAGTGCAGGCTGCCCCGACAAGGGTCTTACCGGGGGAAGCATATCTTGTTGCTTGGCCTTCTTGCGCCACTGTCCTGGCGCTGCTCTCGTAATCTTGTGATCCGGCTTCCCTCCTTTGCCCTGTTAAGTGTGACCGCAGGCGTGGCTCTGACTGCCCGTGCACAAGTAAGGGGTACAAAGGAGAGTCCCTATTTTTGTACACCGACACATGCAATGCACTTGCCATCAATCTGGCTAAAAAATTGGTTCACAGGAGACGGAGATTTTGGGTTAGAACTTCCCTTGTTTTTATATTGATTCTTGGGTGGATGCAGTAGTAGGCGTCTCTTGAATCTGGATACGTGAGTTATTACTATAATTCTGAACAACAGGAAGCTTCAGTTCACAGGCAACCAAATTGGATCTTTTAGAGGCCAATCGACCGGCACAACCAATTTTTTTTTAAATTAACAACATAACTGAAGGCCCCCCCCTAAAAAAGATAACTCAAGGACATGGCACTGTTGGATCAAAGAGCTAATCTTACCAGATTAGGATGACAATGCTGACAATGTGCTGGAAGTTCAATACTTCATTTTTCTATGATCAATGCAGATGTCTTCTATGGGCTTCTGTCTACTTGTTGGCAGCCATAGTAGGTGGGTTAGCATACTTCCTTATTTAAATATTCGGACCAGCAGAAGGAAAGGCTGAACAAGCTAGTATACTACTCCCTCCGTCCCATAATATAAGAACGTTTTTGACACTAGTGTAGTGCCAAAAACATTCTTATATTATGGGACAGAGGGAGCAATATAATACTAATGACATGTCAGTACCAGACTCATATTTGTGGGAGAAGATGCGTGAAAACCAAAGTTTTGAGTTTGCTTATTTTTGCTTGCATCATCTTTGTGGAGGTCATGACTTTCCTTACAGTGTAACAGGGCTAAATTCCACACCTTCAACCAATAACCAGAGACAGACAGTTAGGAAAGGTGGTTATAATGGCACACGGGAAACTCAACTCTTCTTTGTCTACACTAATGTACTATTCTGACTACTTTGGCTCAGATGCATACACAAAATAAAGAAGAAAGGTTAGGCAGATGCAAATTCGGTTACAACACATTAGGAAAATTCGCTACTACAACGGACCTGCTATTTTGAAACGTATGTTCACTGGGACTGTATATGCCTATGTCTTCAGATCTTGTGCAGCAGCCTCTTCAAATTGCTAGCCTCATTGACATGATTTGTGAACTGCATTGCCATGATTTGATGACCTCAGGGTGCAGTGGGGATGCTCATGACACCCTCTATGCCTCCCGCTTCCACTGGTCAAACTCCCGTCCAATGTTGGGGCTGAATCTCTCAACCTCTATTCTTCTTCCTCTAGTTGCTGTCTCTCACAACTCATGGAAGAAACACAGGAACACAAGAAGTTTGGTGAGCTAATATTTCACACAGCCAAAGCTCCTTTCCTTCTCTCTATTCACTTCACAAAGCAAACATGATTACAACTATTAAGTAGTCTCACGTACTATGTAGTAACCCAGCCACCACAACCAGCCACTAAGTCACGCAGGCACGTCAAGATAACCCATATGTCTTAGAATCTCTCCAGGACCTGCACGCATGCAATGACAAACTAACAAACCTACTAAATCTTCTCAGCTCCAAACTGACCTGTCCAATGCTCCAGCCCGTCACGAACCTGGCCGATTCTCACGTCTGTGCCGCATCTCACGACACCACTGCATCACGTTTTGCACGCCACTTCACGTAGCTTCCTCTCATCTCGCTTCTTCTTTCGTGCCTCGATTGAATTCTCATCGGACAACTCTCTAGTCTATCTAAACTACATGCAGGACTGAAATAAACATGCAGATACATAATACATCAAGATTATATCTAACATCCAACAGCTCATCGGCCGCCTTGAGAATGGCTGCTTTTCTGAGCGACTACAGCAAGTGGAAGACTTCCCCGTCGCCGTCATCTTGCTCGGTTGACACCAGCCGAGCGAGCTGGCACCATATTCCCGTCCATTACAGCCTCACGACTTCGCCTGAGTTGCTCGAGGGAAGGGGACCTTACACCTGGAGGAAGGAGTCGGGTTGTGGCTCCCTAGTGCCGTGGGGGCGACGCCGTGCCTCGCGGCCGGAGGGATGAGGCCGCGGGAGATGCTAGCGGTGGCGTAACGGGTCGAGGGGAATCAGCGGGGCTTGTTTGGGCCTGGGGAGCTGGAACGGACATGCTAGGGTTTGCAATTTGTTTTTTACTGGATTGATCTTTCTCCTTTTATTTTAGGGAAATACTAACGCCCACACGTGTAACATCTTGCACATCGCTCACTTGCCTTCAATACCACTCATTTTGTCACGAATGAACAGATGACATCGATAGGAATCTTCTTAGTTTTCAATGTTTTATCTTCTAATTAAAAAATCTAATTAAAAATTTGTTTTCATCATTAAATCCGTCTCGACGAGATCTTCAAAACTAGACCCCATGTTGATATGTTTCGACGAATGTTTTATTTTTTTTGCCCAAAAGTTGCCACAATGTTTACACTGTAGTTGCCATAGTGCTTAAACTAAAGTTGCCATGCGGCAATTTAAGTTTGTAGAGCATGGCAATTTTACTATTTTGATGATGGCAATTCCAGTACTTTCACCATGAAAAATATTTTTTGTATGAACCATGGCAATTTTAAGTGCATGTATCATGGCAATTTTAGTTCATGGTTCATGGCAAGTGTAGTTTTCTTAATTCTCCATTTTATAATAAGTCAAAAATTATTTTTACATGTAATAGAAAATAGCTGAAAACTATCACCCCAAATTCAGTGTAAACACTATGGCAATTCATGTGCAATAGACATGTAGCTTTTAACCCCCAAAAAAAGACGTCGAAACATATTGATATGAGATCTAGTTTCGAAGAACTCGTCGTGATAGATTTAATGGTGAAAACGGATCTTCAATCGGATTTTTCATTTAAGAGATAAACCATGTTAAAGACTGAAAATACAAAAAGATTCCCACATGCATGCATGCGGTGACATGCCGTAGTCTGTGTGTAATAGGACACGTGGGTGGGTTTCACTCCCACCACACGTGTGGGCTGATACGTCTTCAACGTATCTACTTTTCCAAACACTTTTGCCCTTGTTTTGGACTCTAAGTTGTATGATTTGAATGGAACTAACCCGGACTGATGCTGTTTCCAGCTGAATTACCATGGTGTTATTTTTGTGTAGAAATAAAAGTTCTCGAAATGACCTGAAAATCAACGGAGAATTATTTTGGAATAAATAAAAAATACCTGCGGAAAGATCCATGCCAGTGGGGCCACACCCTGTCCGCGAGGGTGGAGGTGCGCCCCCTCCCCCTGGGCGCGCCCCCTGCCTCGTGGGCCCCCTGTTGCTCCACCGAAGTACCCCCGGACTCCATATATTCTCTTTCAGGGAGAAAAAATCAGAGACGAAGAATTAACATGTTTTACGATACGGATCCGCCGCCGAGCCCTAATCTCTCTCGGGATGGCTGATCTGGAGTCGGTTCGGGGCTATGGAGAGGGGAGATCGTCGGCATCGTCATCATTAACCTTCCTCCATCACCAATTCCATGATGCTCACCGCCGTGCGTGAGTAATCCCATCGTAGGCTTGCTGGACGGTGATGGGTTGGATGAGATTTACCATGTAATCAAGTTATTTTTGTTAGAATTTAATCCCTAGTATCCACTATGTTCTAAGATTGATGTTTCTATGACTTTGCCATGCTTAATGCTTGTCACTAGGGCCCGACTGCCATGATTTCAGATCTGAACCAATTATGTTTTCATGAATATATGTGTGTTCTTGACCCTATTTTGCAAGTCAATAGTCACCTACTATGTGTTATGATCCGGCAACCCCGAAGTGAAAACAATCGGGACCACTCTCGGTGATGACCATAGTTTGAGGTGTTCATGTATTCACTATGTGTTAATGCTTTGGTCTGCTACTTTATTAAAAGGAGGCCTTAATATCCCTTAGTTTCCACTAGGACCCCGCTACCACTAGAGGGTAGGACAAAAGATGTCATGCAAGTTATTTTCCATAAGCACGTATGACTATATTCGGAATACATGGCAACATTACATTGATGAACTGGAGCTAGTTCTATGTCACCCTAGGTTATAACTTTTACATTAGGAATCACATCCGACATAATTCTCCATCATCGATCCAATGCCTACGAGATTTTCACATATTACTTGTTGCTTATTTACTTTTCCGTTGCTACTGTTACGAAAACTACAAAACACTATCGTTACTTTTATTGTTGTTACCACTATTTCCATATTACTCTGCTACTAAATTACCTTGTTGTAGATACTAAGTTTCCAGGTGTAGTTTAATTGACAACTCAGCTACTAATACTTAAGAGTATTCTTTGGCTCCCCTTGTGTCGAATCAATAAATTTGGGTTGAATACTTTACCCTCGAAAACGGTTGCGATCCCCTACACTTGTGGGTTATCAAGACTATTTTCTTGCGCCGTTGCCGGGGAGCATAGCTATATTCTTGCAGTCACTTGGGATTTATATCTGTTGATCACTATGAAGAACTTGAAAGACTCAAAAACCAAGTTCTTTCCCTCAACTACGAGGGGAGGTAAGGAACTGCCATCTAGCTTTACACTTGATTCACCCTCTGTTATGAGTAAATTTGCGACACCTACTCTTGTTATTGAATCTGATATGTCGCATGTTCTTGATGATTCCACTTCTTCTATGTATGATGAAAGTACATCTATGCTTCATAATACTATGCCACTAGGTTAATTTCTAGATGAACAAATTGCTAAGGTTAGGGAGAATGCAAATATAGAAACTGATAATATTTATGAAAGTGATGATGAAGATTCTCCCCCTAGATATGAATTGCCTGTTATTCCTGAGGGTTATGTTATGGATGAGGAAACTGCTAGAGACTTTCTTGCTTGCAATGATAAATATGATCTTAAGAAATTATTATCTAAGCTGAAAGAAAAGTCTTTGAATGCTAAAATGAAATATGATCCTGCTTTTGCTACTTCACCTATCTTTGTTACTAATAAGAATTATGATTTCTCTGTTGATCCTGAGTTAACTACTTTGGTTGAGTCTGATCCTTTCCATGGCTATGAATCTGAAACTGTTGTGGCACATCTTACTAAGTTGAATGATATAGCCACCCTATTTACGAATGAGGAAAAGAATCGTTATTACTATATCCTTAAGTTATTTCCATTCTCGTTAAAGGGTGATGCTAAGACATGGTTTAATTCTCTTGATCCTTAGTCCCCAAGATATGATTTATTACTTCTCTGCTAAATATTTTCCCGCTCATAAGAAACAAGATGCCTTACAGGAAATACATAATTTTGTGCAGATTGAAGAAGAGAGTCTCCCACAAGCTTGGGGGAGGCTTCTCCAGTTACTATAATGCTTTGCCTGATCATCCTCTTTAGAGGAATGAAATACTTGATGTCTTTTATAATGGACTAACCGATGCTTCGAGAGACCATCTGGATAGTTGTGCTGGTTGTGTTTTCAGGGAAAGAACAGTTGATCAAGCTAAATTACTATTGAATAATATGTTGACCAATGAAAATAATTGGACACTTCCTGAACCAGCTCCTAAGCCAACTCTGAAGAAAAGGGGTGTTCTATTCCTCAATCCTGAAGATAGCAAGAGGCAAATAAATCTATGAAAGAAAAAGTTATTAAAGCTGAAGATGTTAAGAATTTACCACATATCGAAGAAATACATGGTCTTGATAACCAGACACAGGTAGTAAAGGTAAATTCTCTTCATAGATTCGATGAAAGTGATATTCCTCGTTATAAGTATGCTAGCCAATGCTTAAATGAGTTTGATAATTTTATTGTGAAGCAAGAAAACTTCAATGCTTATTTTGGTAGACAATTGCAACGTAATACTTATATGATTGAACGCTTGAGTGATTATATGTCTATTGTTAAAGGTGAATTGAAACTCATTAGTAAACATGCTTCTATGGTTACCACTCAGGTTGATCAAGTACTTAAGGCTCAGAATGATTTGCTCAACGAATTAAATAGTAAGAATAATGACTCAGGAACCTTCGTATCCTGAGGGCCACCCTAAGAGAATTGAGCAAGATTCTCACAGAGCTAATTTAGATGCACCTAGTTCTTCTAAGAAGAAGAAAAAGAAAAATGATAGGACTTTGCATGCTTCTAGTGAACCTGTAGCTGACACACCTGAGAATCCCAATGATATCTCTGTTTGTGATGCTGAGACACTATCTGGCAATGAATATGAACCTAGTGATAATGTTAATGATGATGTTCATGATGATGCTCAACCTAGCAATGATAATGATGTAGAGATTGAACCTGTTGTTGATCTTGATAACCCACAATCAAAGAATCAACATTATGATAAGAGAGACTTTGTTGCTAGGAAGCACAGTAAGCAAAGAGAACCATGGGTTCAGAAACCCATGCCTTTTCCTCCTCAACCATCCAAGAAAAAGGATGATGGGGATTTTGAGCGCTTTGCTGAAATGATTAGACCTATCGTTTTGCGTATGCGTTTGACTAATATGTTTAAAACAAATCCTTAGGCGAAGTATATGAAGGATATTATTACCAATAAAAGAAAGATACCTGAAGTAGAAATTTCCACCATGCTTGCCAATTACACTTTTAAGGGTGGAATACCTAAGAAACTATGAGATCGAGGAGTACCTACTATACCTTGCTCCATTAAAGGAAACTATGTTAAAACTGCTTTATGTGATCTTGGAGCCGGTGTTAGTGTTATGCCTCTCTTTATATCGTAGACTTGACTTGAGTAAGTTGACACCTACTGAAATATCTTTGCAAATGGCCGATAAATCAACTGCTATACCTATCGGTATTTGCGAGGATGTGCCTGTTGTGGTTGCAAATTTTACTATTCTAACGGACTTTGTTATCCATGATATTCATGAGGACGATAGTATGTCTATTATCCTTGGTAGACCCTTTTTGAATACTGCAGGGCTTTTATTGATTGCAACAAAGGCAATGTCACTTTTCATGTCAACTGTAATGATCATACGGTACACTTTCCGAGGAAACAACCTCAGGTCCACTGTATCAATTCTATTGGAAAAATTTCAACTATTACTATTGGAGGTTTTGAATTTCCTCTTCCTACTGTCAAGAAGACCTATGATATTCTTGTTGTTGGGGACATACATATCCCAATTGAGGTAACCTAGTGCTGTTCAAAAATTATGCGGTTTCATGTTATTCAGAAAGACTTTATTAACAAGACCTGATCAACCTTGTTATTGGATTCCTTTTGATGAGCATGAGATGCGTGAATTTAGATAGCACAACCTTCTGTACCCTCCTTTTACTTCCTGTTAATTAGATTAAATAAAGCAAAAAATGTATTTTCTGTCTGTTTCCAGACTTATCCGTGCAATAAAATAATACCCCGAAAATAAAAGTTCTCCAAATGCCCTGAAAATGAAATATGTTTTTTAGAATATTTGAGAATGTTTGGCACAGAGAACACAGCAGGGGGAGCCAGCACGTGGCCACGAGGGTCCATGGCGCGCCCCTGCTTCGTGGGCCCCACGTGGCCCCTCTCCACTTATTCCCGCACACACACACTCATTCTCCCTCCCAAAAAATCACCATCCAGCTCAAGCATGAGTTCTAGCTCATCTTGCTGCCATTTTCGATCTCCTTGCTCAAAGCTCCATTCACAAAACTGTTTGGGGAGATTGTTCCTTGGTATGTAACTCCTTCATTGGTCCAATTAGTTTTGTTCTAGTGCTTTATTTATTGCAATTTTTTGCAGCTGTCGTGACGAGTCGTGTCAAACCTGCATTAGCACAAAGATTATAAAACTCATCCTTGATTCCCGCAGCTTCCATGAATTCATCACATGGAAATGTCATCGCACGTGCTGGACTTGTATCTTCCAACAACTCCAGGGGCACATGATCTTCATTATAGCTCACCCTAGCAGTCGATGGTGAAGCTGTGGCTCTAGTAACTCGATCGGAGTGTGCGGGCCTCCTCTTCTCAAGCCACCCTTTTGCCCTTCCTAACAAACTCATTTCTGAAATTTTTCACAATTTACAAAAACGAGGATTAAAACAAAGTGAGCTAACGCAAACTACTCAACTCACTTGCCCAAGGCATAAACTTGCATGAAAACTTGAAAAATAACTTTCTACACATGCATGCAAGCTCATCTCTACAGCACCAAGAACTACTAAATACTCACAAATGAGGCCACCAATCAAAAATCTAATTGGAGGGGTGGAGGAGTCACATACCAGGGAGTACTTGCTCAAAATTTCAGCTCAAATGATGGGCTGTAGAGAGAGATCGAAGAATCGCCTCCAAGAACAGCAAGAACACAAGAACAAGACCAGAACTCGTGTTTTTGGAGAAAGAGAGAGAGGGAGGAAGAAGACATACCTGGAGGGGGGCCCTGTGGGCCCCAGGCGCACTATGGGCGCGGCCAGGGGCTGGGCCGCGCTAGCTGGCCGCCTGGGCCACTGGTGGCCCCCCCTGGCTGGCCCCAGGACTTTCTGGGTCTCTCCCGTCATGGGAATTTTTATTATACTTTTTCTGGAATTTTTCTGAAAACTTCACTGTTGAAATTTTTTCGAAGTTCAAAAAGCTGCGAAACTCTCTGAAAACTTGAAGCAGTTAGTAGTATTGTGAAGCTTCAAAAACATAGATACTTGGTACAGCAAGTAAGACAAAACTAAAAACAAATGAAAACATAACAAGCTCAACTTTTTATCCATATAAAACATGTTCACTAGTAAGGTTGATCAAGTCTTACCAGCAAACAAGCAATATATAGAGCAAAAAGTCTCACCTCCTACGAAGTAATCACTGAACCTTTACCTTGATGGACATTGTCCCTACCATGATAGTTTTGTATTTGTGAGGCACATGTAGTGGACAGTCCCATTCTCCAATCTTTACGGTCTCGATATTCTCTATAGAGTTGAGGGCATGCCTCCTGTCGGTCTTCTTCGGAAAATATACCGTGTGTTATTTATCATTCACATGGAAGGTAACCTTCCCTTTATTGCAATCAATAATAGCACCTGCGGTGTTAATAAAAGGTCTACCAAGAATAATGGACATGCTCCCATCCTCGGGCATGTCAAGCACAACAAAATCAGTAAGAATTAAACAATTAGCAACTTCTACGGGAACATCCTCACAAATACCTATCGGAACAGCGGTTGACTTGTCAGCCATCTGAAGGGAGATATCTGTAGGAATTAGTTTCTCTAAACAAAGCCTCTCGTAAAGAGAGAGAGGCATAACACTCACTCCTGCTCCAAGATCACATAAAGCAGTTTTGACATAATTATTCTTTATGGAGCAAGGAATGGTGGGTATACCTGCATCACCGAGCTTCTCAGGAATCTTGCCACTGAAAGAGTAGTTAGCAAGCATAGTAGATATTGCATCATTAGGAACTTTTCTTTTGTTAGTGACAATATCTTTCATATATTTTGAATAAAGAAGTAACTTGATAGCATCAGTCAAAGTGATTTGAAGAAAAAGAGGTTTAATCCACTCACAAAACTTATTGTAATGCTCTTCTTCTTTAGATTTGATGGACTTACCTGGAAAGGGCATGGGTTTCTGTACCCATGGTTCTCTTTCCTTCCCATGTTTTCTTGCGATGAAGTCTTCTTGAGTGTACCTCTTACGTTTGTCAGGTGCTTCTTCTTCTCGAGCTTCAGGCGGATCATTCTTCTCATTATCATTACCTTCAGGTTCAGCACCGTCTTCAGTCTCAGCATAGGAAATAGATACACTGTTGGGATCAATTGCTGGCTCTTCATCTGCAATAGGATCATTAGAATTGTCAGTCTCTTTATGTTTATTCTTCTTCTTTGGAGAGACAACAATTTCTTCTTCCTGCATTTGAGAATCCTGCTCGATTCTCTTCGGATGCCCCTCTGAATTAAGAGGATCTTGAGTGCTAGTTCCTCCTCGGGTCTTAATCCCGAAAGCCTGCAAATTATCTTGTTTGGCATTGTTAGCAAGGAAATCTCTTTGCACATTAGAAATTTGATCAAGCTGAGTTTGAACCATATGAAAATGCTTCACAAGACATTGAACATCATTAGCTGTTCTATCTAAAACATCAAGCAGTCTTTTGATAGCAAGGGAATTATCATGCAATTGACTTTCTATCCTCTCATTAAAATGATTTTGTTTCATAATAAAATTATCAAACTCATCTAAACATTGATCAGGAGGCTTACCATGAGGGATGTCACTTGCGTTGAAATCTAAAAGAGAGTGTACCTCTACCATAGGAGGGTGAGTGGTAGGCTCACACAACTTCTCAATAGGGGGTAGATTCTTCACGTCTTCAGCTTTAATACCTTTCTATTTAATAGACTTCTTTGCTTCTCGCATATCCTCGGGGCTCAGAACAAACATGCCCCTCTTCTTTGTTGGTGGAGCTGGTTCAGGGATGGACCAATCTTCATGGTTTTTGGCAATCCTGCCCATCAAATCTTCTGCATCGTCCGGTGTTCTTTTCCTGACAACACAACCAGCACAAATGTCCAAATAGGACCTGGATTCATCAGTTATACCAGCATAGAATATATCGATTAATTCATTCTTAGGGATTTCATGTCCTGGTCTAGCCCGAATCAGACCGCAGTACCTCCCCCAAGCTTTAGGGAGGGACTCATCCTGCAACTGTTTAAAGTTATAAATTCTTTGTAAAGCAGCATGTTGCATGTGAGCAGGAAAGTACTTATCAACAAAAGAATGAGCTAAGTCCTGAGGACTCTTAATGGAACCGTATGGGAGTGAATCATACCATGCTTTAGCACCTTCCTTCAACGAGAAAGGAAGAAGCTTGGTGATATAAAAGTATCGTATCTTCTCATCTGTGGTAAACAGGCCACCCAACTCACCGAGTTTAGTCAGGTGTGCAATAGCATCATCATTTTCTCTGCCATAAAAGGGGTCAGCTTCAACCATAGGTATAAGTGAAAGATCAACAGAGAAATCAAAATCAGGATCATCAATGCATATAGGAGATGTAGCAAATTCAGGATTAGGAACGGTTTTGTTCTTCAGAGAGTGTTTTTCAAACAGTTTCTTGATAGCTTCAGGGTCAGAGCCGGAAAACTCTGTCAGTTCCCTGCATAAATCTTCATCTAGTATATAGTAATAATCATCAAGAAGACTCTCCTTGAGTTTACTCAAATCAGGATAATCATAAGTTTCACCAATAGGGTAGCGAGTAACAGGGAGTTCAATTCCAGACTTTTTAGCAGCAGCAGGAATTTGTTTCTCAAGAGCATAACCAAGCGAACTAATATCATCAAAAGTAGTAGAAGCATCATCAAGAGTATCAGACATAGTAACAGATTTAGTAGGAGCATCATGTGGTGGTGGTGAGGCAAACTTACTCATAACGGAAGGTGAATCAAGTGTAGCACTAGTGCTCAGAGCAGTACCTCTTCTTGAAATGAATAGTAAGATCGGAACCTTGGGGTCTCCTTTCTTATCCATAGTGGATAAAGTGCAGCAGGTAGGATACCTCAAGTAGACTCATAAATATTGCTATGGTCCCCGGCAACGGCGCCAGAAAACGGTACTTGATAACCCTCAACCGTAAGGGATCGAGATAGTCTTCGCAGGTAAGAATAACCCAATTTATTGATTCAACACACGGGGAGCCAAAGAGTATTTATAAGCTTTGACAGTTGAGTTGTCAGTTCAACCGCACCTGAAATATACTTACTTGCAACAAAAGATAAGTGGTATCAGTGATATGATAGTGATGATAGTGATAGTAAAAGTAATAGTAAAAGTAAATAGCAAAAGTAAATGGCAAAAGTAGCAACTAGTGACAAGCAGGGTTTAAAACACTGTAGGCTAGGGAGATGGATGGTTGGGCGTTGCATGGATGAGATAGATTCTAACTTGGGGCACGGCACACGGAAAAGTAATGATCATCTAGGCAAATATCAAACATTAGGCATGTATCCCGTAGGTAGTTGTACGTGCTTGCAATAAGAACTTGCACAACATCTTTTGTCCTACCATCCCGCTACGAACGGGGCCAAAAGGAACTAATGGAGATTAAGGTGCTCCTGTCAAAGAGCACCGGAACAAATCAATGAACTCAATGGATACATGTAATCCTCAAACTATGGACCATCCCCTTTGGTGTCCCAAGCTGTCACTTTTGGGATCGCCGGTTCCGGACCGTAACAGGTGCAAACAACTCATAGATAGGATCACGAACACAAATATATTCATACAAACACATATGGTTCAGATCTGAAATCATGGCACTCGGGCCCTAAGTGTCAAGCATTAAGAATAACAAGTTGAAGCAAAGATGATAAACACCATAGTAGATGATAGGCAACATGCCCCCAACGATCTGATAAACTATTACATGATCTAACTCATCCAATCCCTACCATCCCCTTCGCCTATAGCAGGGGAATTGCTCACACATGAAAGGGGAAGTCATGGAGGGATGATGGAGTGGTGATGATGATGACGATGGCGACGATCTCCCCTCTCCGGAGGCCAATTCAGCCTCCAGATTAGCCCTCCCGAGGAAGAACAGAGGGTGGCGGCAGCTCCGCGACGGAAAACTGCGAAAGAACTTCTGATCTGGGGTTTCTGCGTCGGGAGTAAAAATATGAGGCGAAGTAGGGCACCAGGGCGTGTGGGCTCCACCCAGGCGGCCCCCCGGCGCGGCCCGGGGGGGGGGGGGGGCGCGCCCACAGGGCGCCTGGGCACCCCCTGGCACCCCTCTGGCCCCACTTGTGGCTCTTGGTTCCTTCGGGTGCATGGATTTTCTGTGAATTTTCGTGGATTTTTCTGAGATACTTAAAAATCTGTTTTCCTGCACACAAATAAACCATACAGGCAGCTCTCCTGAAAACAGCGTCAGTCCGGGTTAGTTTAGTCCAGATCATGCAAGAAAGAGGCCAAAACAATATCAAAATGTTTGGAAAAGTAGATACGTTTGAGACGTATCACTTTCCCGTGTCAATAGTTTATTTTCTTTTCTTTGGGTTCAAGAGGAGAAGACCATGATAAAAATGCTTAGTGGCTCTCATATGCTTTATTGTCAAACTAACATTGAGTCATATTACCTTGTCTTCTCTCTTGTATTAAATGCTTGCAGATTCTAGCTTAGTCCAATGCACGTGCACTATTATTATTATCCACACCGTTCGGTCATGCGAGTGAAAGGCAATAATGACGATATATGATGAATTGATTGAGATGAGAAAAGCTTGTATGAACTCGACCTCTCTTGTTTTTGTAAGTATGATAGTTCATCGTTCCTGATTCAGCCTATTATGAATGAAACATGCGTGCAATGACAATTAGAGATCATAGATGCTTATGCCATCCTTAATTACCTAGGAGTTTATAATGATCTATCTTACGTGCCAACATGATATTAAAATGGTTGTGATGTGGTATGATAGGGTGGTATCCTCCTTTGAACGATTCAAGTGGTCTGACTTGGCACATGTTCAAGCATGTAGTTGAAACAAAATCAACATAGCCTCCACGATATTTATGTTCATGGTGATTTATATCCTACTCATGCTTGCACTCATTGTTGATTAATTTTAATGCATGTTCATGACTGTTGTCGCTCTCTAGCTGGTCGCTCCCCGGTCTGTTTCTAGCCTTCATCTGTACTAAGCGGGAATACTGCTTGTGCATCCACTTCCATAAACCCCAAAGTTATTCCACATGAGTCCACCATACCTTCCTATATGCGGTATTTACCTGCCGTTCCAAGTAAATTTGTATGTGCCAAACTCTAAACCTTCAAATGAAATTTTGTTTTGTATGTTCGAACAGCTCAAGTATCAACAAGGGATGTCTATAGCTTCCATGGTAGGTGGGTTATTCTCACGATGAGTGGACTCCGCTCATCATTCTTGAGAAAATGGCTGGTAACGGGGATGCCCAGTCCCATGCTCAAATCATAATAATTAAACAAAACTCCCCCAGGGCTGTTGCTAGTTTGGACAGTACCCGTTGTTTCGGGCTAGCCGTGGAGTGTGCTTGTTGGTGGTTGGGGGAGTATAAACACTAGTAGAAAAACTACTTTATGTGAGACACATTAGTCTCGATTTGTAAATGAACCGGCACTATTGGCATCATTAGTCCTTGTTCAAACGGCTATGCATTAGTCCCGGTTCATTCGTGACCTATAGTACCGGTTGGTGGCTCCAACCGGTACTAAAGGGGTGATGGCCTTTGGTACGGGTTGGTGGATCCAACCGGTAGAAAAGACCCCCCTTTAGTACCGGTTGGTGCCACCAACCGGTACTAAACGTGGTGCGCTGCCACCTGCAGTGCATAATGTTTAGTCACACCTCGCTAGTTGAGAGGAGCTCGCAACGCTTTATAAGCCCCGCCGCGGCTATCGTGTCGAGCTCCTCTCTAAGCAGGCCTTTGTGGGCTTATTACAAGTCTTCTGCCCTCTGAGGCCCACTGGACCGTACGGGCCTGCATCCTGGCCCAACTAGAGGTTGGGTTTCTAGTCGTATGCAGGCCATGCCGGCCTAGTACGCAGGCTGTTTTTGCTTTATTTCAAAAAAAATCAAAAAAATCCCCCAGACCACGACGCGCCTCGTCCCACGTGTTGGGCCTTTGGTCCCGGTTCATGTTGAACTGGGACTAAAGGCGGGGGACCTTTAGTCCCCATAATTTAGTACCGGTTCCAGAACCGGTACAAAAGTTCCTTGCGGACCGGTACTAAAAGTCGTATTTCTACTAATGAAACTTTACCATTCTGTTTGGGAACCGCCTATAATGTGTGTAGCATGGAAGATATCGAGATTCTTGGTTGTTATGTTGATAATGAGAGTATGCCGCTCAAAATATTATTCATCTCTATTTAAAAATCGAGCTCTGACACCTCTACAAATCCCTCCTTCGCTCTGCGAAGGGCCTATCTATTTACTTTTATGTTGAGTCACCATCCCCTTATAAATGAGCACCAGATGGAGAGCACCACTGTCATTTGCATGTATTGCTATTAATTTGCATTGAGTATGATTATGACACTACTAGAAAAAGGGCTATAGATGGGATTGACACTAATGGCGCACCAGAAATGCGGTGCGCCATTAGTATATACTAATGCACCACTTGCTGGTACGCCATTAGAGTGGAATACACTAATGGCGCACCTGGCTCAGGGTGCGCCATTAGTATCAATTTTTTTTCCTTTTCCAAACATACTAACACTAGTAGATAAAGGGTCTTTAGCCCCGGTTCATTTGGGCCTTTTAGCCCCGGTTCTGGAACCGGGACAAGAGGGTCGGTACTAATGCTCTGACCATTTAGTCCCGGTTCAATCCAGAACCGGGGCAAAAGGGTGTCCACGTGGCCTGTGCACCGAGTCCAGGCAGGAGGGGCTTTAGTCCCGGTTGGTGGTACCAACCGGGACCAAAAGGCATCCACGTTTCAGCATTTCGGTGGCTGTGGTTTTTGTTTTTTTTTTGAAAGGGGAGGGGGGTTTTTAGGTTTTGGGGGTTAATTTAGGTGTTTCATATATTGTGTTAGCTAGCTAATTAATAGAGATAAGTGATCTCTCTTATGTCCGTGCTTGGTCGACGCTACATACTACACATACGTATATAGAGAGGACTAGAGTCACGCTAGCTAGCTAGCTAGCTGCTAGCTACTAAGCAAACGAAGGAACAGAAGATCTCGTATAATCAATATATATATATATATATATATATATATATATATATATATATATATATATATATATATATATATATATGCATACAGAGAGAAGTAATATCGACCACCTCTCCTTCTCCGAGAGATTGGTCGAACAACAAGTTCTCGTATATCTATCCGACACTACCGGGCACATATATACAATAATTATCTCTTACAAAAATAATCTCCTAACACATGGATGCATGGTCCACATAGTATTCTCCGTCTTCAGCGATCACGTGTTCAAGGAAGAAAGCCGCCAATTCCTCTTGAATTGCTCGCAGACGATCTGGTGTTAGGAGTTCATTCCGCATCCGAAACATCTAATTTGAAGTAGGGGGTCAATACATGAAATGATGCTATAAATTTGTGAATATTATTGATTGCTTACTCACTTCAAATTGTTCATCAGTGTAGCCCCGCTCACAGGTCGCGTGGCGGATGGACTCGCAAATGTAGTATCCACAATAATCATTCCCGGGTTCCTGCCACAACCACTTTACAAGAAATAGAGGTCAATCAAACTGATAAGCAAGAATGCCAAATTGGTATTGATGAAACTAGCGCTTGAATCAAGATATAGGAGATGCGCGCGCGGAACATGCTACTATATAGTACTTACTTTTGGGTATCTAAATTGTAGCTTCTTCGGCAGTCCCGGAGCTTTTTTGGTGAATTTTTTCCAAGCCCTGCCAGACAAAGAAAACAATTAGTTGATATCAGAAATGAAGTTGCTGATATATATGCATGGTGGATAATATTGATCGATTTAACTTACCTGGCTAGCATTTGAGTCATGTCCGCATACTCCTCGGGATCTTTACGTTTAGAGTCGAAGACAGTTACTACTCCCTTCTCAAGCTTAATCTCTAAGAGAATATAGTGGAAGCTGCGCACGAATGCATGAGATCATCAATTACATCACTATTACCTTGACTGATATATAAGGGAAACCAAATATGCACAAGACATTATTAACACTCACTTGAAGTTGTAAGGAAAGAGTATTATATCTTTGTTTTCATTTACCACCAACGATCGTAGCAAGTTGGTCTCGGTATCGTCGGGACGCAATTAAACCTCGGTTGCATCTATGAGGTATGTGTTAATAAACCCAATATCACCTACTTGTCTTTTCTTCAATTCGACGATCTTCAATCTGCATAATATAGTGAGGATAATTATAAATACATGCAATTAATGAAGATCAGCTATATAGAGAGACTTAATGACAGAAGTAGTACTACTTACAGACAGTAGCAGGTGACCGTTGCTTTATCGAGGGCCAATTGATTGAAAAACTGATAGAACTCCTCAAATGGAACAGGCAACAGGTCAATTCCAACGAGGTCATGCTCCGATTTAACTCTCAAATACAAGTTATTCCTCCCCCCAGACTCTCTGCAGATTTTCATGTACCAATCATGCAATCTTCGCACATTCGTTGATAGAGATCTTTCATTTTTGACGAGAGGCTTTTTGTACTCGTATCTTTCTATCTGCACTTCCAAGAAATCATAGTGTACATCGTCGCACACGTAATCTGCAAGATTGGTATAACCGGGCACCATCCTCGGATCATTAGCGACCATGTCGCTAGACACCTTGAGAGGGGGGCATGATTGGTTCGCTTGTTCGCCGAGCTGGGCAATTTGTTTCCCAGCTCGTCCTTCTGCTAACCTCTGATCACTTTTTGTACTTCCGGACCGCTTGGCATCTTGAAATGTCTTTTGAATAATGCGGTCATAGTTGCCCTTCGGCTTACTTTTCGCTGGTTGCTTCAGGGCAGCAAGAGTGCGCTTTGCTTTCACCGCATCTATCTTCTCCTCCGGAGGTGGATGTCTCTGTGCTTTCAACCCTTCAAAAAAGTCCTTCACTTCGCCTTCAGCGATCTTCGTGTTTTCCTCGTCGGACCTCTCGTACGGTAACTTCTCTAGAGGCGTGAGAGAAGGACCGAATCTGCATCGCCTCCCGCCTCTGGCTGTACTGGTAGACGTCGCCGGACCAGACGAAGCGGCTGTCTTTTTTACTTGCTTAGGCGCCGGAGCAGGAGCAGCCGGAGCGGCGGCAGGTCTCTTCCGCCCTTGCTGATTAGGCGGAGAAGGAGGAGCAGGCTGTCTGCTCGGGCGCGCCGGCGGCGAAGGAGGCGGAGTGCCGCCACGCGCCGGTGGCGAAGGAGGCGGAGTGCCGCCACACGCCGGAGAAGGAGCTGGAGTGCCCTGATGGTCACTCGCCGGAGAAGGAGCCGGAGTGCCCTGATGGTCACTCGCCGGAGGAGGAGGCGGTGGAGGAGGTGGAGTGCCCTGACTCGTCGGAGGAGGAGGAGGAGGCGGAGGCGTCCAGTTGAGAATGTTGATTAGGTCCTTCCGCCATAGGCATGGAGTCTTCAGTGAAGAACCCAGCCGAGTCTCCCCTTCACCGGTAGGGTGGTCAAGCTGGAGCTCGTCAAATCCCTCCGTTATTTCGTCGACCATCACCCTAGCATATCCTTCTGGAATCGGCCGGCAGTGAAAAGTGTCGTCGGGTCCAGAAGGATAAACAGAGCCAGCAGCCGCCTTGACCTTCAGATTCATCCACTGTGCCATAAGGTGGCAATTTTGTGCCTGCGTGATAGCATCCACAGGATTCCTGGCAGTAGCCGTCAAGGCAGGCTCTGGCAGGTCGGTGGAAGCCACGCTGCTTCTCCGCTGAGATGGCGGGGTAGCTTCGGGGGAAGCTTCGGCAATTCTTTTCTCCCGATTTGCTTCCCGATCCTCTATCGCTTGTATTCTGGCCCGCAGCGCCTGGATTTCGGTCATCTCCATTTTCTTCCTCCTGTCGTGGCATTTGGAGCCTCCTGCGTCCGGAAACCCAGCACGCCACGGAAGGGAGCCTGGCGTGCCTCGTGTCCGTCCAGGGTGCTCAGGATTCCCGAGGGCCATTGTCAGCTCGTCGTTCTCTCTGTCGGGGATGAACGTCCCTTCATGCGCTGCTTTGATATACTGCTGCATCTTCCTGAGTGGTGTTTCCAATTGCTTGTCCGTCCAATTGCACCACCCTGTTACAGGGTCCAAGGTTCCGCCAGCCCCGAAAAACCAAGCCCGGCAACGTTCTGGCCAGTGCATTGTCTCTCGGTCGATCCCTTTCTGAAGCAGATCATTCTCAGCCTTGGCCCACTTAGGCCGGGCTACGAGGTAGCCGCCCGACCCCGTGCGATGGTGATGCTTCTTCTTCGCAGCATTTATCCGGTTTGTCTCCGACATCTTCTGACTCTTTTCCGACTTCTTATGGGCCCTCGACCTTCGGCCTCTCGGTCCCTCGACGACCCTCGACCCCTCGACCTTCGGCCTCTCGGTCCCTCGACGACCCTCGACCCCGGCCCCCCCTAATGTCGAAGTTATCGGGGAGGGTGTATATCGACATAGACATATCCGATAAAAAAAAGAGGAAGAAGAAGAAAAAAGGATCCGCTAGAGGAGAAGATCGAAGAAAAAAAAAGAAAAAAAAGAGGAGAAGAAGAAAGGAATAGAGGAGAAGAAGAGAAAATTTCTCTTCTTCTCCTCTATTCCTTTCTTCTTCTCCTTTTTTTTTTCTTTTTTTTTTCTTCTTATTTATTTCTCCTCTTCTTCCTCTCCTCTTCTTCTTTCTTATTTTCTTCTTTCCTATCCTTCTTTTTCTAAATTTGTAACTTTTGCATATATATATAAAACTTTCTATATATATTTAGCATATATAAACAAAAAACTATATAGCCACATACACATATATATACATCACATATACACACATCACATATATACAGCAACTTCCTAAGAAAATATATATTTATATACACATAAATCTTTACCTACTAATAAACCAGCGATTGCTTCTGGTCGTCCGTCGTGGTTGTTTTGCAAAAAAGCCCCTCGGTTTACAGGAAATCAACCCGCGCTCCCTGTCTAAGTGGATCTAAGAAAACGCTTCGTTTTTGCACAAAACACCCTAAGGAAAAAAAACGCGACCACAAGAGGAGCACGGGCTCGCCTCTTCTCCCTCTCGCACATTAAGTCATCGCCGCCGCCGCCGCCGCCACCGCCCACGCCGTCCGCTTCCGGCGACCTCCGGTGCCGCGCAGCACGCCCCCGATCTCCCCACGGTCCGCGCCTCCCTCCCCTCCGGCCATATTCTTCGCTCCCGTCCTCTACCGCCTGCTCGCCCATTGCTAGGGTTTCGGGCAGGGGTTCTTCGGAGCCACGAGCGCGATGACGGCGGCGGTGGCTCAGAGCCATGAGCGCGATGGAGGCTGGGGAAAGAACAGAAACACTACTGCTTCCTCCAGTCGCCCCCCTCCATGGCTACATCTTGGTGAGATTCCTTCCACCCAAGCCTCTTCCCCTTCCTATTTTTAAACTGATTCCCCATTCCTTGATCAAACCATGCACCTCTGCTCCTGTAGGTCTCGCTTAGCTACCAGTACAATGCAGATTGCTTTCTCTATTCAATTGATTTTGTTGTCTATGTATTACCTGAACTCCAAGGGAACCAACTTACATGGCGTAATGGATGGAGTTCAGTAGATGTTTTCCTGATATGTTCACTTGTTTTTAATAGTTCCCATCAGATTACAAGCATGGGCTTTGTGCAATAGACAGAAATCTGTTTGTAATCAATCAAAGATAATGAGAACGTTTACTCAAATCTTTGTAATTGTCGATCCTATGAATTGCTTTGATTGGAAGTCCAACGATGATCTCATATTATTAGGAACTCACTTTTCAAACATATGCATTGGTAGTTTTTATGTCTTTGCTTTTGCCTTCTGTACATACTGGATTGCACTCTGTAGGAGATGGCACAGATATCTCCTTCTGAACATGGTATTAAACATTGCAAACAACTGATTATAATAGTTAGCAAATGCAAATCATTGTATATTGTTAGTTACGTGTCTTTTCATATGAAATACTATTATTTTGGGGAAAGGCATTTGGCTGAGTTTTAATAAAACTCCTTAGATTTTGTATGGTGAAATTGTCTTCAGCAAACAAGATCTGTATTGTTATTGGGGTTCTTTTATTTTTGTTCTAGGTGTTATTGGGGCGTATTTTTTCATGGTTGGAAACAAGATGTTGCTGGTGTTGGAGCTCACAGATAATGGTATTATGATAGTCTACTTACTTCTGAAGGTGCATTATAAGATAAGTGGATGTCCAGATTCTTTGGCCTCGGAAAAGTGGTGATAAAAATCTTGAAGTATTGTTAGCATTTTCCTCTAAAAATGGAAAGAGCAGATACAAAGAAGGTACACAGTGCTGTTCATTGTCATGGGAAATTATTATCCTTTTGTTATATTGAGTAGTTGTTGTTGGATGTTATTTGTCTCTTTGAAAAGCATCTAATGTAAATTTGGTGTACTTCAACTCAAATACATACTACTACTACTAGAACCAAAACCTACTACTAAATGGTTGCAAAAACATTGCATGTTATTGTAAAAGTCTTGGTCAATATTCTCGTGCTACTGTGATGTAGTAGACAAATTTTTATGCTTGGACATTTTTAACTTTTCTTATAGCAACTATTGCTCTAAAATTCTTTGCTGGTCTCTTACTTCTATTGATGGCAGAAAAGAACACATTTGGGTACACCTACCAGGACAGTTTGTTCTACGTTTATCTTGCTTTGGGGTTGCAGACCCTAAGATATCAAGATAGCTCTTGATGTTATAACATGACATTGGCAGGAATTATCGATGACTACTTTGATGGGTACTTTTCTGCCATCAACTCGCGGAAGCATTCAACCCGCGGTCCAAATTCCATGCAGTTTGGCTCTTGATGGTATAACATGACATTGGCAGGAATTATCGATGACTACTTTGATGGGTACTTTTCTGAAGAAATGATTGTTCCAGGTACTGTGATGCTCGCAGTTCTATCTTTTTCAATGCTTGCATATGCCGTTGTGATACAAGATACTGCCAGATTTTGCAATGTCTGTGATTCAGATTGACCATGATTGCTACTGCTGTTTAAGATCATAAACTTTGTCATGATTGATTAAATAGGCACAGCTGATTTTAGTTGCAGACCCTAAAATATCAAGAAAGCACTGCTACAAATTTAGAACTAGGATGTAGTTTTTCATAGTTCCTGTCAAGTATGTTTATTTGCAATATGGGATCACAGTTGTAAGGTTAATACTTTTAGTTGTGTAGCATTGCGAATCTCGGCTCTTGAAAGTTTTCCTACCATACCAACACATTTGGTAGGATTTGCCTTATTTTGTAATGAGCAAACAAAATATGTTGTAAATATAACAAATAATTATGTGCAGTAGTACATGGTTGGAAATTCCTTTCCTGTTCAATGCATATTAGAGTGGAATTTGTACTGTTTGGTATGCATTGACAGTCAACATGGGGTGCTGAAGTAGTGTAAATTGTTTGAAGTTGCCTTTTGGCCAGTATATATAAGGATGGAGTATTGTACTGCTTGGTCTGCCTTATTGGTCTTTATCATTGAATCGACACCCTTAAGCTCTTTTTGGTTTCTATTATCCGTGAGCGCATATGAGCATCGATGGAAACTATTCTCGGATGAAACGTGAGCATGCCTTGGTACGAAGGACTGATTTTTTTCAGCATCTGGGGGAAGTTTTCCTGTTTTGATTTACAATTTTGACTCTTTCCCTTCATCTGTTGATGGTAAACATTAACACGTAGGTGTATACATATTTTGAAAATCAGAAGCAGTTTTAACATTTCACATCATGATATTTTAGTTTACGGTACTAAGCTTGACGCTGCTCGGTGTGCTGTTGTTCTTCGTCGGCGTGGAGCTAGCCGTCGCCGCTATGGTACATGTACTTGTTGCCTCCGCTTGACGTAGTTCGCTATGGACATAGACATGGGAAAGTCGCAATGGAGATCCCCCATTTCTACCCGCGGATCCGGGGTGACTGTGGCGGTCAGCTGGTGACTGAGCTCAAAATCTGGTTCAGCGTCAATGGTTGGTTGCGCTCCAGTGCGAGGGGTGGTGGCGCTTCGAATAGACAGCTGCGTTCCTTCGTCAGTTGCTTTGTGTACTACTTTTCACTTTCAGAATCAATTTGTGATTCCACAGTGAGTCATTACCAACGAAATTATGGGGGGTTTTGCTCTAGGCATCAGATCAGGAAGCAACAAGCCCCGTCTCTTTGGTGGTCTCTTTGGTGCTCCAGTAGTGGATATTGCTGGAATAGCTAAAGGACTTGGTTGTAACACTCGCTCTGAACTTTACTCAACACGCAAGTTTTCCAAAAATTGAAGTCGGATTTTATCAGGGTTCCTATACATATACACACAAATAGTGGGAAATTAATCACCCTTAGATATTGTTGTGCTCTTTTGAAAAGCAGGTCTGTGTATACAACATACAGTGGATTTCATATATATAATTATATATTATATATTCTAGGACCTATGGTGCCCAGCAAGCATAAACAAATTTAGCTTGCAGTTTTGTTAACGCATCGCTATGCTTTGATACAAAGTTTAGGCATAGTGCAAGTTTATTGATAAATAACCCTCGGGCAAGGTTCATATCTAAGTCTTGGTTGGTCAACTGTTGCACGCCTAACTAAAATCTTTCCTTCGGGATTTTTCTAGGTTTAAAAGATTTTTCATTAATCGCATCATTGTCCATACAAATGACGGACTGAAGTAGGCCATGGACCCTCTCGTCTAACATAAAAAATCCATGAGATCTAGCATAGCTAGCCAGCCCATGATCTACTTGGTTACACTCTCGACGCATCAGGGATGTGCATCACTACTGAAAACGAATCATCTGCTCCCTAATATCCACATACCCAACAAATAGTCTTGATCTGCAGGTCCCAGTGAATTGTAGCACCTCAAAAACTACGAGCTGTCGATTTTCAAGATTGTCGAGCCAGTTACCATTCATGTGGATGAGTGAGAGCAAGAAACAGCCTCAGCTTTTGCTTCCTCGGTGGTGTCCGAGCACTGTCGGAGTTCGGTTCCCAGTGAAAACAACAGCCGTCCTTTGTACTGGAATGATTATTCCTGTTGCAATGTACTCCTTATTACTTCCCATTATCTATGGATATGTAATCTTAATGAAAATCGTATGTTTCTGAATATCGCCATGTATGCCTCGCTTGATTTTTCCACACAACAAAGTTTCTATCAATCAATGTGTGCGCGGGTGATTAGATTAGAACAAAAATACAGTTTTGAAATTTGATAAGGAGTCCTGATGGACCTGTATATATATGCATGTGTTGTTTATATTTGAATCGAGAGAAAGTACAAAAACAGTATACACTTATGGCAAATGTGTTAGTTGGTCTTCTTAGATGCAGAGCCTAGGAAGGTGGTGGTCTTCTCTCATTCTCTTCTAAACAATGTATACACTGCAGGTAGGGGAGAAGTAGAGAAGTATTGTACTGCTTGGAGAAAGATATGAGAAATCAGCAGGCATGAAGTTGACTAGGTATACAGGCTCATGCCGCTCTGGTGCCTGCAGTATGGCGTGGTATTCTGCCCGGAACTTGCCGCGGAAAAGGACAACTGCGCCTGCTCCGTCCTCTACAACAGGGGCTCAATTCTTCAATGGGTGACTGAATGAGACCACGGCCAGTCTCACTCGCAGGGTGGCCCTGCTTCACCTACATCGACATGTACTCCACCAAGTATAGGCTCATTAGTCGGGCCAAGAAGCTCGGTAAATGTTTGATGTAACCTCATCAAAGAGAGTTAGCTACATGCTGCGATGAAGTTTGGAAGTCAATGTCGGTTGCTAAAATTTGCGGTCGGGCATCAAACTGGTAATGTTCACTCTGCAGTCTGCACTCGAAACTATTACTGTGCATCGATGGCGGTAGAGCCTCGGCAAGACATATTAACTTTCAAAGTCTGAAGGCCAAGCAAGAGACTGGCCCCACTTATTAGTATGTCATTAATTCTCATCAATCCACTCATCTTTTAATTAATTTTTTTCTTTCTGTATGTTTAATATGGCTTGCACTTTATATTGCTAATGTTCTGCTCAGTTTGTCTCACTTCTGCTATGTATTATATTACAATTTTCGGATCACATTTAACAAGAACGACATTGTTAGATATTGATTTGTCATTTGCATATTGTTTATGATTCAATGGATTTGATTTTGACAGTTACATGCCTACGCCTTGGTGGAGGTTCTATCTACTGCTACTCCGGAGAAGATTAGGTTCTGGTGCTTGACAATTTGGTTGAACACAGACACATCTGTTTCTAGAATGTTGCACTCTTGTTGTATGCCAAATAAACTATTGTATTCTACTAAACTGAATTTGTGCAATGGTTGTTGACTAGCAAAGTTTGTTTAAAGGCTTTCCATTTTATTTCCATCCTTTGAACCATAATTAAGAGATTCTGTGGAATTATTTGAGTTGATTCATCCTAGCTGATTGTTTATTGTCATATGACGAAGTACGAAATCTGATAGTTCTACATTCTCTCCATGGAGAGACATGATGCAAGAGAGGACTTTACTAGAGATGGTGAGCATTACTATTCAACCGGCTAAGAAATTAACCAATTAATTTTCTTTTTAGTGGAACTCGCCAGTTAGTATTTGATTGAATTACTTTGAACTAGCTACTATTTTTAAAATGGAGTGTCTTGTTGAAATAGAGGGTGTGTATCTGTTTGGGCTCTTGAGTCATGTTTATTAGGCCTGGGGGGTGTGATATTTTTTCTCCCATTGCAACGCACTGACATGTTTTCTATAATCTGTAATTTTCATAAAGCAAACTCATGGGTTTTCTCTAGCTTGATGTCCAATTTTATACGAGCATAAGTTTTGTAGGTGTAACAAAACATACAAGATGCTCGCGCTGCACGGCACGTCCTCACGTTTTCATATGTTTTCCCAGTAACGAAGCATGGCGTTGAGCTAAAGACATAAATGCCAAATTTATCGATTGAATAATCTGTAGATTTGTATACTAATGTAATTTGGAGTATGTTAGTATAATTATTGTAGGTATTATATTCTCAGTGGTTAGATTTGAAGGCGCTATGTTTTCATCCCGTTGCAACGCACGGGCCTTTTTGCTAGTATATATTTAACATATATATTTAGCAAATTCCTAAGAAAAAAAAGATATACACATACATATAAATACAGCAACTATATATACAGCAACTATATATACTGCAATTTATATAAACATAAAAAAAATATACACATCAACTATATACATATATACACAGCAACTATATATATATATATATATATACAGCAATATTAAACATAAAAAAAAGGGAGCCCTCACATCGGCAGGGCTGGGCGGCGCGACGGCGGCGGGGCGGGGCGGCGATGAGGCGGCGTCGGGGCGCGGCGGCGCGACGGCGGCGGGGCGGGGCGCGCGGCGGCGCGGGGCGACGGGCCGGCCGGGGCGCGGTGACGGCGCGGGGCGGGGCGACGGCGCGGGGCGCGGCGACGGCGCGGGGCGGGGCGACGAGGCGGCGTCGGGGGCGACAGCGACGGCGACGGGGCGACGGGGGCGACGGCGATGGGGCGACGGGGGCGACGGCGACGGGGGCAGGGAAGGAGCAGAGGGAGGCGTCGGGGCGGGGAAGAAGAAAACTGCCCAAATTTTCGCAAGTGTTTGTTATATAGGAGGTGCATTAGTCCCGGTTGGTGGCTGAAACCGGGACTAATGCCCCCCTTTAGTCCCGGTTGCTGCCACCAACCGGGACTAAACGTCCCTTTTCAGCTGCCCAAAGGGCGGGAAGGAGGGGCCTTTAGTCCCGGTTGGTGGCAGCAACCGGGACTAAAGGGGGGCATTAGTCCCGGTTTCAGCCACCAACCGGGACTAATGCCACCCTTTAGTCCCGGTTGGTGCCACCAACCGGGACCAAAGGCCCTGTGCTGGCGCGGGTGCGGTGGGATGTTTAGTCCCACCTCGCTAGCTGAGGGAGCTTGAGAGTGGTTTATAAGGACTGCTGCTCCCACCCTCTCGAGCTCCTCTCAAATGCATGCTTCTGAGACTAACTCTGTGCGCTGCCCTGTGAGCTTGCTGGGCCTTATATTACAGGTGGATCCTGTGCTATAGGCCTTGCAGGCTCACTGGGCAGCGCCCAAATATTTTTTTTTCCTTTTTTGCTTTATTTATTTATAAGTTTTTTTGCTGTATTTAGAGTTGCTTTATTTATTTTATTTTCTTTGTTTATTTCTAAGTTGTTTTTTGCTGTATTTAGAGTTGCTTTATTTATTTTACTTCCTTTATTTATTTTCTTTGTTGCTTTATTTATTTTATTTTGTTTATACTTACAACAAAATACTTATTGTTGCTATTTATTTCTAAGTTGTTTTTTGCTGTATTTAGAGTTGCTTTATTTATTTTATTTTCTTTGTTTATTTCTAAGTTGTTTTTTGCTGTATTTAGAGTTGCTTTATTTATTTTACTTCCTTTATTTATTTTCTTTGTTGCTTTATTTATTTTATTTTGTTTATACTTACAACAAAATACTTATTGTTGCTATTTATTTCTAAGTTGTTTTTTGCTGTATTTAGAGTTGCTTTATTTATTTTATTTTCTTTGTTTATTTCTAAGTTGTTTTTTGCTGTATTTAGAGTTGCTTTACTTATTTTACTTTCTTTATTTATTTTCTTTGTTGCTTTATTTATTTTATTTTGTTTATACTTACAACAAAATACTTATTGTTGCTATTTATTTTTCAAGTTTTTTTTTGTTTTGTTTTCTGCATTATTTATTTTCTTTTGTTATTTGCTTTATTTTTTTAATTCTTTCTGGTAAAACCAATCAAAAACTTTCTCTGTTAGTGCGAGTAGTATTGAAATTTGAATAGTACAAACGGACAATGGTATCATACTCGTTTGTTACAAAGTTGGCATGGTATCATCATAATAGTTGCGGAAAAAACTCTTCACTTTTTCTTCGCTTGTGTCATTTGCTTATTGCGTCGTAACCATGGATAATCTTCATCGTTTATCAGGATGCTTGGGTCAGCCTTGACTTTGAAGGGAGGAATTTCATGAAACTTTTCATAATCTTCAGACATGTCTGTCTTGCCCTCCACTCCCAGGATGTCCCTTTTTCCTGAAAGAACTATGTGGCGCTTTGGCTCATCGTATGATGTATTCGCTTCCTTATCTTTTCTTTTTCTCGGTCTGGTAGACATGTCCTTCACATAGATAACTTGTGCCACATCATTGGCTAGGACGAACGGTTCGTCAGTGTATCCAAGATTTTTCAGATCCACTGTTGTCATTCCGTACTGTGGGTCTACCTGTACCCCGTCTCCAGACAGATTGACCCATTTACACTTAAACAAAGGGACCTTAAAATCATGTGCGTAGTCAAGTTCCCATATGTCCACTATGTAACCATAATATGTGTCCTTTCCCCTCTCGGTTGTTGCATCAAAGCGGACACCGCTGTTTTGGTTGGTGCTCTTTTGATCTTGGACAATCGTGTAAAATGTATTCCCATTTATCTCGTATCCTTTGTAAATCAATACAGTCGAAGATGGTCCCCTGGACAACAAGTACAACTCATCACAAACAGTGTTGTCACCTCTGAGACGTGTTTCCAACCAACTGCTGAAAGTCCTGATGTGTTCACGTGTAATCCAGTCGTCGCACTGCTCCAGGTGTTTGGAGCGCAGACTGTTCTTGTGTTCATCGACATACGGGGTCACCAATGTAGAGTTCTGTAGAACTGTGTAGTGTGCTTGAGACCAAGAATATCCGTCCCTGCATATTATTGAGTCCCTTCCAAGCGTGCCTTTTCCAGTCAGTCTCCCCTCGTACCGCGATTTAGGGAGACCTATCTTATTAAGGCCAGGAATGAAGTCAACACAAAACCCGATGACATCCTCTGTTTGATGGCCCATGGAGATGCTTCCTTCTGGCCTTGCGCGGTTACGGACATATTTTTTTAGGACTCCCATGAACCTCTCAAAGGGGAACATATTGTGTAGAAATACGGGCCCCAGAATGACAATCTCGTCGACTAGATGAACTAGGACGTGTGTCATGATATTGAAGAAGGATGGTGGGAACACAAGCTCGAAACTGACAAGACATTGCTCCACATCACTCCTTAGCCTTGGTACGATTTCTGGATCGATCACCTTCTGAGAGATTGCATTGAGGAATGCACATAGCTTCACAATGGCTAATCGGACGTTTTCCGGTAGAAGCCCCCTCAATGCAACCGGAAGCAGTTGCGTCATAATCACATGGCAGTCATGAGACTTTAGGTTCTGGAACTTTTTCTCTGCCATATTTATTATTCCCTTTATATTCGACGAGAAGCCAGTCGGGACCTTCATACTGAGAAGGCATTCAAAGAAGATTTCTTTCTCTTCTTTCGTAAGAGCATAGCTGGCAGGACCTTCATACTGCTTCGGAGGGATGCCGTCTTTTTCGTGCAAACGTTGCAGGTCCTCCCGTGCCTCAGCTGTATCTTTTGTCTTTCCATACACGCCCAAGAAGCCTAGCAGGTTCACGCAAAGGTTCTTCGTCACGTGCATCACGTCGACTGAAGAGCGGACCTCTAGGTCTTTCCAGTAGGGTAGGTCCCAAAATATAGATTTCTTCTTCCACATGGGTGCGTGTCCCTCATCGTCATTCGGAACAGCTAGTGCGCCGGGGCCCTTTCCAAAGATTACGTGTAAATCATTGACCATAGCAAGTACTTGATGACCGGTACGCATGGCGGGCTTCTTCCGGTGATCTGCCTCGCCTTTGAAATGCTTGCCTTTCTTTCGACATTGATGGTTGGTCGGAAGAAATCGACGATGGCCCAGGTACACATTCTTCCTGCACTTGTCCAGGTATATACTTTCAGTGTCATCTAAACAGTGCGTGCATGCGTGGTATCCTTTGTTTGTCTGTCCTGAAAGGTTACTGAGAGCGGGCCAATCGTTGATGGTCACGAATAGCAACGCCTTTAGGTCAAATTCCTCCTGTTTGTGGTCATCCCACGCACGTACACCGTTTCCATTCCACAGCTGTAAAAGTTCTTCAACTAATGGCCTTAGGTACACATCAATGTCGTTGCCGGGTTGCTTAGGGCCTTGGATGAGAACTGGCATCATAATGAACTTCCGCTTCATGCACATCCAAGGAGGACGGTTATACATACATAGAGTCACGGGCCAGGTGCTGTGATTGCTGCTCTGCTCCCCGAAAGGATTAATGCCATCCGCGCTTAAAGCAAACCATACGTTCCTTGCGTCCTTTGCAAACTCCTCCCAGTACTTTCTCTCGATTTTTCTCCATTGCGACCCGTCAGCGGGTGCTCTCAACTTCCCGTCTTTCTTACGGTCCTCACTGTGCCATCGCATCAACTTGGCATGCTCTCTGTTTCTAAACAAACGTTTCAACCGTGGTATTATAGGAGCATACCACATCACCTTCGCAGGAACCCTCTTCCTGGTGGGGTCGCCATCAACATCACCAGGGTCATCTCGTCTGATCTTATACCGCAATGCACCGCATACTGGGCATGCGTTCAGATCGTTGTATGCACCGTGGTAGAGGATGCAGTCATTAGGGCATGCATGTATCTTCTGCACCTCCAATCCTAGAGGGCATACGACCTTCTTTGCTGCGTATGTACTGTCGGGCAATTCGTTATCCTTCGGAAGCTTCTTCTTCAATATTTTCAGTAGCTTCTCAAATCCTTTGTCAGCCACAGCATTCTATGCCTTCCACTGCAGCAATTCCAGTACGGTACCGAGCTTTGTGTTGCCATCTTCGCAATTGGGGTACAACCCTTTTTTGTGATCCTCTAACATGCGATCGAACTTCAGCTTCTCCTTTTGACTTTCGCATTGTGTCCTTGCATCGACAATGACCCGGCGAAGATCATCATTTGGTTCCTCTTGATCTTCAGCAGCTTCACCCGTTGCAGCATCATTGGGCACATCGTCTGGTTCCTCTTGATCTTCACCAGCTCCCCCCATTGCAGCATCACCGTATTCAGGGGGCACATAGTTGTCATCGTACTCTTCTTCTTCGCCGTCTTCCATCATAACCCCTATTTCTCCGTGCCTCGTCCAAACATTATAGTGTGGCATGAAACCCTTGTAAAGCAGGTGGGAGTGAAGATTTTCCGGTTAGAGTAAGACATCGTATTCACACATTTAGTGCATGGACAACACATAAAACCATTCTGCTTGTTTGCCTCTGCCGCATTTAGAAACTCACGCACGCCCTTAATGTACTCGGAGGTGTGTCTGTCACCGTACATCCATTGCCGGTTCATCTGCGTGCATTTATATATAATTAAGTGTGTCAAAAACCATTACAGAACATATCATAAATAGATAATTAAGTGACCAAATGGATAAAAGTTCATCATCACATTAAAACCAAAGTACATACATATATAGTTCTCATCTAACAACATATAGCTCTCCATACACATCGAAACTATGTAAAACATTTCAACGCGAAAACAAATGCTATCATAATCGCAACCAAGGTAACAATTGATCCAACGGCATAATGATACCAAGCCTCGGTATGAATGGCATATTTTCTAATCTTTTTAATCTTCAACCGCATTGCATCCATCTTGATCTTGTGATCATCGACGACATCCGCAACATGCAACTCCAATATCATCTTCTCGTCCACAATTTTTTTTATTTTTTCCTTCAAGAATTTGTTTTCTTCTTCAACTAAATTTAACCTCTCGACAATAGGGTCCATCTTGATCTTGTGATCATCGATAACATCCGCAACATGGAACTCCAATTCCATCTCCTCCTCCTCCATTTTTTCCAATTTTTTCTTTAACGAAATGTTTTCCTCTTCAACTAAATTTAACCTCTCCACAAGAGGGTCGGTTGGAATTTCCGGTTCAACTTCCTCCTAGACATAATAAAACATCTATGCATGTCAGGTTGGTCGGCATAACTATCATAAGCACTAAAACAAATAGTTATAAATTAAAGATAATATACCACATCCGAATCGTAGACCAGACGAGGGCCCACGTGGGCGGATATCAAAACCATCGCACTATATAATAACAAGCAATAATAAACGTAAGAAAATTAGACAAATATCTATCTAAAGCAATAATAAAAGTAAGAAAAGCATGGACATAACAAGAGGCTCACCACGGTGGTGCCGGTGACGAGATCGGCGGGGGCGATCGACGGCGGCGAAGACGGGGACGGGACGTGACGGACCGCTAAACCTAGACAAATCTCGGAGAAAATAGAGCTTCGAGAGGAGAAAAGCTTAACTAGTGTGGCTCGGGCATTCCACCGAACACGTTGTGTGCATAGGAGGTGAGCTAGAGCACCACTAACCCCTCTCCCCCTCGGCCAGAAAAAAAACAGAGCAGTGAGCTCTGCTCTTGAGTGAGGGGGTTTATATAGGCAACTCACTGGCCCCGATTGGTGCTACAAACCGTGGCTAAAGGGGTGCCTTTGGTCCCGGTTCATAAAACCAACCGGGACCAATAGTGGTGGGCCAGGAGCAAGAGCCATTGGTCCCGGTTTTTAGCTCCAACCGGGACCAATAGGTCCAGACGAACCGGGACCAATGGCCCACGTGGCCCGGCCGGCCCCCTGGGCTAACGAACCGGGTCCAGTACCCCCATTGGTCTCGGTTCTAGATTGAACCGGGGCTAATGGGCTGGACCAATGCCCTGTTTTCTACTAGTGTAATGGCGCATCCAGACACAATGCGCCATTACTAGTTGTAACTAGTAATGGTGCACCACTCACACAGTGCGCCACTACTGTTGCTTTTTTATTATATTTTTTATTGTTTTTTTTTGCAAAACTACTAATGGCGCATTGTGCCACAGTGCGCCATTACTAGTTTAAACTAATAATGGCGCACTTTGGCACAGTGCGCCATTAGTATGTTTTTTTATTATTATTTTTTTGCAAAACTACTAATGGCGCACCGCCAGCAGGTACGCCATTAGTAACATGGGTTACTAATGGCGCATTTGGAGGTGGTGCGCCATTAGTAAGTGGGCACCAACAAGATATTTTGGACAGCCACTCCTACCCACTCACTGTCTCCCCACTTCATTCCCTCCACCTCCTCCTCCAAAGCTTGTCTCGGGTGCCTCCTCTTTGTCACCTCATTTCTACCATAGATTCATTCAAATTAAGTGGTTAAATTACCTTTTTTTGATAGGTAAGGGGGGAAGCTATATTTATGTTGTTCGCCCTACAACAGTGTGCACATGCACTTTTTATGGCCTAGCTAGATCTATGTATGTTCGTGGTGTTGCATATGTTTGTGGTGTTGCATATGTGTTTGTGTTTGCAGGTGTACCGGTATTTGAAATGCGATAGTTGCCAATATTTTTCCGGAATGTTGATTCATTTCCGTTTCGGCGAGAATTTTGGCATTAAGCATTCTTTTTGGTCCTATTTTTAGGGAAAGTCATGCCAAATTTTTTTCTTGGTTCTAAAATATCATTTTGCTCTACCCCCCAGGCGACCATGGTCTGCACGATGACTTTCCCCGCATCATGAATAGGTTTTTGAGCTCCGCGATGGCCGAGATGCTTCAAAAGAACGAGACGGAGATAAGATGTCCGTGTCAAAGATGCAAGCTGAAGAGCCTTATTGCGGACCCGGATTCCGGGCAGGTGCGGGACCACCTGCTCTTGCGTGGTTTCATGGATGGCTATCGGTGGCAAGGTGATGAAGATGACTACGAAGTCGTCCATGGGGGCCGGGCAAGAAATGAGGAAGGGCAGCAAGACAACCACCACGGCTCGGGCGGGCGAGAAGACGAAGAATCCCCAGGAGATGATCACGACGGTGATGCTATACACAGTCATCATGTAGATGATGCAGGACATGATCATGAGGAAGATGCCGGAGCAGACGACGGGCATGATCATGAATATGATGATGCCAGCGGAGCAGACGATGCTGGACCATCGATGGGCTGGGTGCAGGACCCTCATATTCAAGAGCTGCTTCTCAAGCTGACGGATAATGCAAGAGCTGCCGCCCGAGAGAAAGCCAAGATGGATCAACTGGAGATAGACGCGGTTACTCCATTGTATGAAGGATGCAGGCCCAAGGATACCCGCCTGAAAGTAACGCTCATGGCTCTGGAGATGAAGGTAAAACACAAAATGACCGACGCATGCTTCGACGAGAACATGTCATTCTGGCACGAACGTCTTCCCAAGGGGAACAAGTGCCCGACCAGTTTCGAGGAGGCGAAGAAAATCGTGTGTCCTCTGGATTTACCGCACGTGAAATACCATGTGTGCATGAACAATTGCATCATTTATCGGGACGAGCACGCAGAGTCTACCATATGTCCGGTGTACAGCGTCACTCGATACAAGAAGAGGAAGAAAGCTCCTCGAAAAGTGGTGTGGTACTTTCCGATCACTCCTCGTCTGCAGCGGTATTTCGCGGACCCTAAGGAAGCAAAGCTCCTGCGTTGGCACGCGGATAGGGAGGAGAAGAAGCGAAAACATGACGCAAATGATCCAGAGATAGATAAAAAAGACAAGATGCTGAGTCACCCTAAGGATGCGAGCCAGTGGCAAGCGTTGAACTTAGAAGACGCAGAATTTGGGAACGATCCAAGCAACATCGTGCTGGGCGCGAGCACCGATGGAGTCAATCCGTTTGGCAGCCAGAGAAGCACACATACCACCTGATCTGTGTTTGTGTGGATGTACAACCTTCCCCCCTGGTTGTGCATGAAGAGGATGTACATTCACATGAGTATGGTAATTGAAGGACCAAAACAACCAGGGAACGACATCAATCTATATCTGGGGCTGCTGAAAGAGGAGCTAGACATTCTGTGGAAAATGCCAGCCAATAGGTGGGACGCCACAGAGAAAGAATATTTCCCTATGAGAGTCGCAAGCACTGCTCACGACGGTGCACGACTATCTCGGTTACGGATATGTCGTGGGGTAGGTGGTCCACGGGTTTTCTGGATGCGTCAAGTGCATGGATGACACAACATATCGCTAGCTAGATAGAGATCCCGAGTCTTCGAAAACCGTGTTCATGGGACATCGAAGGTGGCTTCGTGACGATGACCTGTGGAGAAAACGCAAGGATCTTTTCGATGGTGAAACCGAACCCCGAGGACGCCCGCGTACGAGGAGCGCCGAGTAAATAGACGAGCTATTGAAAAATTGGAAAGAGTGCCCACTGTCGGGAAAGAAGCAAAAGGCGCCAGAGCCGGGAAAGAAGCGAAAGGCGCCAGAGCCGCTGCTGAAGGTATAGAAAACGAGGTCTGTTTTCTGGGACTTGTCGTACTGGAAGATCCACCATGTGCCTCACAGCCTTGATGTCATGCATATCACGAAGAACGTGTGCGAGAGTCTGCTTGGTACCCTGCTCAACATGCCAGAGAGGACCAAAGATGGCCCGAAAGCAAGGGCAGACTTGAAATCAATGGGCATCAGGCAGGAGCTTCACACTAATGATGATGATGATGATGATGATGATGATGATGATGAGGCGAAGCAGGACACGAAAAGTCGTCGCAAAGGCAAAAAGGCCAAGAAGACCGGAAATGACTACGCTCCCGCATGCTTCACTCTAAGTCAGGAGGAGATCGAGCAGTTTTTCACCTGCCTCATAGGAGTAAAACTTCCTTACGGTTACGCGGGGAAGATAAGCAGATACCTAGACCCAGCGAAGCAGAAGTTCAGCGGGATGAAGTCTCACGACTGTCACGTGCTGATAACGCAGATACTTCCAGTTGCAATCTGTGGGATCATGGACGCGCACGTCCATGAAACGCTATTTGGCCTATGCAACTTTTTCAACGTCATCTCTCGGAAGTCGGTTGGCGTGAGGCAACTCAGAAGGCTACAGGAAGAGATCGTGGTGATACTATGCGAGCTTGAGATGTACTTCCCGCCCGCATTCTTCGACGTTATGGTGCATCTGCTGGTCCATATCATGGACGATATCATCCAACTCGGGCCGACGTTCCTGCACAGCATGATGCCATTCGAAAGGATGAATGGTGTCATCAAAGGATACGTTCGCAACATGTCACGTCCAAAGGGAAGCATAGCCAGGGGCTTTCTTACCGAAGAGTGCATCTCCTACTGCACAAATTATCTAGGCATCGAGGAGATCTGGGAGCTGAGCTACGCTGGAGAGAAGGTCCCGATGTTCCGTGTCAGATGGGCCATGAGCGTACTAAAAGAAGACCGGTATTTCACCACCATGGTTATACCCGAAGCCAAATCGAAGACCGCGGACGCAAACATCACCACGAAAAAGGAGCCATGGGTACTGGCTTCCCAAGTTGACCAAAGCTTCTTCATTACCGACCTGTCAAAGCCTAGTCGTGTTGTCGTGAGGAGAGGCAAAAGGAAGATCATCGGAATGGATGGAGTAGCCAGTGAGCAAGACTTCGACAAGTACGGCGACCCGAAGATCGAACATGACGACGATGATGAAGTAGCAGCATACACCACAAGAAGAAGCAGGACCACCCTACCTAAAGGACGTCCGTTCCACACAAGAACTCCATTTGCGAAAAAGAAGGGCAAGAAGATTGTGAACAGATAGCTACCTAGCTAATATCGATTGTATTTAAATTGTAATCTTAATTTCTCGATTGTATTTCATGGGCACTTTTTGAACTATCATGAATATTTTTCAATTTCATGGGCACTTTTTGAATTCATGAAAAAATATTGAATATTCATGAGGACACTCGATCTCGATCCCCCTCCATCTCGATCGTTATCCCCCCTCGCCAGATTCCCCGTGCCAGACCCCCCTCGCCGCCGAGCACTCCCCGCACCCTCCCCTGCTCCACCACCGCCGACGACCCCCGCACCCTCCCCCGCTCCACCGTCGCAAATGAATGCAACTAAAAAAATTTGATTATATTTTCAAAAAACAAATTTGATTATATTTTCAAATAACAAATTTGATGGTATTTTCAAATAACAAATTTGATGATATTTTTTATATTCATAAATATTTTCAAATAAAAAAATCTGATGATATTTTTGAAAAAATTATTACTGTTTTTATAAACATTTATTACTGTTTCATATTCATATTCATTTTCTAAAAAACTATTAGATGCAACAAAAAAAAAATAAAAAATAATTACTTATGGCGCAGCGCTGGCTGGTGCGCCATTGCTATCTAAAAATAAATAAATAAAATTACTTATGGCGCACCGTCCCCCTGGTGCGCCATTGCTAACATTCTAATGGCGCACCGCAAGGGGGTGCGCCATTAGTATTCTCCCCCACTCCATCTATTCCCCGTGGCTGCCTCTCTCTCCCTCCCTCCATCGTCAGATCCCCCACTCCATCGATCTATTCTCTCCGCCTCTCTCGCCAGATCCCGCCGCCGTCCCTCCTTGCTCCGCCCCCTCCGTCCACCGCGCCTCCCTCGCCGCCTCGCACCGCCACCGCAGGTTCCCAGCCCCTCCTCGCAACGTCGCCGCCGCAGGTTCTCCTAGGTGGCAAGGCCATCCACCACCACGATACCGCCGTCGCCACAGGTTCTCCTTGCACCGTCGCCAGATTCCTCTTCGTCGTCGGATTCCTCCTCTACGTCGGCCCCTCCCCGCGTCGCCCCTTCCCTACGTCGGCCCCTCCCCGCGTCGGCCCCTACCCTGAGTCGGCCCCTGTCCTGTGCCGCCACCCTCGAGCCATCCCTTCGACGCCGCCGCCACCGCCGACCCCAACCCCGACCCCGACGGTGACCGGCCTCGCCCGCCCAGGTACCTCTCCGGATTTTTCTACTCCTATAATTGTTTATCACTACCAAAGAGGAAGAAAAAAGCTATTTTTAACTGTCCCCTGATGATCAGAGGATTAGGAGACAGAAATATGAACTTGTTTTCAGAAACAATAGAAGATCACACAAATGACAAACTGAATTACTATATGTTTCTCACAAGTACATTTGTACTAGTTCATGGACCTTGGATTGCAACTCGATCTTAGCCGATTCTTTTGCATTAAAAAACAATCTGCTGCATGGATTTGTTAGCATATCATGTTCGTCGTACTACTACCTAGCAGATGCTTAATGATAGGTTATGTCCAGCCAGATGATGCACTGGAAATGGATAGTAGTAGAACAGATGTTTTTTCCTTTGTGGCAAAATAAAAAGTCAGACATGTTGAGCTGGCACAGACAAAATAAAATGCATTAGCTGTCAAGTTGCTGTTGCTAGGTCTTCTGGTCTTTTAGTTAAGTCAACGGCTGCCCTTTCCTGCTGTCAAATAATGTCTTGTCAGAATTTCCACCTCCACATAGAAGGACCTGTAATAAGTAACCCAGTAATGTCTTTTATGAATGTAGTACTCCCTATGTAAAAATAGTATGACAACAAGTTGCACGCCCATGCACCAACTCCCTACTGACTAACTCATCTTAAGAGCCTTTTTTAGAAATATAATGGACTGGTCCTACAAGTTACCAGTATAATAGCAAGTGTCGTCACTTTGCTACTACATTTTAGTAGGCTTCTGGACAAGAATCACCCATCCCCAGGCATATCCAAATCTCCTGTTCCCCTGATGATCAGAGGATTAGGAGACCGAAATTTGAACTTGGTTTCAGAAATAGATCACAGCTGACATAATGAATTATTTACTTGTTCATGGAGATTCATTAGTTCTACTTGTCCATGGTTTCTAAATCTTTTATCTGGTTAATAAGAAATAGTCTTGTCCTCCAAAAAAATTATTAATGATGAAAGTAATTTATCTGGTGTAATAAGACATGGCCTTCTCATGAAATTCACTAGTCCTACTTACTCATGGTTTCTAAATCTATTACTACATCGCCAAATTCTTTACAAATTTTCAGAAACTATTTTTGTTGGTTCACCAATCAATCTTAGCATCCATGTAAGTTCTGTTATCTCCAATACCACCAAAAAAGACATGGTGATGCACCCCGACAGTGGATTGGTCATCATTATTACTTTTCAGTCCAGAGCAGATCTTCTTAGCTCAGATCCTAAGTAACTTCTCTAAGTACCTACACACCAGAGATTAGTAGCACTGATAGTACTACTAGAGCAGATCTTAGCTGAGAAAATGATCTAGCTCCTACACATGTATAGATCAATCAGTTTAGTTCTAGTGCTGTTGGACTTTTGCACCCACACAGAATTTGTATTACTAGCTACAAATCTTTACCAGAGAGAGATTCGTCAACAGAAGGTTCCAAAGAATAAACAAGTACTAGCTAGTACACTAGCACAGTACCACTTCCACCTCCAAGTAAATAGCAGGGTCTCTGATCAGCAATGTAGTTAATTAGCCAGGGCCTGAAAGCTACTAGTAATCTACTGTCTCTGCCTGCAAATGCCTGCACAGGTAGGGAATGTAAGATGAAGCATGTACTTTTCCCAAGTAATCTAATGAGCTGGCACAAAGTGAAAAACAATACTTAATTAATCAAAGGTAGGTTAGAATTAGATGGCCAAAAGCAGGGCCATGGCTTTGAGGAGCACATTCCCTCCATGTTCCATGTTCTCATGTCCAAACCTCTTCATGCATATGCATTTAGTTGATGCAGTTTCATTATCTGGTTTTGTATGTTAAATTTCAGATAATTGTGCTGCCACACTGATACACTCTTATTTCAGATAATGTTGCTTATATTTTCTCTTATACAATGTTGGTGCTTGTCTTTATGAAGCTATTTGAAATGATATGTTATTTGAAATGATATGCTAAAGCCTATGCAAACTGGAATTTGAATAGTCTAAAGTGGAGTTGAAAGCCGGATGCACTCCATCCAGATTTTTGCTGGGTTTTGTCTCCGACCATCGTGTCGTGATGATTTTGCAGGTACCCCGAGAGGCCCTTGAGTTTGCTGGAATGTCGATTAACTTTCGTTCCGGCAAATTCGGGTACTCCATATGTCCTATTTTCAGCAAAGGTCATGCTGAAATTTTCCGTGAATTTTAGCATGACTTTGCTAAAAATAGGACATATGGGGTATTTGTGACTAATGCATTGGCCGGGGTATCTTAGTAGTTAATTAAGTAGGATCAATTGCCCCTTTATTCTTGCTGCATTAAACCATAGGCGGCAATAGAGCCAAGTGATTAGGCCCAACTTAGAATTCTCCTTTCCAGCTTTGCTTTTAGGATGCCTCGGTGTCGACAAACCATAAATTATAAAACCTTGGCTTTTAGGGTGCCTCGGTGTCGATAAAAACCTAAATGATGAAAGCTTAGGCTTTTAGGGTGCCTCGGCATCGAAAAACCCTCAATGATAAAAGCTTAGCTTTTAGGATGCCTCGGTGTCGACAAGCCCTAAATGATGAGACCATGATCTTGTTCCTTGACAATAACCAACTATTTGACCAAACTTTTTTCCTATTTAGAGAGAAACATGGCCAACAACGATGAGGCCGGGGGTTCGGGCGGCAAGGCATTCTGGGAGCTGTCCCAGGAGATGGAGGAACAACCTCACTTGTATGAGGACGCCGCCTTCCCCACCGATCCTGACACCACTGATGGTGCCGCCGAGGATGACGCCACTGATGGTGCCGTCGGGGATGACACCACTGACGGTGCCGCCGAGGATGCCACCACTGATGATGGCGGCGCACGCACAGATGGCAGCCAACCGAAGAGGCAACGGAAGGACCGGCGCCCGACCGTGCTCCGCACCCTCAAAGAGGAATTTACTGAAGTGGACTCCGACGGGAATCCAACGGCGCCCGAACGAATAGTCAAGGGGTACTCACTTCAGCTCGGGTGCATTTTCAGGAGCACCGTCTCGATCAACACTGAGAACCTGAGGCATCCTGACCGAGGGAATTTGCGCAACCTCCTCTTCACGAAGCTGCATGAACGATACAAGTTCCCCGCTGAATTTGAAAACACAAGCCTCAAAGGGAATAAAGTGAACAATGCCGCCCTCACGAAGATGAGCACGGCCCTGCCTACTTGGAAAAGCACGGTGAAGAGAATGATTGACAAAGGTTTTAGTTATGAGAAGATCAAGGAGAAAAATCCTTCGATCACCGAAGATGACTACAACAACTTCAAGATCAAGTGCTCGAGCACCGCAACCTCCGAATCAAGTCAGTGGGGTAAGAAATGCGGGAGCTGAACTTAGGGGAACACACACTCGGTCCCAGCGGTTACAGAGTGGCGGAGCCTATATGGGACAAGGAGGAGGCGGACCGTGCCGAGCAAGGCCTACCGCCCCTCTTCGATAAATACGGTGACAAGCAGACCAGGAACTTTGTTAGGGCCCGGTACAAGAAGGACCCGAAAACAAAGGAGCTTACCACGGATCTGAAGACCAGGGCGCTTGAGCTTGTCCTGGTAAGGAATACACCCCCGCGTAATTAGCTCCATATGGTTGCATTCTAATTAATGAAGCCAAATTTCTAAATGGTTCACATTCCTTCCGCAGGCGACTGAAAGCAGTAGCGCGGGGTCGACTAAGAGCAACCCTTGGGACACCACTCTAAATAGGGCGTTGAATGTAATGAAGAAAAAGGATAAGCTCAGTAAGCCGTCGTCAGCTGGTCGTGTGGCTGGCAAAGGCTTGTCCACAAAATGGTCGTTATACTATAACGCTGGTGGGCAAAAGGAGAAAAAGACCAGCTTGGAAAGCCAGTCGCGCGAGGTTCAAGAACTCAAGGCACAAGTGGCGTGGATTCCGGAGATTGTCCAAGAGCAAGTGCAACAACAACTGGGAGCGACAATCACCGCCATTGTGCCTACCTTCATTGAGGGGTTTGCAGGCGTGGATTGCGGGCGGCCAACAGGGGCCGCCCCCGATTCCCAGCTACACGGCCAGCAACTCGCAGAACGCGATGGCGGGGCCATTGGTGTCTCCGGCGGAGGCGGCATTGGTGTCTCCGACGCCGGCACGGGAGCTTAATGCACCCGGGTTTACGCCGGCCGGCACCTCTGCAGCAAGCAGCCCCTCCGTCAACTGCACGCCCGCCGTTGGCGGGGCCTCGACATTAGCCGAGCTCAACACTATCATCACGGTAACTAATTAAGCCTCTCTCGGCCGAGGACTTCATCTCCTTGCCTTTGACTGGGCATCCGTGACGCCCTACATGTTTTCGCAGGGCGCCGCCGACGTTCCGTGCACTCTCCTGCACTTCATGAACAACGAGTTGGTCGATGTCGCCAAGGGCAAAATCGTTCAACCGGGCAACCCCGTGTTCCACGGTACTAGGATACCACCCAACTTGTATAGGGTTCAACTGGTTCGGGTGCTGCCAGGCTGCGACGAGTTGTTACCTCCGATTCGACCCGTCGGGGCCGACGAAGATGATGTGATGACCCTCAGCGCTTGCCTGAGCTGGCCCCTGCTTTGGCCGAAGAGCCAGATTCGTTTGGGGCGGGGGACGCCACCCCTAAGACAACACCGCCAGTCGTGCCGGCGCCAAGCCATGGCAAGACCGCCGCAACGGTGCCGGACATCCCTATGCCACTGGATCCAAACATGCATATGGCACAGGATCCGAACGACGACGACGACAACGACGACGATACATTTGCCAACGTCGATCAGTACTTTGCCGATCATGGGTACGGTGGCGACTTCATGGGGCCTCCTTCTCAAGAACCCAACCCTACAAAAGACGTGCGCAATCTCGCTGGTACCGCGGAGAAACTAAGTTGCAACAGGCGTCGTCTGCCGTTCATATCACAGGAGACGCCTCCAGCTGCCGACTTCACCGAGCCTCAGATAGGCGAGGTGCGAAATATTATCAGCCCCAACACACTCAAGAAGGCGGTCTGTGAGCAGAACTCGGTCCCATTACAGGAGAAGAAGAAGGCACGGAAAAGAAAGAATAAGAAGGGTGCGAGCCAGCTGGCACTGAGTACGATCCGTGCTCAGGATGGGCCACCTTCACCTGAGGATGTAATAAGGAGGGTGCATGTGGCGGGTAGGCCGATGCTACCGAGTAATATGCTCAATGCTCCAACCGGTGCTATGCGGAGTCTGCATGACAGTGTTCTTTCTTTGGAGAAACGGCGTCTTAGAGAGAAGGATGTGGCATACCCGGTTTTCGCGGCCAAGGTGCCAGAGGGCAAGGGCTTTGTGGATAACTCCATCGAGGGTACGATCGTCCTATGGTTTCATGACATCTACGCTATGTTGAACCTTCATCCGCTGCACTACACCTTCGTTCGGCTATTTTCGCTGAGTATGGAGATGCGAATCATTCGCGACAAGACCCCGGATATCGTGATAGTCGACCCCTTCTACATGCATGCCAAGATCTTGGGCAGCGCTAGGGACTGGCAAGTCACGAGTTCTTACCATGAAGGCGTCATTCTGGCAAACCGAGATAAGGATAACTTCCTCGTGCCTTACTTTCCGGAGTAAGTCCTCCCCTCAACCTCCCCGTAACATATGAATTCTTAGATTTCGATCGTTTTTCTTTAACATTCCGTGTTTTGTGCAGTGACACACATTGCACACTCATCCTCCTAAGCCCCAAATATTCCATGGCCACGTATTTCGACTCGGACCGTCAGTCGAAGGTAGACTACACAAATATCAAGAATGTTCTTGATGATGTTCTCCCCGGCTACGCCAAATCTGGAGGCACCTTCACCAGGCCTATACCTAAGTACGGCAACCACGTGTTCTCCCACAATACGACGTTCTGCTGCGTCGAGCAGCCGCCTGGCGGTCAGAAGGGTGCCTACTATGCCATCCATCACATGAGGGCGATCGTGCGGGACCATCATCACCTTCTGCTACCGAGTAAACTCAAAGATTGGGCCGCGAGCGTGTCGGCAATCCAGGACGCGGACATCAGACAAGAATTCTTTCGCATCCAGTCGGAGTTTGCGGAAATCATCCATCAAGATGTCCTTCGTACCTCGGGGCAGTTCTACCTCAGAAATCAACCGTCCAACAGTGACATCGACACAATGCTACAAATGCAGGCTAACTATGCCTGCGATATCATGACTCCCACGATAGACGGCGGCTTCATCCACACTCCGGTCCCTTGAGTCGAGTCGAAAGCAGTGATGCTGTGTCTAGTTCTGAAACATCGATTGGCCCATGTTGTAATTGAACTTTAATGAACTTGTAGTATGTCTCTTTGGTTTCGACAGTCGTTCAACTTAGATGTAATCGATGCTATTAATGTCTTGCTTTTCTCTTCTGATCGTTCTGTTGCATACTTATATATTGCTTATGTATTGTCTGTGAATTGGTACTAACGTTTCCTTTGGCTAGTGCATAGCGATGCCGTCGTATGTCGTGTACAAGGGTAAGGTTCCCGGAGTCTACGACGACTGGGAGGAGTGTCAGAGATAGGTTCACCGATTCAGCGGTAACAGTTACAAAGGGTACACCACTAGGGCCGAGGCGGAATCTAGATACGCCTGCTATCTAACGGGAGACGGGAGGGAGCGTTGGAGGAACCGGATGAAGACGAGTTTCATCGTGATGATGCTCATCGTGATGACCGCAGCTCTCTTCTATGTGATGGTAGTTTAGATGATCGATATCGACTTGTAATGTGAAGACAAACTCGCTACTCGCGGTCTCGAGGCTTGTAATATAATGTTCTATCTTTGTTCGGTCTTTTGAATTCGGAGACTAATATGATGAATTGTATTCGGAGACTAATATGATGAATTGTATTGAGAGACTAATCTTCTATTGTATTCCATGAATGTGTTGTTGCTGTGTGTTGCTGTTTATATTCTGTCCAATAATACATTTTGTAACCTATGCAAAAAACAGAAAACTAAAAAATAAATAAAATCCTAATATTCATACTAATGGCGCATCACATCACAGTGTGCCATTAGTATGCCAAATGATACTAATGGCGCATCATCCAACAGTGCGCCATTAGTATGCCAAAGTTACTAATGGCGCATCTGGCAAGAGTGCGCCATTAGTATGCCAAAGCACCTGGGTATATATGGCCCCCTGGGAGGCATACTAATGGCGCACCGTGGTATATACTAATGGCGCATCTGTGGTGCGCCATTAGTATACCAGATACTAATGGCGCACCACAGGTGCACCACTAGTAAAATATACTAATGGCGTGGCACTAATGGCGCACCACTAATGCGCCATTAATGGACAAAATAGGTGCGCCATTAGTAGGCCTTTCCCTAGTAGTGTGACTGGATCTCTTTTACCATGATTTACAATGTCTAGTTAGTCCTTGATCTTTAAAGGTGCTCTGCATTTATGTTTTGCGGTCTCGGAAAGGGCTAGCGAGATACCATCTTATTATATCATATTATGATTGTTTTGAGGAAGTGTTGTCATCTCAGGTTTATTATTATTGCTCGCTAGTTGATTATGCTATTGATATGAGTAGACATGAGACCTGAAAGTTATTGTGAATGTGGTTAGTTCATGATCTTTGCTGAAAACTTGAATGTCGGCTTTACATATTTACAACAACAAGAGCAAACAGAGTTTGTCAAAGTTTTTCTTTATCACTTTCAGTTAATCAACTGAATTGCTTGAGGACAAGCAAATGTTTAAGCTTGGGGGAGTTGATACGTCTCCAACGTATCGACTATTCCAAACACATTTGCCCTTGTTTTGGACTCTAACTTGCATGATTTGAATAGAACTAACCCGGATAGACGCTGTTTTCAGCAGAATTGTAATGGTGTTATTTTTGTGCAGAAATAAAAGTTCTCGAAATGACCTGAAAATCAATGGAGAATTATTTTGGAATATATAAAAAATACTGATGACCCACAAGTGTAGGGGATCTATCGTAGTCCTTTCGATAAGTAAGAGTGTCGAACCCAACGAGGAGCAAAATGAAATGATAGGTAGTTTTCAGTAAGGTATTTTCTGCAAGCACTGAAATTATAGGTAACAGATAGTTTTGTGATAGGATAATTGGTAGAAAGTGACAAAAGGTAAAATTAAATAAGGTGCAGCAAGGTGGCCCAATCCTTTTTGTAGCAAAGGTCAAGCCTAGACAAACTCTTATGCAAGTTAAAGTGCTCCCGAGGACATATGGGAATTATCGTCGTGCTAGTTTTCATCACAATCATCTGATTCGCGTTCGTTACTTTGATAAATTGGTATGTGGGTGAACCGGTGCTTGGATGCTTCCCTTACTTGGACAAGCCTCCAACTTATGATTAACCTCTAATGCAAGCATCCGCAACTAAAAAAGAAGTATTAAGGTAAACCTAACCATAGCCTGAAACATATGGATCCAAATCAGCCCCTTACGAAGCAACACATAAACTAGGGTTTAAGCTTCTGTCACCCTAGCAACCCATCATCTACTTATTACTTCCCAATGCCTTCCTCTAGGCCCAAATAATGGTGAAGTGTCATGTAGTCGACGTTCACATGACACCAATATAGGAGAGACAACATACATCTCATCAAAATATCGAACGAAGACCAAACTCACATGACTACTAATAGCAGGACTTCTCACATGTCCTCGGGAACAAAAGTAACTACTCACAAGACATAATATTTTTCATGATCAGAAGGGTATTAATATGCATAATGGATATGGACATATGGTCTTCCACCAAATAAACCAACTAGCATCAACTACAAGGAGTAATCAACACTACTAGCAACCCACAGGTACCAATCTGAGGTTTGGGTACAAAGATTGGATACAAGAGATGAACTATGGTTTGAGAGGAGATGGTGCTGGTGAATATGTTGATGAAGATAGCTCTCCCCAAGATGGGAGAGTTGTTGGTGATGACGGCGGTGACGATTTCCCCCTCCCGGAGGGAAGTATCCCAGGCAGAGCAGCTCTGCCGGAGCCCTAGATTGGTTTCCGCCCCGGTTCCGCCTCGAGACGACGGCGTCTGGTCCCGAAAGCCCCCTCTATATTTTTTTCAGGTCAAAGCGCTTCATATAGGAGAAGATGGGCACCGGGGCCCACCGGCTGGCCGTCGAGGCAGGGGCGCGCCCTGGGAAGGGGGGCTCGTCCCCCACCCTCGAGGCCAGCCAGTGGCCCCTGTCATGGGTTTCTTCCTCCAGATATTTTTTATATTTTTCGAAACGATGTTCTGTGGAGTTTCACGGGTTTCAGAGTTGTGGAGAATATGTTTCTAGAGTTTTCTCCTTTTTCAGCCCAGAATTCCAGCTGCCGGCATTCTCCCTCTTCATGTAAACCTTGCAAAATAAGAGAGAAAAGGCATAAGTATTGTGACAAAACATGTATGAACAGCCCATAACGCAATAAATATCAACTTATAAGCATGATGCAAAATGGACGTATCAACTCCCCCAAGCTTAGACCTCGCTTGTCCTCAAGCGAAAGCCGATATCGAAAAATATGTCCACATGTTTAGAGATAGTGGTGTCCGTAATATGATCATTCTCATAACAGCAACTTATTTAATATAGTAATATGATCATTATGCTAAAGTAACAATTAATGCACAATATCAAGTATGAATCATGAACCTCATTGGAAACTAACAAACTTTGGTCTCGGTCATTGAAGCAATTGCAATTTATCTTAACATCGGAAAGAGTCAATATAAGAGCTTTTCTGCAAGCCTACATACTCAACTATCATATAGTCTTTCACAATTTCTCACACTTGTGCAATACTTATGTTTACGGAGTTTTAATCGGACACAGAGAAAGATAGGGGCTCATGGTGTTGCCTCCCAACCTTTACCTTAAGGGTAACGTCAACAGTAATAGATCATGAAAACTTACATCCAAGTGGGTATATATGCCAGGATCTTTCCAACACAATGCGCTTACCAAAGGATAAAATGTAAAAAGGAAAGGTGGATTTCACCTTGACACTTACAAGACAAGAATAAAAGATAGGCCCTTCGCAGAGGGAAGCAGAGGTTGTCGTGTGTTTTTATGGTTGGATGCACAAAGTCTTATCATAGAGGGACTTCATTTTATATTGCCACTTGTGATAAGGACCTTTATTATGCAGTCTGTCGCTTTTATTACTTCCATATCACACGCTCGTATAAAGCTAATTTCTCCCACACTAATAAATCATACATATTTTAACGAAATTGCAACATGACAACTTACTTGGAAGGATCTTTCTCAATCCATATGTAGGTATGGTGGACTCTCATGGCAAAACTGGGTTTAAGGATATATATGGAAGCACAAGTAGTATATCTACTTAGTGCGAGGAGTTTTGGCTAGCATGAGGGGGAAAGGCAAGCTCAACATGTTGGAAGATCTATGACAATATACTTTATTTCGGATATAAGAAGACATAACCCATTATGTTGTCTTCCTTGTCCAACATCAACTCTTTAGCATGTCATACTTTAATGAGTGCTCACAATCATAAAACATGTCCAAGATAGTATATTTGTATGTGAAGCCTCTCTTCTTTTATTACTTCCTATTAATTGCAACGATGACCTAAACTATGTTTGTCACCTCCCAACAACTTTTATTTATCATACTCTTGTATGTGAAGTCATTACTTCCCATAAGATTGATATGATATCTTTGATTCACTTTTTGTTTTCTTTCTTTTTATCATGACCCAAGTGAGGAAATCAAGCCCTTGACTCTTTATTATATAGCTCACGGACTTGATTACAAAGGATAGAGCTCAGAAAGCAAAAGCTCACAACTAGATCATGCTAACTTTATTCTAATAGATCAAGCTATTACCAGAAGGATCGAACTAAGTAAAACGGTAAAGATAGGAGTGATGGTGATACGATATCGGGGTCACTCCCCCAAGCTTGGCAGTCGCCAAGGGGAGTGCCCATACCCATATGATTATGTCTCCTTCCTCAGGGTCGGTGATGATGGAGTTGTTACTGATGTAGGCTTGTTGTTCTTCCAATGCATGGGCTCACCATCATAGAAGGACGATCGAGTCTTCGGGATACTCAAATCTGCAGCCAAACTCATGTTCTTGAATATATATTCATACTCACAGTTTTGGTTTTGCCGGTCATAGATCTGGGCTTAGAGGTGATCGATCTTCTCTTGAATATTGGAGATGGCTTCCCCGAAGATCCTTGAGTCCATCTTGAGATTGTTGGCAAGCTCCGAGATCATCATGTGGTTAGCGTCGAGTCCTCGTTCCACCATACCCTGGCACTTGAAAACTTGTTGCTCCATTGCTTCGAGTCTTGTCTCCACGCTTCCGGTCCTTCTCGGCCCTTCAACATCACGGATGTGCAGCAACCCCTCATGCAACTCCATGGTTTTGGGATGGTGGAGCACCTCCGCAAGGTAGGGGTTGATGATCTTCTCGAAGAGCTGGTCCTTGGGGGTGTTGGAGGATGCCATGATGATCTGGATCTGTCAAAAATAGCAGCTTGAAACGAAAACAGAGGAATTCTGCGTGATATAGGGGTCAAAACCTTCGGGAGTATATATAATGATTTTTTCCCGAACGAAAGGAGTAACCCACAAGAAAACGGAGTCCAGGGGACACACGGGGTCCCCTCGAGGTAGGGGGCGCACCCTGGGAAGGAGGGCGCACCCCCTACCCTCGAGGAGGCCCCGTGTCTCCTCCGGACTGCGGTTTATTTTTCTATTTTTCTAAATATTCCAAAACGGAGAAAAAATGCCTTTAAACTATTTTGGAGTCGGTTTACTTACCGTATCACGTACCTCTTCCTTTTCGGAGGCTGAATCGTTCTAGAAAGTGTCCCTTATGTATTCCTCCGGGGTTATGGTTTCAATAATATTAGTTTCAACATTTATGGGATTACCTGAGATATAATGTTCGATCCTTTGTCCATTCACCACCTTCGGATTAGTGCCCTCGAAGTTGTTGATTTTTATGGCACCGGAACGATAGACCTCCTCGATACCGTAAGGTCCTTCCCACTTGGAGAGAATTTTTCCTGCAAAAAATCTTAAACGAGAGTTGTATAGCAAAACATAATCACCTACATTAAACTCACTCTTTTGTATCCTTTTCCCATGCCATCTTTTAACTTTTTCTTTAAATAACTTGGCATTCTCGTAGGCCTGGGTTATCCATTCATCGAGACAACTAATATCAAATAGCCTCTTTTCACCGGCAAGTTTGAAATCGTAATTGAGCTCTTTGATAGCCCAATATGCCTTATGTTCTAGCTCAAGAGGTATGCAGTTCTATAGGCCCATAACGCATCATCTAGTTTCTTGGACCAATTCTTTCTAGACCTATTAACTGTCTTTTGCAAGATTAATTTCAACTCCCTATTACTTAGTTCTACTTGACCACTAGTCTGTGGGTGAAAGGTGATGCAATTCTATGGTTGACATCGTACTTAGCAAGCATCTTACGGAAATCACCATGAATAAAGTGTGAACCACCATCAGTCATTAGATATCTAGGGACTCCAAACCTCGGAAATATTACTTCTTTAAGCATCTTAATAGAGGTGTTATGATCAGCACTACTAGTTGGAATAGCTTCTACCCACTTAGTAACATAATCAACAGCGACTAGGATATGTGTGTACCCATTAGAGGAAGGAAAAGGTCCCATATAATCAAAGCCCCAAACATCAAATGGTTCAATAACAAGTCAATAATTCATAGGCATTTATTGACGTCTACTAATATTACCGATCCATTGACATTCATCACATGATAAGACAAACTTACGGGCATCCTTGAAGAGAGTAGGCCAATAAAAACCAGATTGGAATACCTTGTGTGCAGTTCTGTCTCCCGCATGGTGTCCTCCGTAAGCTTCGGAGTGGCACTTGCGTAAGATCTGTTCATGTTCATGCTCAGGTACACAACGTCTAATAATAAAATCTACTCCTTCTTTATAAAGATGTGGGTCATCCCAAAAGTAATGTCTCAAATCATAGAAGAACTTTTTCTTTTGCTGGTATGTGAAGCTAGGAGGTATAAACTTAGCAACAATTTAATTAGCATAATCAGCATACCATGGAGCAACACAAGAAGTTTTTATGACAGCTAGTTGTTCATTAGGAAAGCTATCATCAATAGGTTGTGGGTCATCAAGTATATTCTCTAACCTAGACAAGTTATCTGTTATGAGGTTCTCAGCTCCCTTTCTATCGATAATATGCAAGTCAAATTCTTGCAGCGAAAGGACCCATCTAATAAGTCTAGGTTTAGCATCTTTCTTTTCCATAAGGTATTTAATAGTAGCATGACCAGTGTGAATAGTTACTTTAGGATCAACGATATAGGGTCTAAACTTATCACAAGCAAACATAACTGCTAAAAATTCTTTCTCAGTGGTGGCATAATTTCTTTGGGCATGATCTAGAGTTTTACTAGCATACTGGATAACATTCAATTTCTTATCAACTCTTTGCCCTAAAACAGCTCCTACAGCATAATCACTAGCATCGAACATGATCTCAAAGGGTAAATTCCAGTCAGGAGGCTGGACAATAGGTGCAGAGATCAATGCTTTCTTAAGTATTTCAAATGCTTCTAGACAATCATCATCAAAGACAAAAGGAATATCTTTCTGTAAAAGATTAGTTAGAGGCCTGGTGATTTTGGAGAAGTCCTTAATGAACCTCCTATAAAACCTGGCATGACCAAGGAAACTTCGTATACCTTTGATATCCTTAGGGCATGGCATCTTCTCAATAGCATCAACTTTAGCTTTGTCCACTTCAATACCTCTTTCAGAAATTTTATGTCCCAAGACAATGCCTTCATTAACCATAAAGTGGCACTTCTCCCAATTCAAGACAAGGTTAGTGTCTTCACATCTCTGCAAAACTCGATCAAGGATGCTTAAGCAATCATCAAAAGAAGTTCCGTAAACGGAGAAATCATCCATGAATACCTCAACAATCTTTTCACAAAAGTCAGAGAATATAGCCATCATACATCTTTGAAAGGTAGCAGGTGCATTACATAAACCAAAAGGCATACATCTATAAGCAAAGGTACCGAAAGGACAAGTAAAGGTGGTCTTTTCTTGATCCCCTTTTGACACAGATATTTGAGAGAAACCATAATAACCATCTAGGAAGCAGAAATGAGTATGTTTGGATAACTTTTCTAGCATTTGATCAATAAATGGTAAGGGGTAATGATCTTTCTTAGTAGCTTTATTTAACTTACGGAAATCAATTACCATCCTATAACCTGTAACTATCCTTTGCGGGGTCAATTCATCTTTATAATTAGGGACAACATTCATACCTCCTTTCTTAGGAACACAATGGACAGCACTTGCCCACTAGCTATCAGCAATGGGATAGATAATACCTTCCTCTAGAAGCTTTAGAATTTCCTTCCTTACCACTTCTTTCATCTTAGGATTTAACCGTCGCTGATGATCAATAACTGTTTTAGCATTTTCTTGCAATTTTATCTTGTGTTGACATATAGTGGGACTAATGCCCTTAAGAACATCCAGAGTATATCCAATAGCAGCTTGGTGCTTCTTCAGAGTTTTCAATAATCTTTCTTCTTCCTGCTCTGAAAGGTTAGCACTAATAATAATAGGATATATCTTCTTCTCATCAAGATAAATATACTTAAGATTATCAGGCAAAGGTTTAAGTTCAAACACGGGAACACCCTTGGGTGGAGGAGGATCCCCTAGAATTTCAAGAGGCAAGTTGTTTTTCAATACGGGTCCCTGTGTAGGGAATATTTCATCTATCTCCCTTCTCTCATTCATATGCATATCATTTTCATGGTCTAGCAAGTATTGTTCTAAAGGATCATTAGGTGGCACGGCAATAGAAGCAAGACCAATAAGTTCATCCTTACTGGGTGGTGGCTTTTCAAGGGGTTGTCTACGGAATTTAGCAAAGTTAAAATCATGAGACATATCCCCTAATCCAACAGTAACAATGTCTTTCACACAGTCTATCTTGGCATTAACAATATTCAAGAAGGGTCTACCAAATATAATGGGACAGAAAGCATCTTGTGGGGAACTAAGAACAAGAAAATCAACAGGGTACTTAACCTTCCCATACAAGACTTCAATATCTCTAACAATCCCAACTGGTGAAATAGTATCTCTATTAGCAAGCTTAATAGTAGCATCAACCCCCTCTAAGTCAACAGGTGCAATATCATGCATAATTTCATTATATAAATCAAGAGGGATAATACTCGCAGTAGCACCTACGTCGCATAAACCATGATAGCAATGGTCTCCTATCTTAACAGAGATGATAGGCAAGCCTACAACAGGTTTATGTCTATTCCTAGCATTGGGTTTGGCTATTCTAGCAGACTCCTCTTGGGGATAAATAACATGTCCATCTAAATATTCTACCAAGAGATCTTTAACCATAGCAACACTAGGTTCAACTTTAATTTGCTCAGAGAGTATAGGTGTTCTAGTATTACTCTTACGAACTACAGTTGAAGCTTGATCATGATCCTTTATCCTAACAGGGAAAGGTGGTTTCTCGATATAAGCGATAGGAATGACAGGATCAACATTATAAGTGATAGTCTTTTCTTCAACTTTAATAGGTTCTACTACTTTTACTTCAATAGGGAGATGATATTTAAACCACTTCTCCTTGGGGAGATCAACATGAGTAGCAAAGGATTCACAGAAAGAAGCTACTATCTCAGAGTCAAGTCCATATGTAGTGCTAAACTCACGGAAAACATCGGTGTCCATAAAAACTTTAACACAATCAAACTTAGGGGTCATACCTGACTCCTTACCTTCGTCGAGAGCCCAATCTTCGGAGTTGCGTTTAATTCTTTCCAATAAATCCCATTTGAATTCAACAGTCTTCATCATAAAAGAGCAAGAAGAAGAATTTTCGAGCATGGTGCGATTATTGAGAGGAAGCCGAGCATAATTTTTTTGGATGATCATCTTTCTTGAAAGCTCATGATTGGGGCATGAATATAACATTGACTTAAGCCTCCCCCAAGCTTGAGCGATGCTTTCTCCTTCGCGAGGCCAGAAATTATAAATATAATTGCGATCACGATGAACCTGGTGCATAGGGTAGAACTTCTAATGAAATTCCAAGTTCAGACGATTATAGTTCCAAGATCCCATATCATCGCATAGCCTAAACCAGGTCAATGCATCTCCCTTCAAAGATAAAGGGAAGACCTTCTTCTAGATAACATCCTCGGGCATACCTGCAAGCTTAAACAATCCACAAACTTCATCCACATAGATTAGGTGTAAATCGGGGTGAAGTGTTCCGTCTCCTGTATAGGGATTTTCAAGCAGTTTCTCAATCATACCCGAAGGAATCTCAAAGCAAACATTTTCATTAGGTGCAATAGGTTGAGGAGCAACTCTTTGTTCTTCTGCTCAGGGTGAAGATACCCCAAACAAGCCCCTCAAAGGATTTTGAGCCATAGTAACAAGTGACAATAAATTTCAGCACACTATATACATTTTTCCTTACCAAAGGCGCTTCACTCCCCGGCAACGGCTCCAGAAAAGAGTCTTGATGACCCACAAGTGTAGGGAATCTATCGTATTCCTTTCGATAAGTAAGAGTGTCGAACCCAACTAGGAGCAGAAGGAAATGATAGGCAGTTTCCAGTAAGGTATTTTCTGCAAGCACTGAAATTATAGGTAACATCTAGTTTTGTGATAGGATAATTGGTAGCAAGTGACAAAAGGTAAAAGTAAATAAGGTGCAGCAAGGTGGCCCAATACTTTTTGTAGCAAAGAATAAGCCTGGACAAACTCTTATGCAAGGTAAAGTGCTCCCGAGGACATATGGGAATTATCGTCGAGCTAGTTTTCATCACAATCATCTAATTCGCGTTCGGTACTTTGATAAATTGGTATGTGGGTGGACCGGTGCTTGGGTGCTGCCCTTACTTGGACAAGCCTCCCAGTTATGATTAACCTCTAATGCAAGTATCCGCAACTACAAAAGAAGTATTAAGGTAAACCTAACCATAGCCTGAAACATATGGATCCAGATCAGCCCCTTACGAAGCTACACATAAACTAGGGTTTAAGCTTCTGTCACTCTAGCAACCGATCATCTACTTATTACTTCCCAATGCCTTCCTCTAGGCCCAAATAATGGTGAAGTGTCATGTAATCAACGTTCACATGACACCACTAGAGGAGAGACAACATACATCTCATCAAAATATTGAACGAAGACCGAACTCACATGACTACTAATAGCAAGACTTCTCCCATGTCCTCGGGAACAAAAGTAACTACTCACAAGACATAATATTGTTCATGATTAGAGGGCTATTAATATGCATAATGGATCTGGACATATGATCTTCCACCAAATAAACCAACTAGCATCAACTACAAGGAGTAATCAACATTACTAGCAACCCATAGGTACCAATCTGAGGTTTGGGTACAAAGATTGGATACAAGAGATGAACTTGGATTTGAGAGGAGATGGTGCTGGTGAAGATGTTGATGAAGATAGCTCTCCCCAAGATGGGAGAGTTGTTGGTGATGATGGCGATGACGATTTCCCCCTCCCGGAGGGAAGTATCCTTGGCTGAACAGCTTTGCCGGAGCTAGATTGGTTTCCGCCCCGGTTCCGCCTCGAGACGGCGGCGTCTGGTCCCGAAAGCCTCCTCTTGATTTTTTTTACAGATCAAAGCGCTTCATATAGGAGAAGATGGGCACCGGGGGCCCATCGGCTGGCCCTCGATGAAGGGGGGCGCGCCCCCCACCCTCGAGGCCAGCCAGTGGCCCCTCTCGTGGGTTTCTTCCGCTAGATATTTTTTTATATTTTCCTAAACGATGCTCTATGGAGTTTCAGGGCTTTTGGAGTTGTGCAGAATAGGATTCCAGAGTTTGCTCCTTTTCCAGCCCAGTATTCGAGCTACCGACATTCTCCCTCTTCATGTAAACCTTCCAAAATAAGAGAGAAAAGGCATAAGTATTGTGACAAAACATGTATGAACAGCCAATAATGCAATAAATATCAACTTATAAGCATGATGCAAAATGGACGTATCAAATACCTGCGGAAATATCCATGCCAGGGGTCCTACACCCTGTCCACGATGGTGGGGGCGCGCCCCGTCCCCCTGGGGGCGCCCCCTGCCTTGTGGACCCCTTTTGCTCCACCAACGTACCGCCGGACTCCATATGTCGGGGGAAACTGTCCATCACGAGCACCTATGGGACCGGAGCCCCTTGTTCGTGTGGTAAGGGAGTGGAGGGAGCACAAAGAGCAGATCGTAGAGCTCACGCAGGCAGTTTACCCAGGTTCGGGCCGCGACGGGCGCGTAAAACCCTACTCCTGCTTGGTTTGTATTGAGTTGGGGAGCTCGGGAGCTTGAAGAACTAGCTACACCGACCGAATGAGTGATCTAGGTTCCGAACCCCCTCTACGTTGTGCATGGTCCTCCTTTTATAGCCCAAGGGGTCACCGACAGGTGTCACGTAGAGGAGCAGGGTAGAAAAGTAACTTTGGTGGTAGTTGTAACAGTGCGGGAACAGTGGATGAACAGTGGATGAACAGTGGTCATCACCTACTTTGACAGTGGGGGACAAGAGCATTTAATGCCCGTCGCCGTCGACCCCAAAAGCGCCCGCCCTTGCGTCTCCGTTTGCCACGGCGATAGCTTCGTCACCGTGGAGAGCCACCGTGTCCCCCAGGCTGCACAGCCATCCGCCACGCGTCCCTGGAATGGCCCCAGGGCGACACGTGGATCGATGAGCTGGAGCGCGGGCACACAGCGTAACTCTCCCTGGCAAGCACCTTGTCGGGGCCTTGACCTTGCCGGGCCCTGGAGCTTGTCGCTCCCCGGGCCCTGCCGGGGCACACGTTGCGCCGAGGCATATCTTCTGAAATGCAGTCTTCTAGTCTTCCTGGCAAGCTCCTCTTGCCAGGGTCTTGTGCTAACGTGGCAGTCTTGGGCCTAGGACGGCCTTCCCGGCAAGCTCCACTTGCCGGGGTCTTGATCTTCTGTCTTGTATACTTTGTTTTTGAATGGCTTCATATGGATCAGAAAGGTCTCCGACGAGCACGTGGTAAGCCCTACCGCGGGAAGCTGCTACTGCCCGTGCACAAGTTGGGGTACTGAGGTACCCCTACCTTAGTACACCGACAGGAGCCCCCGGGCCTGGGCCACACACGGTGCCGAGCGCTGTTGGGCCAGGCCCAAAACAGTGCACGGGCACGCGCGGCCCACGGCACGCCGAATCCCCTTCCGCATCCGCCGCGTCCCTCCCTAACGGCACGCGTCGATTGCGGCGTCGTGGGAGAGATCGTGGCCATGTTCTTTAATGGGAAATGCGGAGCGTCCCCCACTTCCCCCTTAAAAGCAGAGGAAGCAGGGGTCGTTACCTTACTTCGTCTTCATTGCTTCTTCCATCTCCAGAAATTCCCCTCTGCGCTCCGCCTCCGCACCTCCTCCGCCGTCTCTCGCATCTGCGGCGCCGCCGGACTCCTCGCCCCCCTTCCCTCGCCGCCTCCGCCATGGCCCCGAAGACCGAGAAGGCGAAGGCGGAGAAGGCCAAGAAAGAGAAATCCGAGCAGGCGGCGAATCTTGCTCTCCTGCGGAAGAGGAATGTCGTCTTCGCGCCAAGGCTCGGCGCACGGGAGCTCTGGAACAAGTACCACCTGTTCTGGGCCAAGAAGACCAAGGCGCATCCTCGGACCAGAGTTTACCCCGCCGCCGCCAAGGATCTGTACCCCGGCGGGTATTTCTTCTTCGCTGTCTTCTTCCACTGCGGCTTATGTCCTCCATTCTCTGAATTTTTCTGCGATATCATGAACACCTACAAGCTCCACCTCTTAGACTTCACCCCCAACGCCATCCTTACGATGGCGGTTTTCGCACATCTGTGCGAAAACTAAATAGGGATCTATCCAAACGTAGCGCTCTTTAGGCATTTCTTTACGCCTAGAGTAGAGGCCGGCGCTCCCCTCTCCGGGGGTATCTCTTGGGTCTTCCGGTTGAACAAGAAGGAATCCTATCTGCAAGGGGAGCTCCGCGGCAAGTGGGAGGAGTGGCGCGCGGATTGGTGCTGGGTAGTGGAAGACGAGCCGCAGCCTTTCACTGCGCCGCGCACAACAGCCATAGTGCGCTGCAGGGACTGGAGCGATCTGGACGCGGACGACATCAAGCTCAACGTTGCCCTTGTCAGGATTCTTCGTCTCCGGGTAGCCAGGTTGACCATCGGAGAAGTAGGGGCAGACTTCCTCCGCCGCCGCATTGCCCCTTTACAGGAGAGGAGAAGGCCAGCATGGGAGTACGGCAATGCGGCGGACATTATGAGACTGCGCCCAGGACTGAACTTCAACTTCACGTCGCTGGAGCTAAAGGGGATGGTCCGGGAGCTTTTTAAGCACGACCCGGCCCACCCGGAGTGGTTTAGAGCTCCCCGGGGAGTGGTGCCTCTATGCAACAGCACGGCCCGGGACTCCTTGCGCGCAATGATGCCCGCATGTGACTCGCACGGCGTCGATCCCACATGGATAGTGCCCACGCCGGATGCCATCATGAGCTTCTTCGACAACTTGGTGGAGGTGCCGAAGAACAAGGAGGAGATCAAGGGTCTCACCTGGGCCACCACTGAGCGGGAGATTGCCTATATTGCTTCCTGGGTAGAAGAGGCCGCCGCAGCCGCAGCGGCAGGAGAGTTCGGGTTTACAGTTGAAGAGGCAGAGGATGCGGAAGCGTCGTGCCAAGCAGAGGAGGCGGAGATCCGCAGGCTGCTTAAGCTTCCGCCCGACGAGCTCGCCGGGGTCCCCTATCTGAGGTATGCTGGGATCCCAGGGATCGTGAGCGAGGCCGCCGCGAGGGGCGATGTTGCCGGAGGAAGCAGAGGTGCCGGAGGGAGCGGAGGCGCCGGAGGGAGCACAGCCGCAAGGCAGGGTGCTAGGCCCAGCGAGACGGCCGAGGAGGAGGAGGAGGAGGACGCCGGGGCCGGCGAGGACTCCGGTGGGTCTCTGGGGCTCAACGACGACGCCTCCTCGACCTTGGAGACTTCCCCGCCACGGGCAAGTCCCAGGCGATCTCCGTTGAAGCGCCTCCACTAGGCGACGACGACGACGAGGGCGCAGGCGCCCCGACAACAACCTCCTCGCCGTGCGGCGCGAGCTACCCGGGGGAGCCAAGCCGCGACGGGAGCGCCCGGAGCACGAACCGCGGCGGAGGCGACCCGCGCACAGGCTACGGCGGAGGCGCCCCGTACGTCACCGCCAAGTGGAGGAGGGTCTTCTCAGAGCGGAGCAGCTGCTCCGCTTGCTCCCCGGGCCTCGGCGTCCACAGGGGCCGGGTCTTCGCAGCCCCCAGCCCTGGGGACCGCCAAGCGCCCGAGGGAGCCTTCTCCTCCTGCTCCTCGCGCGGACGCGCCTCAGGTGGAGTTTGATTTCTCCGCCCTCAGCGACGACGACGAGGAAGAGGAGTAAGTGCTTGAAGTTTTGTATCTTCTTTAATTTTGTCTTGATTCTTTCTTTGATGATTCTTGCTTTGATTTCAGGACCCTGGCCCAGCGAGCGGCGAAGAAGGCCAAGGTTCCCGTGGTCGAGGTCGAGGACGACTCGCCCGTCGCGGCGACAAGGGACGCGCCGGCGACGAGCTTGCCGGACCCAAGCGCTGCTCCGAGGAGCAGCCCCCAGCGTAAGTCTGGTTTTGAACTTTCCGCTCGTCGGGCGCGCCTGAAGTTTTTGTCTTCTACTAACATCTTGTTGCTCTGTTTGGTCTTGATTGTCTTGTGCAGAGGTGGAGCCGCAGCCACAGGAGCGCCCGGAGACCACTCCCGAGGAGCCGCAGGCCCCGCCGTCCCCGCCAAGGACGAACTCTCCGGCGAGGGAGAGCGCTCCGCCAAGGGCGGGTACTCCGCCAAGGGCGAGTACCCCGCCAAGGGCGAGCAGCCCGGCGAGGGCGGCCACCCCGCCAAGGGAGAGCTCCCCGGCGAGGGAGCCTGTCGTCGACGAAGTCCGCCAAGGTAAGTCTTGTAACCTCGTCTTCTTGGACTTGTCTTTTTTGGATATTTGCTTGAACTCTTTCTTTTCTTTTTCTTCTATTTCTAGATCCTCCCGCGCCGGACCGGATGGAGACCGAGGTCGTCGGCGAGGAAGGCGCGCACGGCGACGGCGGCAACGCCCCTGTCGTCGAAGACACGGCAGGAGCCGACGGGCCTGCGGCTGAGGAGACTGCCCCGACTGCGGACGCAGCGGCCGGGGAGGGGGACGGCGGCCACACTGCCGGCCCGGAGGCGGCAGGAGCGTCTAGCGCTACGCCGGCCGCCGATCCCTCCGCCGAGAAGGAGCAGTCCGCCTTCTACCTTGAGGCTCCCAATGGCGTCTTCATACAGGTGCCGTGGGGATCCTCGTCGCGAGCCCCCGAGGAGGGAGAGACCTTCGATGGGGAGGTTCTCGCCTCCGCGGGGCTGAAGATCGTCGAGGCGCCTGGCGGGAGCGATGAGCCCGAGGAGGAGAAGTTGCTCCACCGGCTCCTGGCCCTTTACCGGGCCAAGCAGGCGAAACTTGAGTCTCGGGAAGTCCTCACCGCCAGGGCCGCAGCGGATATGGAGAAACGCGCCGCGGAGCTCCGCGCCGCCAACCAGGCGGCCCTCCGCGACTTGGCGGAGGAGCGCGAGAGGCTTGCTGGAGAGTACCAAGAGTGGCTCCTGGAGAAGGCCGAGGCCGAGGAGCAACAGCGACTCGCCGGAGAAGCGCTGTCCCAGCGAGAAGGAGCGCTCAACCAGCGGAAGGTCGACCTCGATTCTCACGAGGAAGACCTTACCGCCCGGGAGCAGGCCCTTGGCGGAGAGCTGAAGGAAGCAAAGGCCGCCGCAGCCACCGCGGAGACCGCCAAGAAGGACCTAGAAGCTAAGGTGGTGCAGCTGGAGGAGTACCTGAAGGCGAGCACGGAGAGGGTCACCGCGCTCAACATAGAGCGCGAGAAGGATGCCCATACCAATTCTGAACTCCAGGTACGCCTCTCCAAGTAGGGCGACGAGCTGAAGGCCGCCAAGGACTCAATTGCAGATCTGGAGCTGAAAGTCTCTACGCTGAAAGATTCACTCGACGCCGTCCGGGACCGCGAAACCAAGCTGAAGGACGAGCTCCGCAAGGAGCGAGGCCTGGTGGAGAGCGCCGTGACTTCAGCTAACAACCTCCGCCAGACCGTCGAGGTATGGACTGAAGATCTGGTGGCTTCTGCTGCTGCCATCGACAAGGAGCTGATGGCGATGAGGGTGGAGCACCTCATATATTCTCCGGATGCAGACCTCCCCCATAGCGCCAAGCTCAGTCTCTTCTTCAGAGGGATCGCGCCGGCGCTCGCTCGTCTTCAGGAGAAGCTTCCCGCGCAGCTGGCCGAGGAGTCGCGCCAGCTCTGCGTGGGAACCTTGGAGCGCGTTCTGACGAAGATAGTGTACCGCAATCCCGGTATAAACCTCGTCAACGTTCTCCGCAGCTTGCCGGTCGATGCGGATATGGAGGCGCTGAAGGGGCAGGTCGCCCACATCATCGCCAAGGTGAACAAGATCTCCAGGCGTGTGGGCGATCGCGTGGATTAGACCTCCTTTTCTTTATCTCTTTTGCTGCTGCATAGTGTGCCATGGACATAAACTTATTAGTCCTTGCGACAAGTTATCCCTTGTAATATATTATCTTATTTCGATCAATTGATGCGGTGCTATCTTCCTTGCTTTGGTCCTTTACTTTGTATGTTTTTGACCCTACGCTTCTAGGGGACTTGCCGGTAAGGGACCCTTGCCGCGAGCGCTGAGTGCTGGACTCTGAGCAGCCTGCTGGCCAAGGGCTTACCGACAAGCAACCTTGCCGCAGCTAGTCGCAACGCACTTAGCTTGCTGAGCGAACTCGAAAACGAAGCAAGGGCGCGACACTTGTCGCAGCTCACTTAAGTCGTTGAGCGTACTCGAAAACAAGATAAGGGTGCGGCTAGCCACGGGTAGGTTCCTCCGCGCACAGGTTTTCCATACAAAGCGTGGTTGTTCAAGGAAGATAACTAAAATTTTAAAATTTGAACTGCTCAAATTCTGGTACCTTAGCTTTCGTATATCGCTTGTTCCCCCGACAAGGCTCCTCTTTCTTGAACAGCACTTGGTTCATCCTCCTCCTCCTTCCCCCCCGGCAAACTTGTGCGCGAGGAATAGTCCTTCTGCTCAAGAGGGAAAGCAAAAAGAAGAGGGAAAACAAGTATGGTGCCTTTCGGCGTGGTAATGCTTACCGGGTACTTGTGTTGCACAAGACGCCAAACAATGCATGCAAATAACGAAGAAAAGCATGGAGAAGGCAAATAGTGCAAAACACAAAAGCTTTACTGATGCACGGGATCTGCGCCCGGCTTTGTACAAAGGGTTACATGCAACAGTGGCAAGGCTTGTACAAAAGGTGGTTGCCGGAGCGGATCGCGGCAACCGCGCCTTATGGGTGAAACTTGCGAAGATGCTCTATATTCCAGGAGTTGCTCACCGGTAAGCCTTCTTCGGTCTCAAGGCGGACAGCGCCGGGCCTTGTTACTTGTCTCACCCGATAAGGGCCTTCCCACTTCGGTGTCAACTTGTTGGAATTCTTGGCAGACTGAACACGCCGAAGAACAAGGTCGCCTTCCTCGAGACTCCTGGCCTTAACCTTGCGGCTATGGTAGCGGCGCAAGGCTTGCTGGTATCGAGCAGCTCGTACAGCAGCCTGGAGACGTTCCTCCTCGAGGAGCAATGCATCATCTTGTCGCAGTTGCTCTTGCTCGAGCTCATCATAAGCGAGCACTCGAGGAGATCCGTATACGAGTTCTGTGGGGAGAACTGCCTCTGCTCCGTAGACTAGAGCAAAGGGTGTCTGTCCGGTGGCTCGACTTGGCGTCGTTCTGATCGACCAAAGAGCCGCCGGCAACTCCTCTATCCAGTTTCTTCCGCACTTGCGCAGCTTGTCGAAGGTTCTTGTCTTGAGTCCGCGCAGCACTTCAGCATTGGCCCTCTCCGCTTGACCATTGCTCCTCGGGTGAGCAACAGAAGCGAAACAGACCTTGGCGCCAAGGTCTTGGACGTACTGCATGAATGTGCGACTAGTAAATTGTGTACCGTTGTCGGTGATGATCCTGTTAGGGATCCCGAAACGGCAAACAATCGACCTGAAGAACCTGACCGCTGACTGTGCTGTCACCTTTCTCACTGGTTCCACTTCTGGCCACTTTGTGAACTTGTCGATCGCAACGTACAAGTACTCAAAGCCCCCGACAGCACGAGGGAAGGGGCCGAGGATATCGAGCCCCGAGACCGAGAAGGGCCAGGACAAAGGGATCGTCTGGAGAGCTTGAGCTGGCTGATGAATTTGCTTTGCATGGAACTGGCACGCTTCACACTTGGTTACTAGTGCAGTTGCATCTTGGAGGGCTTCTTGCAAAAAGAACCCTTGCCGGAAAGATTTCCCGGCAAGTGCCCTTGCGCCAATGTGGTGGCCGCATATGCCTCCGTGTATCTCTGCCAACAGCTTCTGTCCATCTTCCCTGGAGATACACTTCAACCTGACACCATTGAGTCTTCTTCTGTACAGCTCGTTATCCACGAACTGGTACATACTTGACTGCCTGGTTATCTTCTCTATCTCTTCTGGGTCGTCGGGAAGTTCTCCAGTTTGCAGAAAACGAACGATCTGCTGCGCCCATGCCGGAGCCCGAGGCCCAACGGCAAGGACTAAAGGCTCGAGAGCTGCTGCGGGAACCCCAGCTTCCACGGCAAGAACCTCTGGTTCTGCCGGAGCGGATGGTCCCCCAGCAAGCTTGCCGGGGCGAGGCTTGTCGGGAACGCTTGCTTCAACTGTACAGATCCGAGGATCTGCAGGAGCAAACTGTTCCTCAGCATTCTGATCGTTGATCTTAGGGACCTTGGCGGCGGCTTCGGGAAGATCCGCCGGCAAGTAGTCGCCGGAGACCAACTTTCTCTTCTTGGGTTGCCCAATTGATGGTGTGACGGATGGCTGAGTCAGCTTGAGCAGGAAGGTCCCTGGTTCCACAGGTAACTTCATCGCAGCACACTTTGAAAGGCCGTCTGCGATATCATTCTGAGCTCTTGGAACGTGCTCCATTTGCAGACCTTCAAAGTGTTCTTCAAGCTTCCTCACTTCATCTACATAAGCTTCCATCAAAGGGCTCTGATAACTCTTGTTGACTTGCCGGACCACCAACTGAGAATCTCCCCGCACAATCAGCTTCTTAATCCCAAGTTCGGCCGCAATCCTGAGGCCGGCGAGCAAGCCTTCATACTCAGCAGTATTGTTTGTCGCTTGCTCCCTGGGAAAGTGCATCTGTATAACATACTTGAGGTGCTCTCCGGTGGGCGCTATGAGTACCACGCCGGCACCGGCGCCTTGAAGTGAGAAGGCACCATCAAAGTACATTACCCATTCACTCGTCGCTTCTTGTACGGGAACACTTGTCTCTGGAATTTCTTCATCGGGCGTCGGGGTCCATTCAGCTATGAATTCTGCTAAAGCTCAGCTCTGTATGGTTGAAGTACTTTCACACTTGAGTCCAAAGCTCGACAGCTCCAGTGCCCACTCGACGATCCTGCCTGTTGCTTCCGGATTATGCAATATCCTCTTCAGCGGAAAGCGAGTGACCACTGTTATCTCATGTGCTTGGAAGTAATGGCGCAGCTTTCTCGAGGCCATGAGGAGGCCGAAAAGCAACTTCGGCACCCCAGAGTATCTTGATCTAGCCCCCTGCAAGAGGGAACTTACAAAATACACTGGGCGCTGCACCATCTTCTTCTGCACTTCTCCTTGTTCCTGCGCAGAGTTGTCCTTGTCGGGGCCAGAGCTTGTCGGAGTAGCCCCCTGCTTGTCGCCGGGTTCGCTTGCCGGTGGTGCTGACTCCTCGTCGGCCTCCCTCTCTGCTACGAACGCAGCACTAACCACCCGGTTGGTTGCCGCTAGGTACAGCAGCAACTTCTCCTGTGGCTTAGGTGCGACAAGTATTGGAGTGGAGGATAGGTACCTTTTCAAGTCCTGCAGCGCCGCCTCCACTTCCGGAGTCCACTTCATGGGACCTGCCTTCTTCAAGATCTTGAAGAAAGGCAGGGCGCATTCTGCAGATTTTGAAATGAACCTACTGAGGGCAGCCACACAACCTGCAAGTCTCCTCACATCCTTGACGCGCTTCGGGGCTTCGATCTGCTCGATGGCTTTTATCTTGTCGGGGTTGGCTTCAATCCCCCTCTGTGACACAAAGAAGCCGAGAAGCTTGCCGGAGGGGACTCCAAAGACGCACTTCTCGGGGTTCAACTTAAGCTGGATCTTGCGCAGGTTCTCAAACGTTTCTTCCAAATCTTGGATCAGTGTATCTTTGCTCTTGCTCTTCACCACTGTGTCATCCATGTAGGCTTCTACATTCCTGTGGATCTGTGGCTCAAAAGCAGTGTGCACTACCCTTGCAAATGTTGAGCCTGCATTCTTCAATCCAAAGGGCATGCGTATGAAGCAATATGTGCCGCATGGAGTGATAAATGCAGTCTTCTCTTCATCTTCTTTGGCCATGAAAATCTGGTGGTAGCCTGAATACGCATCAAGGAAAGAGAGCAGCTCACATCCAGCGGTGGAGTCAACAATCTGGTCAATGCGCGGCAAGGGAAATGGATCCTTGGGACATGCTTTATTCACATCGGTGAAGTCTATACACAGTCTCCACTTCCCGTTGGCCTTACGCACGACAACTGGATTTGCTAACCACGTGGGATGGATCACGCCTCTAACCAGGCCTGCTGCTTCTAGTTTCTTGATCTCTTCGGCAATGAATTCTTGGCGCTCCACGGCTTGCTTTCTGACCTTCTGCTTGACGGGCCGCGCATGAGGACAAACAGCAAGCTTGTGCTCAATTACCTTCCTGGGAACACCGGGGATGTCAGATGGTTGCCAGGCAAACACATCGACATTCGCCCGCAGGAAGGCAACGAGCGCGCTTTCCTATTTGCTGTCAAGCGTAGCACTGATGGTGAAAGTACCACCAGTGCCGTCCTCCTTGGCGGACACCTTCTTGGTTGCCGGTGGAGCGGCCATCCTCTTCTTGCACTTGCCGGTGGAGCTCGATGGAACGTCCTCGACGGCAGCGTAGCACTCCGAGGAGGTGCGGTTGCCGGAGTGGGTCCCAGAGCACTTGCTGGACTTGGTCTTGGTCTTCTTCCCCCCGGGAGCTTCAGCGGCAAGTGTGTCCTTCTCCGTTGCGGGTGCTGCATCCCGGTAGATCTTATCGGCGCAGATAAGCGCATCTTTCTTGTCGCCAGGGACAGAAATGGCGCTTATCAGCCCTGGCATCTTGAGTATGTTGTAGGCGTAATGGGAAGCTGCCATGAACTTGGCGAGGGCGGGACGGCCGAGTATCCCATTATATGGCAATGGTATATCGGCGACGTCGAATGTGATGCGCTCAGTTCTGAAGTTGAGCTCCCCGCCAAAGGTCACTAGCAGAGTTATCTTGCCCTTCGGCTTGCTCCTCCCCGGGTTTATTCCTTGGAACGAACCGGTCTCTTCGAGCTCGCCATCTGGGATCTGGAGTTTCTTGATCACAGCCGAGGAGATCAAGTTCAGGCCGGCCCCGCTGTCAACCAACATTTTGGTGACCTTGAGGTTGCGGATGGTTGGTGAGACCAACATCGGCAAGCACCCGACCGCTATGGTGCGGTCAGGGTGATCCTCAAGATCAAAAATGATGGGCGTGCTGGACCATTTGAGGAGCCTGCGCGACTCCACGGGCGGCTCTGCTGCATTTACTTCCCGCACCCACTGCTTGAGTTGGCGGTGGGAAGTATGCAGAGAGGCGCCGCCGTCGACGCACAGGACTTCCGTGGCCTTCTGGAACTCCTGCTCGCTGTTATCTTCTTCCTCCATGTCATCGTCGTCGTCTTCTTCATCCTTGTCGCGGCCCCGGGGAGGTCGGTCACCTTGCCGCTGCTTGGCCTTGCCGCGGCGCCCTCCCCGGCCATTGAATGGCCGCTTCTTGCTTGGCTCTCCCCCGCCACCTTGGGCCTTCTCCTTGTCGCGCCGCTCGTACTCAGCTTTCTGCTGCTCGACGAGGTACTCGACGCGTTTGCAGTTGGAAAGGTCGTGGCCCTTGGTGCGGTGGATCTTGCAGTATTGCTTGTCGGAGCCGTCCTGCTTGTCGGCTGCCGCTACAGGGGCAGGCTCCTTGCCGGAGCCGCCAGCCTGTGCATGCTTGGCGGGAGCCTCCTTGCCGGACTTCTCGACGGCAAGCACTTCCTTGTTCTTCTTTCTTCTATTGTTCCGCCGCCGGCTCTTCTTTGCCGGGGCGGCATCCTCGCTGTCGCTTCCCCCTGCGCCAGCATCCTCTCCGGGGAGTCTCCTCCCCTCTTCGGCGCGAGCGCACTTGTCAGCCAGAGCATAAAGCTCGCTGACATCCCGGATCTTCGTCATGGCCATCTCCTCCCGCATGCGACGGTTACGCACGTTCTGGTGGAACGCGCTGATAACCGCGGCGGGGTGGACGTCGGGGATGTTGTGCTGCACGCGGCTGAAATGTTGGATGTACTTGCGCAGAGGTTCTCCTTCCTTCTGGGCCAAGATGTGGAGATCGCTCTCCTGGCCGTGGGGTTTGTGGCCGCCCGTGAAGGCGCCAACAAACTGGTGGCAAAGATCTGCCCAAGAAGAAATGGAGCCTTCCGGCAGGTGCATAAGCCAAGAACGAACGTTCGGCTTAAGCACCAGCGGGAAGTAGTTCGCCAATATCTTCTCGTCGCTCCCCCCGGCAGCCTGCACCGCGATGGTGTAAATGCTGAGGAATTCCGAGGGGTGCGTCTTGCCGTCGTACTTCTCCGGTACGTCGGGCTTGAAGTTCTTCATGCTGGGCCACTGGACGCGCCGCAGCTCACGGGTAAACGCAGGGCAACCCGCCGCGTACGGCAAGTCGCCTGGTTCACCGGGCGCGTGTGTATCGACAGCGGTCCCAGCCCGCTGATCAGATTGTCGCCGGGCTTCTCGGCGGCGCTCGATTGTAGTCCGAGCGTCTTCTTGTCGCCGATCGTCAAGGACTTGGTGCTGGTCCCGATGAGCCCGCGGATCCGACGACGCCGTGGAGTCGTCGTCGACGTTGATCCGGCGGGGCGGCGTCTTCTGCTTCCGTGGCGGGGAGTGCACGGTGGTTGCACCCCCGGCGGTTTTGTCGCCATCGGCATTCGTCTTCTCGACTTGCCGCGGCCGCGACGTCGCCGGCTGCTGCGGCGTGTCGTTGTTGGCGAAGGCGATCAGGCTCTGGATGGTTGCCCTCCAGTCTTCGGCCTTGTCTGCCGCTGGAGGGAAATCGAGCAGCAGTTGCGCTCTTGCGAGCGCTTCTGCTGGAGAGGAGGGGAGCGAGGGCAAGCGGTGCGAAGAGCGGGATATGCTCGGACTCCTAACGGGGTTAGAAGGAGCAGTTTCCCGCCCCGGTGACCGCACCTTGCTCGTGCCCGGACGGTGGTCCGGAGCATCCCGCGAACCTCCGGCTTGCCCTTGCCCCAGCAAGCGGATGGTACCTCATGTACCACGGCGCTGCTGGGTTGTCGTTTGCTGAGATGGACGTGGCGCGTCCACGGAGACCGAGGCTCGGTCGTCCGTCTTGTCCTTGGATTTGGTGGTGCCGCGAGTTTCCTCGCCGGCGACCACCCTTCCGACGGCGTCTCCTCCACCCACTGTTGGTTCTGGTGGTGGTGGAACAGACGCAGACGGGCCTCCGACCTCCGAAGCCTTCTTCTTCGGGGCCATGCTGCTGTTGTTGATGAAGCTGACGAATTTGGAGAGGTTGATGAAGAATGCGCCTGCGTGAACGCCGGATCAGATTCGCACAACCTCGACGCCACCTACCTGCCGCGCCAAAGATGTCGGGGGAAACTGTCCACCACGAGCACCTATGGGACCGGAGCCCCTTGTTCATGTGGTAACGGAGCGGAGGGAGCACAAAGAGCAGATCGTAGAGCTCACGCAGGCAGTTTACCCAGGTTCGGGCCGCGACGGGCGCGTAAAACCCTACTCCTGCTTGGTTTGTATTGAGTTGGGGAGCTCGGGAGCTTGATGTCGGGGGAAACTGTCCACCACGAGCACCTATGGGACCGGAGCCCCTTGTTCGTGTGGTAAGGGAGCGGAGGGAGCACAAAGAGCAGATCGTAGAGCTCACGCAGGCAGTTTACCCAGGTTCGGGCCGCGACGGGCGCGTAAAACCCTACTCCTGCTTGGTTTGTATTGAGTTGGGGAGCTCGGGAGCTTGAAGAACTAGCTACACCGAGCGAATGAGTGATCTAGGTTCCGAACCCCCTCTACGTTGTGCATGGGCCTCCTTTTATAGCCCAAGGGGTCACCGACAGGTGTCACGTAGAGGAGGAGGGTAGAAAAGTAACTTTGGTGGTAGTTGTAACAGTGCGGGAACAGTGGATGAACAGTGGTCATCACCTACTTTGACAGTGGGGGACAAGAGCATTTAATGCCCGTCGCCGTCGACCCCAAAAGCGCCCGCCCTTGCGTCTCCGTTTGCCACGGCGATAGCTTCGTCACCGTGGAGAGCCACCGTGTCCCCCAGGCTGCACAGCCATCCGCCACGCGTCCCTGGAATGGCCCCAGGGCGACGCGTGGATCGATGAGCTGGAGCGCGGGCACACAGCGCAACTCTCCCCGGCAAGCACCTTGCCGGGGCCTTGACCTTGCCGGGCCCTGGAGCTTGTCGCTCCCCGGGCCCTGCCGGGGCACACGTTGCGCCGAGGCATATCTTCTGAAATGCAGTCTTCTAGTCTTCCTGGCAAGCTCCTCTTGCCAGGGTCTTGTGCTAACGTGGCAGTCTTGGGCCTGGGACGGCCTTCCCGGCAAGCTCCACTTGCCGGGGTCTTGATCTTCTGTCTTGTATACTTTGTTTTTGAATGGCTTCATATGGATCAGAAAGGTCTCCGACGAGCACGTGGTAAGCCCTACCACGGGAAGCTGCTACTGCCCGTGCACAAGTTGGGGTACTGAGGTACCCCTACCTTAGTACATCGACACCATATATTCTCTTTTAGGGTGAAAAAATCATAGAGGAAGAATTATCGCGTTTTACGATACGGAGTCGCCGCCAAGCCCTAATCTCTCTCGCTGGAAACCGTTTGAGGCTCCGGAGAGGGGAGATCATCGCCATCGTCATCATCAACCTTCCACAATCACCAATTCCATGAGGCTCACCACCGTGCGTGAGTAATCCCATCGTAGGCTTGCTGGACGATGATGGGTTGGATGAGATTTACCATGTAATCAAGTTAGTTTTGTTAGGGTTTGATCCCTAGTATCCACTATGGTCTAAGATTGATGTTGCTATGACTTTGCCAGGCTTAATGCTTGTCACTAGGCCCCGAGTGCCATGATTTCATATCTGTACCTATTATGTTTTCATGAATATATGTGTGTTCCTGATCCTATCTTGCAAGTCAATAGTCACCTACTATTTGTTATGATCCGGCAACCCCAAAGTGACAACAATCGGGACCACTCCCGGTGATGACCGTAGTTTGAGGAGTTCATGTATTCACTATGTGTTAATGCTTTGGTCCGGTACTCTATTAAAAGGAGGCTTTAATATCCCTTAGTTTCCACTAGGACCCCGCACTACTAGGAAAAGGCCTACTAATGGCGCACCTAATTTCGCCATTAATGGTGCATTAGTGGTGCGCCATTACTAGCACGCCATTAGTATATTTTACTAATGGCGCACCTCTGGTGCGCCATTAGTATCTGGTATACTAATGGCGCACCGCAGATGCGCCATTAGTATGCACAGAAGTGCGCCATTAGTATGCCTCCCAGGGGCCATGTGTACCCAGGTGCTTTGGCATACTAATGGCGCACTCCAGCAGGATGCGCCATTAGTAATGTCCGCATAGTAATGGCGCACTGGCTGGTGATGCGCCATTAGTATCCTTTGGCATACTAATGGCGCACTCTGTTGTGATGCGCCATTAGTATGAATATTTGGTTTTTTTTAATATTTTTTTCTGTTTTTTTGCACAGATTACAAAATGTATAATTGCACAGAATATAGACAGCACACAAAACAAATTCATCGAATACAATAGAAGATTAGTCTCTGAATACAATTCATCATATTAGTCTCCGAATACAATTCATCATATTGGTCTCCGAATTGAAAAGACCGAACAAAGATAGAACAATATATTACAAGTCTCGAGACCGCGAGTAGCGAGTTTGTCTTCACATTACAAGTCGATATCGATCATCTAAACTACCATCACATAGAAGAGAGCTGCGGTCATCACGATGAGCATGATCACGATGAAACTCATCTTCATCCGGTTCCTCCAACGCTCCCTCCCCTCTCCCGCTAGATAGCGGGCGTATCTAGATTCGGCCTCCGCCCTAGTGGTGTACCCTTTGTAACTGTTACCGCTGAATCGGTGAACCTGTCTCCGACACTCCTCCCAGTCGTCGTAGATTCCGGGAACCTTACCCTTGTACACGACATACGACGGCATCGCTATATATGCACTAGCCAAACGAAACGTTAGTACCAATTCACAGACAATTCATAAGCAATATATAAGTATGCAACAGAACGATCGAAAGAGAAAAGCAAGACATTAATAGCATCGATTACATCTAAGTTGAACGACTCTCGAAACCAAAGAGACATACTACAAGTTCATTAAAGTTTAATTACAACATGAGCCAATCGATGTTTCAGAACTAGACACAGCATCACTGCTTTCGACTCGACTCAAGGGACCGGAGCGTGGATGAAGCCGCCGTCTATCGTGGGAGTCATGAAATCACGGGCGTTGTCAGCCTGCATTTGTAGCATTGTGTCGATGTCACCGTTCGACGGTTGATTTCTGAGGTAGAACTGCCCCGAGGTACGAAGGACATCTTGATGGATGATTTCCGCAAACTCCGACTCAATGCGAAAGAATTCTTGTCTGATGTCCGCATCCTGGATTGCCGACACGCTCGCGGCCCAATCTTTGAGTTTACTCGGTAGCAGAAGTTGATGATGGTCTCGTACGATCGCCCGCATGAGATGGATGGCGTAGTAGGCACCCTTCTGACTGCCAGGCGGCTGCTTGATGCAGCAGAATGTCGTATTGTGGGAGAACACGTGCTTGCCGTACTTACGAATTGGCCTAGTGAAGGTGCCTCCAGATTTGGCGTAGCCGGGGAGAACATCATCAAGAACCTTCTTGACATTTGTGTAGTCTACTTTCGACTGACGGTCCGGGTCGAAATACGTGGCCATGGAATATTTGGGGCTTAGGAGGATGAGCGTGCACTGTGTGTCACTGCAGAAAACACGGAATGTTAAAAGAAGAACGATCGAAATCTAATAATTCATATGTTACGGGGCGGTTGAGGCGGATGACTTACTCGGGAAAGTAAGGCACGAGGAAGTTATCCTTATCTCAGTTTGCCAGAATGACGCCTTCGAGGTAAGAACTCGCGACTTGCCGGTCCCCAGCGCTGCCCAAGATCTTGGCACGCATGTAGAAGGGGTCGACTATCACGATGTCCGGGGTCTTGTCGCGAATGATCCGCATCTCCATACTCAGCGAAAATAGCCGACCGAAGGTGTAGTGCAGCGGAAGAAGATTCAACATAGCGTGGATGTCATCAAACCGCAGGACGATCGTACCCCCGATGGAGTTATCCACAAAGCCCTTTCCCTCTGGCACCTTGGCCGCGAAAACCGCGTATGCCACATCCTTCTCTCTGAGACGCCGCTTCTCCAAAGAAAGAACACTATCATGCAGACTCCGCATAGCACCGGTTGCAGCATCGAGCATATTTCTCGGTAGCATCAGCCTACCCGCCACATGCACCCTCCTCAGTACATCCTCAGGTGAAGGTGGCCCGTCCTGAGCACGGATCGTACTCGGTGCCGACTGGCTCGCACCCTTGTTAGTTTTTCTTTTGTGTGCCTTCTTCTTGATCTCTTGAATTGGGACCGAGTTCTGCTCAGAGACCGCCTTCTTGAGTGTGTTGGGGCTGATAATATTTCGCACCTCGCCTATCTGAGGCTCGGTGAAGTCGGCAGTTGGAGGCGTCTCCTGAGAGCTGAAGGGCAGACGACGCCTGTTGCAACTTGGCTTCTCCGCGGTACCAGCTAGATCGCGCACGTCTTTTGTTGGGTTGGGTTCTTGAGAAGGAGGCCCCATGAAGTCGTCACCGTACCCATGATCGGCAAAGTACTGATCGACGTTGGTAAATGTATCGTCGTCGTCATCGTTCTGATCCTGTGCCATATGCATGTTTGGATCCAGTGGCATAGTGATTTCCGGCACCGTTGCGGCGGTCTTGCCATGGGGACGACTTGGCGCCGGCACGACTGGCGGTGTTGTCTTTGGGGTGGTTTGCCCCGCCCCCAAATGAATCTGGCTCTTCGGCCAAAGCAGGGGCCAGCTCAAGCAGGCACTGAGGGTCATCACGTCATCATCGTCGGCCCCGACGGGTCGAATCGGAGGTAACACCTCGTCGCAGCCTGGCAGCACCCGAACCAGTTGAACCCTAAACAAGTTGGGTGGCATCTGGGTACCGTGGAACAAGGGGTTGCCCGGTTGAACGATTTTGCCCTTGGCGACATCGACCAACTCGTTGTTCACGAAGTGCAGGAGAGTGCACGGAACGTCGGCGGCGCCCTACGAAAACATGTAGGGCGTCAGGGATGCCCAGTCAAAGGCAAGGAGATGAAGTCCTCGGCCGAGAGAGGCTTAATTAGTTACCGTGATGATGGCGTCGAGCTCGGCTAATGTCGAGGCACCGCCAACGGCAGGCGTGCAGTTGACGGAGGGGCCGCTTGATGCAGAGGTGCCGGCCGGCGTACACCCCGGTGCATTAAGCTCCCGTGCCGGCATCGGAGACACCAATGACGCCTCCGCCGGAGACACCAATGGCCCCGCCATCGTGTTCTGCGAGTTGCTGGCCGTGAAGGTGGGAATCGGGGGCGGCCCCTGTTGGCCACCCGCAATCCACGCCTGCAACCCCTCAATCAAGCTAGGCACAATGGCGGTGATCGTCGCTCCGAGCTGTTGTTGCACTTGCTCTTGGACAATCTCCGGAATCCGCGCCACCTGTGCCTTGAGTTCTTGAACCTCGCGCGCCTGGCTTTCCGAGCTGGTCTTTTTCTCCTTTCGCCCACCAGCGTTATAGTATGACGACCATTTTGTCGACAAGCCTTTGCCGGCCACACGACCAGCTGACGTCGGCTTCTCGAGCTTATCCTTGTTCTTCATTACATTCAACGCCCTATTTAGAGTCGTGTCCCAAGGGCTGCTCTTAGTCGACCCCGCGCTACTGCTTTTAGTAGCCTGCGGAAGGAATGTGAATCATTTAGAAATTTGGCTTCATTAATTAGAATGCAACCATATGGAGCTAATTACGCGTGGGTGTATTCCTTACCAGAACAGCCTCAAGCGCCCTGGTCTTCGGATCCGTTGTAAGCTCCTTTGTTTTCAGGTCCTTCTTGTACCGGGCCCTGACAAAGTTCCTAGTCTGCTTGTCACCGTATTTATCGAAGAGGGGCGGCAGGCCTTGCTCGGCACGGTCCGCCTCCTCCTTGTCACATATAGGCTCCGCCACTTTGTAACCGCCGGGACCGAGTGTGTGTTCCCCTAAGTTGAGCTCCCGCATTTCTTTCCCCCCACTGACTTGATTCGGAGTGTGCGGTGCTCGAGCAATTGATCTTGAAGTCGTTGTAGTCATCTTCGGTGATCGAAGGATGTTTCTCCTTGATCTTCTCATAACTCTCACCTTTCTCGATCATTCTCTTCACATTGGTTTTCCAAGTAGACAGGGCCTTGCTCATCTTCGTGAGGGCAGCACTGTTCACTTTATTCCCTTTGAGGCTTGTGTTATCAAATTGAGCGGGGAACTTGTATCGTTCATGCAGCTTCATGAAGAGGAGGTTGCGCAAATTCCCGTGGTCAGGATGCCTCAGGTTCTCGGTGTTGATCGAGACGGTGCTCCGGAGAATGCACCCGAGCTGAAGCGAGTACCCCTTGACTATTCGTTCGGGCGCCATTGGATTCCCGTCGGAGTCCACTTCAGTAACTTCATCATTTCGGTTTTTATCGACACCGAGGCACCCTAAAAGCCAAGGTTTCATAATTTATGGTTTGTCGACACCGAGGCATCCTAAAAGCTAAGCTAGGAAGGAGAATTCTAAGTTGGGCCTAATCACTTGGCTCTATTGCCGCCTATGGTTTAATGCAGCTAGAATAAAGGGGCACTTGATCCTACTTAATTAACTACTAAGATACCCCGCCCCATGCATTAGTCACAAGTACCCCATATGTCCTATTTTTTAGCAAAGTCATGCTAAAATTCACGGAAAATTTTAGCATGACCTTTGCTGAAAATAGGACATATGGAGTACCCGAATTTGCCGGAACGGAAGTTAATCGACATTCCAGCAAACTCAAGGGCCTCTCGCGGTACCTGCAAAACTATCACAATGTGATCACAAGTTTTTCTCAATGTGATCATCATCTTTACAAGTCTTTCTCAATGTGATCACAAGTAATTTAGAGGCATCACAAGTAATTCATAGCATCACAAGGCATTAGTAGTTCAGTACATGAACATGTTTTACCAAGCACATCAATATGTACTGTATTTCATTGTGGAGTGATATACAGTATGTTACAGCAAAGAAACTGCTTAATCCACATGCCTCAGCTTATCAACAGTCATTACTTGTCAAATACAGAAGAAGGAACAATTTATTTGTGACATAGTTACAAATGATGACAGAATAAAGCAACACCCTGTACTAGCCTAAAAACATATAATTAGAGCAACTTCATATTGTCTAAAATCCCCCTTTTCTTTTCTTTTTCTTTTTCACCTAAGGGCATGTAAATCATGTACACCTTTTTATCTATTAAAAAAAACTATAGACGCTTCCTTCAGTAAAAAAGAAGGAACTATGGTAGTAGTGCCAGACCCATATTTTTAGGACTGATATTTAATCCATTGCTACAACTGGAGGTATATGTGTCAAGAACCCTCATGGCATGCTAACTGTCAAAAGGTCAGCCAACAAGGCAATGGCCTGAATGTCCTTATCATGGTATTAACCTAAACCAGAAAAAAATACCTCACTTATACGAGGGTTATATTCTACAAATACAAATTCCACATATGCACAAAAGCTCCCTCGAAAGAGAAACAAAAGTGTGGCCACACAAATACAACAAATGCTGTAAGCCAAAGTTGGCAAACTTAAAACACATATGAGCTACAGAAGTTTCAGAGTGAAGCCTTCTCTTGTTCAACCCATGTTAGACTGGCTGCTTCATCCTTTTGTTTGAACCCCCTTGTTTAAAATCCCCCTTATCTTATTTATTTTTTCACCTGAGGCCATGTAAATCATGTAAACATTTTTTATCTATAAAAAATCACACAGTGGGGGGCTTCCCACTATGTTATTTCAGTCAAAAAAGGGAACATCAAACCTATCTCTTTAGAACTTATATTTAACTTAACCTAGACAAGCTAGTTGTGGCACCATCCTAGGCTCATTAGGCCATGGTCTAACCACAAGCCATTTTCTCTAGTTAGACTAGTTTAACTGAATTTTACTCTAGTTAGACTAGTTTAACTGAATTTTACACTGCATCAGTAGTTTCAACTGAATTTTACATTAGTGATTCTTGACAATGCTAGTAGGACTAACATTGTCAACACTTTTGCACTAGTTCTGCTTGATACCATCGTCACTAGATATCTACAGTTTTATTACTAGAGCAACCATACAAACCTCATATTCTTTTATTACTGGAGCCAATTTTCCTCATATTCTTTTTTTTTACTGGAGGCACCATACAAACCTCAGAGCTTGGTGGCCTGGACCTGCATTTGTTCTTGGTTGCTTTTCATACTAGAGTTTTACTATCACAACAGTGTTTTTTTAAATATATTATCACAACAGTGCTTTTTTATTAACAGCAAGTTCATCATGTCAATTACTCCAAGCAACAACAGTTTGCCTAGTAGAAAAATTTAAACTATGGCTTAGCAGAAAAATTAACAGCAACAAGTTTCAAGCCATTCATCAAAGTATGGCTTGAAGTAACAGTTTCAGAGTTGAGATTCATGTGTTTTTCAGAGTACAAGTTGCTTCAGATTTGAGATTCATGTGTTTTTCAGAGTACAAGTTGCTGAAAAAACTAAAAATGGGCACTAGAGTGATGCCTTGCTATTTTGATTTGATGCAATTGCTGTCATTTGCCTTCAAGTGTAACTAGTCTAACTAGTCTAACTACTGAAACTACTCCAAGTCCTACACTAAACTACTGAAACTACTCCAAGTCCTACACTAAACTAGTGAAACTACTGCAAGCAAACAAGTAAAGAAGAGAGAAGAGAGAAGAAGAAAGAAGGTTTCAGTTAATTAATTTAAGGAGTGTACACTAAACTAAGCAAGTACTACTGCTTGCAAGTCCTACACTAAACTGAAAATGTTCCAGTTAATTTTAATTAACTGAAATTTTTTCAGTTAATTAAAGTTTCCTTTCGATTTAGAGTTAAACACTAGCACTACCTGACATGAGTAAGCACTAGCAATATTGACAGGAGACAGTAGCACAAGTTCCTGGGGTATGTACTTAGTCATGACTAAGAACACATGAACCTAACCTTACACTCTAAACTGGAGGGATCTAAGACTGAAAACATTGGGGGCAGTTGCAGGGCTAGAACACAGGAGATTACATAATAGCACAATCATACTCCAACCAGAACAAAACCCAACGGAAACCCTAAATTTAGACAAACCCGAGGGGATTCAGACATAAAAGAGCTAAAAACCTAAGCAGAGGATGCCATGGGTAGGAGGAGGATACCTTGGCGTGCTGTTGGCGACGGTGAGGGGCCCGTCAAGGCCGGGGCGTCGGGGGCGCGGGCGGCGGCGGCGTAGCTCCGGGCGTCCGGGGAGTCGGGGGCGTGGGCGGCGGCGGCGTAGCTCCGGGCGTCGAGGCCGGGGCGTCGGGGGCGAGGGCGTCGGCGGTGAGGGAGAGAGAGGCGTCGGGGAGAGGGGGGTGAGGGCGTCGGCGGTGAGGGAGAGAGAGGCGTCAGGGAGAGTGGGGTGAGGGCGTCGGCGGTGAGGGAGAGAGAGGCGTCGGGGAGAGGGGGGAGAGATCTGGCGAGAGGGAGAGAGAGGAGGGTGCGGCCGGCCCCAAGTATGGGGGGATTACTAATGGCGCACCGCTGTTATGTGCGCCATAAGTATGTAGACTCTAATGGCGCACCGCCCCCAGGTGCGCCATTAGTATTGTGTTCTACTCACTAGCCCGACAGAAAGCTATATGTTTCACCTAACCCACTACCTAACAGAACCCCCACACTAGCCCGACTGGTCAGCACTCTGCACACCCACCAGGGGGTCCTGGGATCGATTCCCAGCCTCCCCAAATTTTTTTTTGCTTTTAAAAAATGATGTTTGACACTTATTTGTGTTTAAATATGTTCAAACTTGTTTAAATCATAACAGTAATAATTTTTATAAAAAAGTAATAATTTTTAAAAAAATATCATCAAATTTGTTATTTGAAAATATTTATGAATATGAAAAAATATCGTCAAATTTATTATTTTGAATATATCATGGGTCGGCGGCGGCGGTTGAGTAGGGGAATCGAGGGTGCAGGGGGTCGGCGGCGGCTGCCGGTGGACCGGGGGGTGCTCGGCGGCGGCGG
>LR738714.1:782158631-782208774 GCA_902687465.1 Secale cereale
GGGGGGGTCGAGATCGAGTGTCCATGAAATTTAAAAATATTCATGATAGTTCAAAAAGTGCCCATGAAATACAATCGAGAAATGAAGGGTACGATTTAAATACAATCGATCTTAGCTAGCTATCTGTTCACAATCTTCTTGCCCTTCTTTTTCGCAAATGGAGTTCTTCTATGGAACGGACGTCCTTTAGGTAGGGTGGTCCTGCTTCTTCTTGTGGTGTAAGCTGCTACTTCATCATCGTCGTCATGTTCGATCCTCGGGTCGCCGTACTTGTCGAAGTCTTGCTCATTGGCTACTCCATCCATTCCGATGATCTTCCTTTTGCCTCTCCTCACGACAACACGACTGGGCTTTGATGGATCGGTAATGAAGAAGCATTGGTCAACTTGGGAAGCCAGTACCCATGGCTCATTTTTCGCGGTGACGTTTGCGCCCGCGGTCTTGGATTTGGCTTCGGGTATAACCATGGTGGTGAAATACCAGTATTCTTTTAGGACGCTCTTGGCCCATCTGACACGGAACATCGGGACCTTCTCTCCAGCGTAGCTCAGCTCCCAGATCTCCTCGATCCTTCCGTAGTATCTGTCCTTGTCATTACCGGTGTAGGATTCCATCGTTACCCCGGAGTTCTGATAACCATCGCTCTTCATGTCCTTGGCCTCGGTGTAGAATGTGTAGCCGTTGATATCGTACGCCTCATAGGTCATCAGGTTGTGCTCGGCGCCCTGTGACAAGGCGAATATGAGTTGTTCTTCCGCGGAAGAATCATCATGTAAAGGGTACGACAGAAGCTTCTGCTTGAACCAACGCGTGAAACATGAGTTGTGCTCTTTGATTATATCTCCGTCCGTCCTCTGTTGGCCTCGGTCATTGTACGTCTTCTCAATAAAGGTTTTGTGCAGAACCACCCAAGGATCGACCACGTCTATGTGTTGTAGCGCGACTAGGTTTTCTCTTTCAAAGTCGGCGAGTCGACCCTCGAAGTCGACATGCATTTCGCGGTGACCCCATCCAGCGAGCCTGCCGAGGTGCCTGTTGACGGGCAGGCCAACGGGGTTCTCGATGCCTAGATAATTCATGCAGTAGGAGATGCACTCTTCGGTCTGAAAGCCCCTGGCTATGCTTCCCTCTGGACGTGACATGTTGCGCACGTATCCTTTGATGACACCATTCATCCTTTCGAACGGCATCATGCTGTGCAGGAACGTCGGCCCGAGTTGGATGATATCGTCCACGATATGGACCAACAGATGCACCATAACGTCGAAGAATGCGGGCAAGAAGTACATCTCAAGCTCGCATAGTATCACCACGATCTCTTCCTGTAGCCTTCTGAGTTGCCTCACGCCAACAGACTTCAGAGAGATGACGTCGAAAAAGTTGCATAGGCCAAATAGGGTTTCACGGACGTGCGCGTCCATGATACCACGGATTGCAACTGGAAGTATCTGCGTCATCAGCACGTGACAGTCGTGAGACTTCATCCCGCTTAACTTCAGCTTTGCCCGGTCTAGGTATCTGCTTATCTTCCCCGCGTAACCGTAAGGAAGTTGTACTCCTACGAGGCAGGTGAAAAACTGCTCGATCTCCTCCTGACTTAGAGTGAAGCACGCGGGAGGGTAGTCATTTCCGGTCTTCTTGCCCTTTTTGCCTTTGCGATGACTTTTCGTGTCCTGCTTCGCCTCATCATCATCATCATCATCATGATCATCATATATAGCGTGAAGCTCCTGCCTGATGCCCATTGATTTCAAGTATGCCCTTGCTTTCGGCCCATCTTTGGTCCTCTCTGGCATGCTGAGCAGGGTACCAAGCAGACTCTCGCACACGTTCTTCGTGATATGCATTACATCAAGGTTGTGAGGCACACGGTGGATCTTCCAGTACGGCAAGTCCCAGAAAACAGACCTCGTTTTCCATACCTTCAGCAGCGGCTCTGGCGCCTTTCGCTTCTTTCCCGGCTCTGGCGCCATTTGCTTCTTTCCCGGCAGTGGGCAATCTTTCCAATTTTTCGACAGCTCGTCTATTTCCTCGCCTCTCCTCGTACGCGGGCGTCCTCGGGGTTCGGTTTCACCATCGAACAAATCCTTGCGTTTTCTCCACAGGTCATCGTCGCGAAGCCACCTTCGATGTCCCATGAACACGATTTTTGAAGACCCGGGATCTCTATCTAGCTGGCGATAAGTTGTGTCATCCATGCACCTGACGCATCCAGAAAATCCGTGGACCACCTGCCCCGCGACATATCCGTAACCGAGATAGTCGTGCACCGTCGTGAGCAGCGCGACTCTCATAGGGAAATATTCTTTCTTTGCGGCGTCCCACGTATTGGCTGGCGTTTTCCATAGCGTGTCTAGCTCCTCTTCCAGCAGCGCCAGATACTGATTGATGTCGTTCCCTGGTTGTTTCGGTCCTTCAATTAGCATACTCATGTGAATGTACTTCCTCTTCATGCACAACCAGGGGGGAAGGTTGTACATCCACACAAACACAGGCCAGGTGCTATGTGTGCTTCTCTGGCTGCCAAACGGATTGACTCCATCGGTGCTCGCGCCCAGCACGATGTTCCTTGGATCGTTCCCAAATTCTAGGTCTTCGAAGTTCAACGCTTGCCACTGGCTCGCATCCTTAGGGTGACTCAGCATCTTGTCTTTTTTATCTATCTCCGGATCATTTGCGTCATCTTCTCGCTTCTTCTCCTCCCTATCCGCGTGCCAACGCAGGAGCTTTGCTACCTTAGGGTCCACGAAATACCGCTGCAGACGAGGAGTGATCGGAAAGTACCACACCACTTTTCGAGGAGCTTTCTTCCTCTTCTTGTATCGAGTGACGCCGCACACCGGACATATATGGTAGACTCCGCGTGCTCGTCCCGATAAATGATGCAATTGTTCATGCACACATGGTATTTCATGTGCGGTAAATCCAGAGGACACACGATTTTCTTCGCCTCCTCCAAACTGCTGGTGCACTTGTTCCCCTTGGGAAGACGTTCGTGCCAGAATGACATGTTCTCGTCGAAGCATGCGTCGGTCATTTTGTGTTTTACCTTCATCTCCAGAGCCATGAGCGTTACTTTCAGGCGGGTATCCTCGGGCCTGCATCCTTCATACAATGGAGTAACCGCGTCTAACTCAAGTTGATCCATCTTGGCTTTCTCTCGGGCGGCAGCTCTTGCGTTATCGGTCTGCTTGAGAAGCAGCTCTTGAATATGAGGGTACTGCACCCAGCCCATCGATGGTCTAGTGTGTCTGCTCCGCCGGCATCATCATCTTCATGATCATGCCCGTCGTCTGCTCCGGCATCTTCCTCATCATCATGTCCTGCATCTTCTACATGATGACTGTGTACAGCATCACCGCCGTGATCATCTCCTGGGGATTCTTCGTCTTCTCGCCCGCCCGAGCCGCGGTGGTTGTATTGCTGCCCTTCCTCATTTCTTGCCCGGCCCCCAAGGACGACTTCGTAGTCATCTACATCACCTTGCCACCGATAGCCATCCATGAAACCACGCAAGAGCAGGTGGTCCCGCACCTGCCCGGAATCCGGGTCCGCAATAAGGCTCTTCAGCTTGCATCTTCGACACGGACATCTTATCTCCGTCTCGTTCTTTTGAAGCATCTCAGCCTTCGCGGACCTCAAAAACCTATTCACGATGCCTTCGGTCATCGTGCGCACCATGGTCGCCTGCGGGGTAGAGCAAAACGATATTTTAGAACCAAGAAACAATTTGCCATGACATTCCCTAAAAATAGGACAAAAATGAATGCTTAATGCCAAAATTCTCACCGAAACGGAAATGAATCAACATTCCGGGAAAATATTGGCAACTATCGCATTTCAAATACCGGTACACCTCCAAACACAAACACATATGCAACACAACAAACATATGCAACACCACGAACATACATAGATCTAGCTAGGCCATAAAAAGTGCATGTGCACATTGTTGTATGGAGAACAACATAAATATAGCTTCCCCCCTTACTTACCTATCAAAACAAGGTAATTTAACCACTTAATTTGAATGAATATATGGTGGAAATGAGGTGAAAAATAGGAGGGACCCGAGAGGAGAGGAGGTGGAGAGAATGAAGTGGGGGAGAAAGTGAGTGTGGGTAGGAGAGGCTGTCCAAAATATCTTGTTGATACCCGCTTACTAATGGCGCACCAACTATAAATGCGCCATTAGTAATCAAGGTTACGAATGACGCATTTATAGTAGGTGCGCCATTACTAGTTTTGCAAAAAACAAATTACATACTAATGGCGCACTGTCACACAGTGCGCCATTACTAGTTTAAACTAGTAGTGGCGCACTCTGGGACAGTGCGCCATTAGTAGTTTTGTAAAAAAAAGAATAAAAAATATCATAAAAAAAGAACATTAATGGCACACTTTACTGCTGGTGCGCCATTACTAGTTACAACTAGTAATGGCGCACTTCGTACAGATGCGCCATTAGTATGTTTGGACAGGCGCGCTAGTTCAAAAAAAAACTTCTTGATACTAATGGCGCACTCCGGGCCTGGTGCGCCATTAGTAGTTTGAACTCTAATGGCGTATCTGTTGCTGGTGCGCCATTACTATATACTAATGGCGCACTGCTTGTCGGCTGCGCCATTAGTACAAATTCCATCTATAGCCCTTTTCCTAGTAGTGCCGCTGCCACGGGAGGGTAGGAGAAAAGATGCCATGAAAGTTCTTTTCCATAAGCACATATGACTATATTCGGAATACATGCCTACATTACATTGATGAACTGGAGCTAGTTCTGTGTCACCCTAGGTTATAACTTTTACATGAGGAATTGCATCCGACATAATTCTCCATCACCGATCCAATGCCTACGAGCTTTTCACATATTTCTTGTTGCTTATTTGCTTTTTCCGTTGCTACTGTTACAAAAACTACAAAAACACTATCATTACTTTTATTGCTATTGCCACTGTTTCCATATTACTCTGCTACTAAATTACCTTGGTGCAGATACTAAGTTTCCAGGTTTGGTTGAATTGACAACTCAGCTGCTAATACTTAACAGTATTCTTTGGCTCCCCTTGTGTCTAATCAATAAATTTGGGTTGAATACTTTACCCTCGAAAACTGTTGTGATCCTCTACACGTGTGGGTTATCATGGGCATTAGCGTTATCCTTATTTTATTGATTGGTGAGAAGATATTTGTCCTTTTCTTAATGTTGTGAAGAACACAGGAACAACATCAAATCCGTCGCGCTTTCCCCTTTTGCGTGAACGGATCTAACATGTCGATCGATTGGATTTTTATTTTCTTTTGTGGGAGCACATCGGTTGGTCGGTGCTTGACGAAAGAAATCTCAGCCGTCAAACTTTATGGTATAACATAAATTAACGGATATAAAGGGATGACGGATGAAGAACTATGAAAGGCTACATCTTTTAAAATTAGGTAAAGAAAACAAGACTTCTCTCATGTCCTTAAGAACAAATGAAACTACTGACAAATCATAGTTATGTTTATGATCATAGGAAAATTATATTTGATTAGTAAATATGCCCGTGCATTGCAACGGGAAAAAAAGTTGGCGTGCGTCCTTGTGAAGCGAACGCCAATTATCATTCCACTTGGACATGTAGATCATAAGTTTGATTATTTCGAAAATTATGGACCATTTAACAATAGGATTCTTTGGGGTGCTAGATCAAAATTTATAACATGAATCCTAATCTACTATTTTTCATTTTATGTTTTACTTCTTCTCGGCAGTCCCTTTTTAAAATTGTGCAACAATTTTGTCTTGGAGTATAAGTTCATATTAGCCAACTATGATATTCCGTCTATCTCATTTTAGATGGCTATAGCTAAGTAAAGTTAATTATTATTTTTAGAATAAGTAAATTAATTCTCTCATACATATAGAAGTATTAATGTCTTCAAATCATGGTGATAGGGTATAACAACTTACGTAATTACCTTTGATTGAAAAAGTAAGCTATTTTTGTTCACTGTATACTTTTGTTTAAATAATATTTTTGTACTATGGTATCCCTAAACATAGTTTCAGATAAGCATGAGGGAGTTAATTAGTGATATCTAGAGGCAATTTATTTTAAATTTAGTTTACTGGACGTGTAAGCATATATGTTTTCGCCGTGTATATCCTAACATGTGTATATATGTTAGCCAAATATTTCCTAATCATTATATTTATATGTATGATGTTTCTTTTCTTTTCAGTTTTCGTGTCCTTGTAGCCAGTAAGTATGCATTTGTGAGGGATATAAACACAGTCAAATTGAGATGAGTCAAAGTTCAACCTTGAAACAAAAAATGCATGAACCAACTTGTGGTTGGATGGTTGGGTGAATCTTCTTATGCTTAGCCCGTCAAGGTTCATGTTGTCATACTCATTTTTCTGGATCGATTTTTATATTTTTGATGATGCACATTCAATGGAAGAAGATGTTTCCATTGACTATGAGCGGCCTATGGATACTTAGTAAATCATATAGATGATATATCAGCTCAGTCTCTTGCATGTGCACGTACGGCTATAGGGTATCGTGTGTCCATAGAAAGAAGCGTATATAGGATGATCTATGTTTGTAGTGTGTTAAGAAAAACAATGTAAAATCTTTTTTTCTCGAGTATAAAAGTAACAGTGTGCACGCTAACACGTCCGTGTAAACTAAGAGTTTTTTATCCGTCCGTGAGTTTTCTATACCTAATAATAAAGTACGGAAGATTTCCTAGTTCTCCATAAGTCATCCCTTTATATCCATTGATTTCGTGTTAGTCATAAATATCGACGGTTGAGATTTATAAGTTGATCTACATAACTTTTGGTCCAAACTAGCAAAATAGCCCGTGCGTTGCAACGGGGGAGAAAACATAACACACGCTCTTAACCCAACAACAATCACTCAAGACCATAATAGGTCCATTTCCTTTATTGTTGTGAGGCATCATATTTGTATTGCCGCTTATCCTACTTCTCATACTCGCCGGCGATGGCCTCGGTGTTCACACAAAACAAAACAAAACGTGTTTGAATATGGTTAATCCTAAGGCGTCTCTCTCTCCCTCTCTCTTCTCCCTCTCCTCTCTCTCTCTCTCTCTCTCTCTCTCTCTCTCTCTCTCTCTCTCTCTCGCTTTCTCTCACTTTCGCGATGAGAAATCGTTTGTTTTCCCCTATGACATTTTCAGAGGTATGCACGTGCAGTTATTGATGTTTTCTATTCCCTATATGGTTATAGTGAGGTGTTTACTTGCAATCCGGATCGCCGCCGGTACGAAAGAAAAAATGGATCTTGCGCTATAAATTATAAGTTTGCTTCCAAAACAATATTTTAAAAATATTTAACAGGTAAAATTAACATCATATTTAGATTCCACGCATTTTTCTAATAATGTTTCATATATAATATGTTAAAATCGAAGTTACCGTTTAAAAGATACGTATAATTTAGAAAATCATTTGTTTGACTTAAATATATTCCAAAATAATATTTCCAAATACTTAAAAGGTAAAAATAATCTCATATTCTTATTCTACATATTTTTCTAATGAAATTTTGTACATAACATGTTCAAATCGGAGTCACGGTTTAAAAGACATGGATGATATAAAAAAGCATTTATTTGACTTAAATATGATCCGCAGATGAATTACCTAAAACATCAGGGGGGTTTTGAAAAATAAAAAATAACGGTTCGGGAGTGACTTAAATCGGGACTGCAGGTTGATTGCAAGAAAATACAGGGACTTTTGTGTAAAATAGGAAAAAAATGATTCGATTTAACTTAAAACGGGACTACGGGTTGAATTCTCTGAAATAGAGGGACTTTTATGAAAAATGCCATGACGGACGAGAAGAAACCCAGTTTGCTTTATTATTACTAGCAAAAGAGTCTGTGCGTTGCAACGGGAGAGAAAACATAACACACGCTCTTAACCCAACAACCATCACTCAAGACCATAATAGGTTCATTTCCTTTATTTTTGCGAGGCATCATATTTGTGTTGCCGTTTATCCTACTTCTCACACTCGCCGGCGATGGCCTCGGTGTTCACACAAAACAAAACAAAACGTGTTTGAATATGGTTAATCCTAAGGCGTCTCTCTCTCCCTCTCTCCTCCCTCTCCCTCTCTCTCTTTCTCGCGTTCTCTCACTCTCGCAATGAGAAATCTGTTGTTTTATACTGCGACATTTTTCAGAGGTATGCATGTGTAGTTATTGATGTTTTCTATTCCCTATATGGTTATTGTGGGGTGTTTATTTGTAATCCGGATCGCCGTCGGTACGGAAAAAAATGGATCTTGCGCTATAAATTATAAGTTTGCTTCCAAAATAATATTTTAAAAATGTTTAACAGTTAAAATTAACATCATATTTAGATTTCACACATTTTTCTGATAATATTTCATATATAATATGTTAAAATCGAAGTTACCGTTCAAAAGATACGTATAATTTAGAAAATCATTTGTTTGACTTAAATATATTCCAAAATAATATTAAAAAATACTTAATAGGTAATAATAATCTCATATTCATAATCTACATGTTTTTATAATCAAATTTTATATATAACATGTTCAAATCGGAGTTACGGTTTAAAAGATATGGATGATTTAAAAAAGCATTTATTTGACTTAAATATGATCCGCGGTTAAATTACTTAAAACATCAAGGGGGTTTTCGAAAAATGTAAAATAACGGTTCGGGAGTGACTTAAGCCCGGACTGCGAGTTGAATTCTCTGAAATAGAGGGACTTTTCTGAAAAATACCATGACGGACGAGAAGAAACCCAATTTTATTTAGGTAAAGATAAAGATTATGTTAAGATAGCGGACACGTTTGGGTTCCTCACAAACCGAAAACCAACCCAACCGGCGTACGAACAGAAAACCCCAAACTGGAAACCGATTAGCGCATGAAAAGGAAATCCCAATAATGGAGGTGGAATTTAAGCCATCGAGCCAATTTGATCGACACTCAACTCTTTTTTTTCTCTGTGGACCATAATATGTGTCGCTCCAAGTATTTTTTTCTTGTTTTCCTTCCCGTCTCCATCTCAACATGCACACCAGGAAGCAGCCAGATACTGACAACCCGACCTAGATGCAAAAAGAGGAGCACGCAAATGAAGGAACCGACGCCGAAGCCCCACCGACGTCTCCCGCACGCACACGCGCACGCACATATCTCATGATTTGTTCGATCCCTGGCCGTCCTCAGGTTATCTCGTCCTCTCCCCGACGATCTTTCTCTCTGGCACGGATCGAGAACCAGAGGCTAGTGATAGGTCTCCAACGTATCTATAATTTTTTATTATTCCATGCTATTACTTATGAAGTCTTGGATGTTTAATGGGCCTTAACATTCACTTTTTCATCATTTTTGGGACTAACCTACTAACCCAAAGGCCCAGTCCAGATTGCTGTTTTTTTGCCTATTTCAGGGTTTTGCAGAAAAGGAATATCAAACGGAGTCCGAATGGAATGAAACCTTCATAGGAGATATTTTTGGAGAAAATCACGCGAGATAAACTTCGGGGCCAAGCCAGAGGACAGGGGACCCACCCTCGAGGGTGGGGGCACGCCCCCCTTCCTAGGGCGCGCCCCCTGCCTCGAAGGCAGGCCCGGAGGCCCCTGGTGCCCCTCTTCCTTCTATATATGCCTACGTATCACAGAAACTCCACACACAGAGAGAAAACCCTAATTCCACCGCCGTAGCTGCTGTTCCCGTGGAGATACCATCTTGGAGCCTGTTCCGGGAGGGGGATCCATCACGGAGGCCTTCATCATCATCATCATCGCCCTCTGATACGTCCAAAACGTATCTATAATTTCTGCTTGCTCCATGCCACTTTTGGGTGATATTGCTATGATATTCAAACACTTCCATACACTTTTGATCATATTTTGACTAACTTACTAATCCAGTGCACCCCAGTGCCAGTTTCTGTTTTCGGCTGTTTTTGTATTTCAGGTTTCACGTTTCGAGAACTGCCCAGAAAAATCCAGAAATTTTTTATAAAAAATCAGCGATCCGGAAACAACACTGCGTCCGAAGGGCAGCCTGGGGGGGCCACAGGGGCTCCAGGCGCCCTGTGGGCGCCCCCCCCCCTGGGCCGCGCCGGGGGGGGGCGCCTGGGCCCCCCGAAGCTAGTCTGATGCCCTCCTTTAGCATATATTTAGAGGGACCTCCGAAACCCTCAGAACAGGAACTCTTTTCGCGATTCCATCTCTGTTCCGCCGCCGCCGCCGCTTCCAAGATCGGGAGCACCAGGAGAACTCTTCCCGGCACCCTGCCGGATGGGAGGATCACCACCGGGAGCTTCTCCACCACCATGGACGCCTCCCGGATGACTCGTGAGTAGTCTCCCTTGGACCATGAGTCCATGACCGGTAGCTATGTGATGTTCTCCTCCAGTTCTTGTGCTTCACTAATTAGTCCTCGTGAGCTGCCCTACATGATCGAGGCACCTATGTAATCCTTATGCTGTTGCTATGTTGAGTTTGCTGGGATCCGATGGATTATGAGATTATGTTCAGATTGATCTTGAGTAATATATTTGATTCACCTCTCTTATATTTTTGTTCATAAGTAATTCTTGCATGTTCTCCGTTGTTACTTATTGCTTTGGCCGAGTAGTAGGTAGTGACTCCAAGAGGGAACGTTATGCTCGATTGTGGGTTCATGCCCCTCGATGACTAGCTTGAGTGACAGAAACATGAGTCTAGGGGATGTGTTGTTGCCACAAGGGGGAAAACAACGGTGCTTGTGCTCGCGGGTGCAAGGATTGTTTACTTTACGCAAAGTTCTTTTAATGCAGTTGTCTGTTGCATTGAGTTTACACTATGGGTGGGACTCGCAACTTAATACCAGCGAGATGTTCTGGATAGATATCTCAAGGTGGATGATTAGTAGTAGATATTGATGGATTTCGGTCTACTTACTTTGGCGTACCGCCTATGCTTTGAACCTCAACCTTTCTTGCAATGTAGTCAGCATTGGTTTGCGTTCGTGGTCCTGTCAATTGCCCATCTGTAATTTGTTTACCTCACATAGCTGTTTTATCGTCTTTTGGGAGAGAGACATCACTAGTGAACATCATGAGACTCCGGTCCATATTACCATCATTGATCACACCCGCTATTTACTTTTCGTTATTATTTACAATTGCGAAAACTATCTATCACTACTATCATCGCTTTTAAACCTTTGTGAACTACAAGGCCGGAGAGATTGACAACCTCTATGTACTCGTTGGGAGAAAGTTATTTGTATCTGTGTGCAGGTCCACGTTGGTTGCTACTAATCTGGCGTCGTAGCAATTGACACCTACTTGTTGAACCTAGGAGTCTCTGGCGAATCGATCCTTGGCATCTTTGCTAAGGGAAAACACTTCTACTTACTGCATCTTACACCTTCCACTTGGGGTAACCAACGAGGGGTTCGAGGCCCATCAAGGAGTATTTTCTGGCGCCGTTGCCGGGGACTCCACTCTTCAGGATAGGGGAGTTGCATGCTATCTTTTACCTTTGCTTTTTAGTATTGTTAGTTTACCTTCCATTTTTGCTTTAGTACCTTTTTATCAAAAATCACAAAAATAGTTATCTTGCTTGCTTGCTACTATGGGTTCCACCGAGAACACCAAGTTGTGTGACTTCACTAGTCACAACAACGATGACTTTATCAGCACACCTATCACTACACCTGCCACTTCAGCACCCTCATATGAAATTAAACCTGCTTTACTGAACTTAGTTATGAGAGAACAATTCTCCGGTGCTGGAGATGATGCTGCTTTACACTTGAACAACTTTGTTGAACTTTGTGATATGCAAAAGTACCAAGAAATAGATGGTAATATTGTTAAGCTTAAGCTTTTTCCTTTCTCTTTGAGAGGAGGAGCTAAAATTTGGTTTCAGTCTTTGCCTAGAAATAGCATAGATTCATGGGACAAGTGCAAAGATGCTTTTATTGGAAAATACTATCCACCTGCTAAAATTATCCAACTTAGAAGTAACATAATGAATTTTAAACAATTGGATAATGAACACGTTGCCCAAGCTTGGGAACGTATGAAGTCTCTTATCAAGAACTGCCCTACTCACGGTTTGGCTACTTGGATGGTTATCCAAACTTTTTATGCAGGCTTGAACTTTACCTCGCTGAACTTGTTAGACTCGGCCGCGGGAGGAACTTTTATGTCAACTACACTTGGTGCTGCCACGAAGCTTCTCGATGAGATGATGACCAACTATTCCCAATGGCACACCGAACGCGCTCCAACAGGTAGGAAGGTAAACTCTGTCGAGGAGATTTCCTCCCTCAATGAAAAAGTTGACTTGATCATGTCTCTACTTTCGAAGCAATCTACTGTTGATCCTCGTGATATTCCTTTAAATTCTTTGATTGCTCAAGAACAAGTCGATGTGAACTTTATCTCTAGAAATAACTTTAACAACAATGCTTATAGGAGTAACTTTGGTAGCAATCCTAGAGCGTTCCCCTCTAACTCTTATGGGAACAAAAATGCTTATCCTAGTACCAAGAACTCCAATACTGAACTAGAGACCATGATTAGAGATTTCATCACTACCCAAAAAGCCTTTAATAAGAATGTAGAAGAGAAACTACATAAACTAGATGATCTTTCTTTTAAGGTAGACCACTTAGCCAATGAGGTAAAATTGCTAAAAATTAAAACTTCTCCTCTTAAGGAGAGGGAAGTCATCCCTATTAATGCTACTCAAGTACAAATTAATGAAAACATTAGGATGATGGCTAAGCTTAAAGAAAGATGGGCTAGAGAAAGGGAGGAAGAGGAAAGAATTAAGAGCCTTCCTACCCACCACACTGTTGCTACTATCCAAGTTATTGAGGATGTTCACACTCTTAGCACCCAATGTACTCCTGGTCCCAATGGACCTATTAATGGTGATGCTATGACCTTAGAAGCTACCAAACAAGTGAACCTTAAGGACACCACTACCACTTTACTTGATGCTTGTGACCTTCATTTTGATAATTGCACTCTTACAGAAGTTATTGATTTCCTTCACAAGATGTCTAGAGATCCCCGCACTAGCACGCTTAACCTTGCCTTCACAGAGCATATCACTAATGCTCTCATCAAAGCTAGGGAGGAGAAACTTAGAGTAGAAGCCTCCATACCTAGAAAGCTAGAAGATGGTTGGGATCCTATGATAAAAATTTATTTGAATGACTTCTCTTGTTATGCATTATGTGATGTTGGTGCTAGTACCTCTGTTATGCCCAAAAGGATATATGATATGCTTAAATTGAAACCTTATGATTCTTGTTCTTTTGGTGTTTGTCTCGTTGATTCTTCCATAAAGAAACCTTTGGGGAGGATCGACAATGTTCATATTGTTGTCAATGATAATTATGTGCCCGTTGATTTCACTATTATGGATATTGAATGTGATCCTTCTTGTCCAATTATTTTGGGACGTCCCTTTTTGCGCACCGTTGGTGCTGTCATTGACATGAAAGAGGGTAATATAAAATTTCAGTTTCCTCTCAAGAAATGGATGGAACACTTCCCTCGTAAAAAGGTCAAGTTACCATTTGAGTCCGTTGTATGGGCTAGTTATTCTTTTACCCTTGATAAAACTTGATCTATGCATTATGCCTAGCTTAAAGGCATAAAAGAAAGCGCTTTTGGGAGGCAGCCCACGTGAATAAAATTTTTGCTTTTGTTGAGTCTTGATGTTGTTTACTGCTGTAGCATCATCATTATATCTTTACTTTTCATATTTGTGCCAAGTATAGCCTCTGATTGCTAGAAAGTTCAAAAGTTGTGAGGTGCTGTCCAGGAAACAGATTCTGTCCTTGGATCGAAACATTCGTATAAAATCACCAGATCATCTTTTTGGTCTGAATTTTTTCGACAGCGTTCTCTATATAATTGTATTTCGTGCGTCTGTTCTGAGTTTTTTGATTTGAGTTGCAGAAGTATCCCGAACAGATCAATTACTGCCTGTTGTTCTGTTTTTCACAGATTCTGTCCTGTTTTGCCTTACCTTCACTTTGCAAATTAAGAACTTGCTTTTTCTTTGCAAAAACCTTTTGGCAATCTTGAGAAACAGTAGAACTTCAAGAATATCCTTATTTCCAGCAAGGTATAATTATTTTATTAAGGGTACTAACCTCGCTAATCAGATTATGATGAGTTATGTATGAAGGGAGTTTTCAAGTGTGCGAGGGAAGATGATAAAAAGATTCAGGAGTTTCAAGCGCTCAAGATTGGGGATGCCCCCGTGCACCCCCAAGAAATATTCAAGGAGACCCAAGCGTCTAAGCTTGGGTATGCCCCCGTGCATCCCCTTCTCCATCAACATTATCAGTTCGTCTTTCGTTCCGCTATATTTTTATCACTTCATGTGTTATGTGCTACGCTTGGAGCGTCTTGCTTTTAGTTTTATTTTTAGTTTTTCATAACGAGTCGGAACCCAGCATTCCTTTATGTGGGAGAGAAACATGCTCCACTTCTACCTAGAACATAACATAGAATTTTCATGTCTATCTATGCTGTGTGTGTTCTTTGTCTTTTAATAGCTACTATCATACTCTGCTCTTAGTATTCATGCTTATCTTTCCGAGAGCTTTTATTTAGTTGGTTGCTTGAACTCTCTTTAATTACCATGCTCACCTTATTAAGAGAGTTTGCTTCCGTTGCATTGGTTAGTGTGTCTATGATAAAGATGCTACTTGCATGATGGTGCTTAGTAGTTCAGGTTTTCTTATGGTTAATCTCAAATAGCTGGGGGGTTCCCAATGTGTTATTGGAGTACTAACTTGGTTTGTTTGCCTATGATGTGGCATGGTTTAGTAATATCTTCCTTCGAGAATTTATTTTGATTGACTTGGCGTATGCTCACGCATATTCAAGACTGTAAAGAAAGTCTGTCAAGCCTTGATGATCTTTTATTTCTGAGTAGCGATATAACTACCATGCCTGATTCAATATTGCTTTGTCGCTCTGCATGATTATGACCATCATTGCTCTCTTAGTTGGCCGCTCCCAGTCTTTTGCTAACCTCCACCTACACTAAGTAAACTAACCATGCAATACATAGCTCATGGGAAAGTAGCCTAAAAACTATTGTGGTAAAGAATATGTTGCCTATGTATCTTATTTCTTATGAGTTGCTTGCTGAGCGGTAACCATGTTTCTGGGGACGCCATCAACTGTCACACTTTTGTTGAATATCATGTGAGTTGCTATGCATGTTCGTCTTGTCTGAAGTAAGGGTGATTTACCGTGGGTTGAATTAATATGCATATTGTTAGAGAAGAACATTGGGCCGCCAACCAAAGCCATGCATCATGGTGGAAGTTTTAGCTTGGACCTTAATCCTCAATCTCTCATGAGAATATGCTTACGCATTAAAGAGGAGTCCATCATCTATTTTCTATGTTGTCCCGGTATGGATGTCCTTAAGTTGAGATCTATCAAAAACGAGAAATCAAATGCGATCTATCTCCTTGGACCTTTGTACAGGTGGCATAGAGGTACCCCTTTGTGACACTTGGTTAAAACATATGTAATGCAATGATAACCCATGGGAATCCGAGCTAATTAGGACAAGGAGCGAGCACTATTGGTATTCGATGCATGAGGCTTGCAACTTATAGGATGTTTTATACATGGCACATATGAAGTGCTACTACCGTTGACACAATTGCTTCCATGTTTTAAAAATAAAAAGCTCTAGCACATAACCTTTCTTTTACTTTTACGTTAAAGCACCAACTACTGAGAGCATGATTGTCGTTCTGAGTGTAATGTGCATTGTCCCAAAGTAGCATTGTCTTTTGCATGATTGTGATATCGTTTACTATGAAATGATTGTATCTAGTCATCACTTAAACCTTGAAGGTGTCCCTGCATTTATATTTTGCATCACTAAAGGGGGCAAGCTAGATATCACTTTATCATATTTGCACATCATGTTCATTGCAAATCTTTTTGATATTTCAGTATTTCAGTTTCATGTTGTAAAACTTTCAGTCATTTGTGATTTTCTCTTGAGACAACTTAATTACTTTAGAATCATTGTCTCAGTAAGCTTTTGTCATATGACTATGAGAAAGTCCTATATGGTTAATAGCATGTCACCACAGAAATTATTCTTGTTATCATTTACCTACTCGAGGACAAGCAGGAATTAAGCTTGGGGATGTTGATACGTCCAAAACGTATCTATAATTTCTGCTTGCTCCATGCCACTTTTGGGTGATATTGCTATGATATTCATACACTTCCATACACTTTTGATCATATTTGGACTAACTTACTAATCCAGTGCACCCCAGTGCCAGTTTCTGTTTTCGGTTGTTTTTGTATTTCAGGTTTTCACGTTTCGAGAACTGCCCAGAAAAATCCAGAAAAATTATATAAAAAATCAGCGATCCGGAAACAACACTGCGTCCGAAGGGCAGCCTGGGGGGGGCACAGGGGCTCCAGGCGCCCTGTGGGCGCCCCCCCCCCCTGGGCCGCGCCGGGGGGCGCCTGAGCCTCCTGAAGCCCGTCTGGTGCCCTCCTCTGGCATATATTTAGAGGTACCTCCAAAACCCTCAGAACAGGAACTCTTTTCGCGATCCCATCTCTGTTCCGCCGCCGCCACCGCTTCCAAGATCGGGAGCACCAGGAGAACTCTTCCCGGCACCCTGCCGGAGGGGAGGATCACCACCGGGAGCTTCTCCACCACCATGGACGCCTCCCGGATGACTCATGAGTAGTCTCCCTTGGACCATGACTCCATGACCAGTAGCTATGTGTTGTTCTCCTCCCGTTCTTGTGCTTCACTAATTAGTCCTAGTGAGCTGCCCTACATGATCGAGGCACCTATGTAATCCTTATGTTGTTGCTATGTTGAGTTTGCTGGGATCCGATGGATTATGAGATTATGTTCAGATTGATCTTGAGTAATATATTTGATTCACCTCTCTTATATTTTTGTTCATAAGTAATTCTTGCATGTTCTCCGTTGTTACTTATTGCTTTGGCCGAGTAGTAGGTAGTGACTCCAAGAGGGAACGTTATGCTCGATTGTGGGTTCATGCCCCTCGATGACTAGCTTGAGTGACAAAAACATGAGTCTAGGGGATGTGCTGTTGCCACAAGGGGGAAAACAACGGTGCTTGTGCCCGCGGGTGCAAGGATTGTTTACTTTACGCAAAGTTCTTTTAATGCAGTTGTCTATTGCATTGAGTTTACACTATGGGTGAGACTCGCAACTTAATACCAGCGAGATGTTCTGGATAGATATCTCAAGGTGGATGATTAGTAGTAGATATTGATGTATTTCGGTCTACTTACTTTGGCGTACCGCCCATGCTTTGAACCTCAACCTTTCTTGCAATTTAGTCAGCATTGGTTTGCGTTCGTGGTCCTGTCAATTGCCCAGCTGTAATTTGTTTACCTCACATAGCTGTTTTATCGTCTTTTGGGAGAGAGACATCACTAGTGAACATCATGAGACTCCAGTCCATATTACCATCATTGATCACACCCGCTATTTACTTTTCGTTATTATTTACTATTGCAAAAACTATCTATCACTACTATCATAGCTTTTAACCCTTTGTGAACTACAAGGCCGAAGAGATTGACAACCTCTCTGTACTCGTTGGGAGCAAAGTTATTTGAATCTGTGTGCAGGTCCACGTTGGTTGCTACTAATCTGGCGCCGTAGCAATTGACACCTACTTGTTGAACCTAGGAGTCTCTGGGGAATGGATCCTTGGCATCTTTGCTAAGGGAAAACTCTTCTACTTACTGCATCTTACACCTTCCACTTGGGGTAACCAACGAGGGGTTCGAGGCCCATCACCCTCACCATGAGTTGTGAGTAGTTTACCACAGACCATCGGGTCCATAGCTAGTATCTAGATGGCTTCTTCTCTCTCTGCGGATCTCAATACAAAGTTCTCCTCGGTCTCTTAGGAGATCTATTCGATGTAATCTCTTATTGCGATGTGTTTGTCGAGATCTGATGAATTGTGAGTTTATGATCAAGGTTATCTATGAAAGATATTGGGTTCTTCTCTGAACTTTTTATGTGTGCTCATAATATCCTTGCAAGTCTCTTCGAATTATTGGCTTGGTTTGGCCTATGATGGGCCTCGAACCCGTCGTTGGTTACCCCAAATGGAAGGTGTAAGATGCAGTAAGTAGAAGTGTTTTCCCTTAGCAAAGATGCCAAGGATCGAATCCCCAGAGAGTCCTAGGTTCAACAAGTAGGTGTCAATTGCTACGGCGCCAGATTAGTAGCAATCAACGTGGACCTGCACACAGATACAAATAACTTTGCTCCCAACAAGTACAGAGAGGTTGTCAATCTCTCCGGCCTTGTAGTTCACAAAGGATTAAAAGCAATGATAGTAGTGATAGATAGTTTTTGCAATAGTAAGTAATAACGGAAAGTAAATAGTAGATGTGATCAATGATGGTAATATGGACCGGAGTCTCATGATGTTCACTAGTGATGTCTCTCTCCCAAAAGACGATAAAACAGCTATGTGAGGTAAACAAATTGCAGCTGGGCAATTAACAGGACCACGAACGCAAACCAATGCTGACTACATTGCAAGAAAGGTTGAGGTTCAAAGCATGGGCGGTACGCCAAAGTAAGTAGACCGAAATCCATCAATATATACTACTAATCATCGACCTTGAGATATCTATCCAGAACATCTCGCTGGTATTAAGTTGCGAGTCCCACCCATAGTGTAAACTCAATGCAACAGACAACTGCATTAAGAGAACTTAGCGTAAAGTAAACAATCCTTGCACCCGCGGGCACAAGCACCGTTGTTTTCCCCCTTGTGGCAACATCACATCCCCTAGACTCATGTTTCTGTCACTCAAGCTAGTCATCGAGGGGCATGAACCCACAATCGAGCATAACGTTCCCTCTTGGAGTCACTACCTATTACTCGGCCAAAGCAATAAATAACAACGGAGAACATGCAAGAATTACTTATGAACTAAAATATAAAAGAGGTGAATCAATTATATTACTCCAGATCAATCTGAACATAATCTCATAATCCATCGGATCCCAGCAAACTCAACATAGCAACAGCATAAGGATTACATAGGTGCCTCGATCATTTAGGGCAGCTCACGAGGACTAATTAGTGAAGCACAAAAACGGGAGGAGAACATCACATAGCTACTGGTCATGGACTCATGGTCCAAGGGAGACTACTCACGAGTCATCCAGGAGGCGTCCATGGTGGTGGAGAAGCTCCCGGTGGTGATCCTCCCCTCCGGCAGGGTGCCGGGAAGAGTTCTCCTGGTGCTCCCGATCTTGGAAGCGGCGGCGGCGGCGGAACAGAGATGGGATCGCGAAAAGAGTTCCTGTTCTGAGGGTTTCGGAGGCCCCTCTAAATATATGCCAAAGGGGGGCACCGGACGGGCTTCGGGGGGCCCAAGCGCCCACCCGGCGCGGCCCAGGGGGGCGCGCCGCCAGGGCGCCTGGAGCCCTGGTGCCCCCCCCCAGGCTGCCCTTCGGACGCAGTGTTGTTTCCGGATCGCTGATTTTTTATATAATTTTTCTGGATTTTTCTGGGCAGTTCTCGAAACGTGAAAACCTGAAATACAAAAACAGCCGAAAACAGAAACTGGCACTGGGGTGCACTGGATTAGTAAGTTAGTCCAAATATGATCAAAAGTGTATGGAAGTGTATGAATATCATAGCAATATCACCCAAAAGTGGCATGGAGCAAGCAGAAATTATAGATACGTTTTGGACGTATCAACATCCCCAAGCTTAATTCCTGCTCGTCCTCGAGTAGGTAAATGATAACAAGAATAATTTCTGTGGTGACATGCTATTAACCATATAGGACTTTTTTCATAGTCATATGACAAAAGCTTACCGAGACAATGATTCTATAGTAATTAAGTTGTCTCAAGAGAAAATCACAAATGACTGAAAGTTTTACAACATGAAACTGAAACATCAAAAATATTTGCAATGAACATGATGTGCAAATATGATAAAGTGATATCTAGCTTGCCCCCTTTAGTGATGCAAAACATAAATGCAAGGGCACCTTCAAGGTTTAAGTGATGACTAGATACAATCATTTCAGAATAAACGATATCACAATCATGCAAAAGACAATGCTACTTTGGGACAATGCAGATTACACTCAGAATGACAATCATGCTCTCTGTAGTTGGTGCTTTAACATAAAAGTAAAAGAATGGTTATGTGCTAGAGCTTTTTATTTTGAAAACATGAAAGCAATTGTGTCAACGGTAGTAATACTTCATATGTGTCATGCATAAAACATCCTATAAGTTGCAAGCCTCATGCATCGAATACTAATAGTGCTCGCTCCTTGTCCTAATTAGCTCGGATCTCCATGGGTTATCATTGCATTGCATATGTTTCAACCAAGTGTCACAAAGGGGTACCTCTATGCCACCTGTACAAAGGTCCAAGGAGATAGATCGCATTTGATTTCCCGTTTTTGATAGATCTCAACTTGAGGACATCCATACCGGGACAACATAGAAAATAGATGATGGACTCCTCTTTAATGCATAAGCATATTCTCATGAGAGATTGAGGATTAAGGTCCAAGCTAAAACTTCCACCATGATGCATGGCTTTGGTTGGCGGCCCAATGTTCTTCTCTAACAATATGCATATTAATTCAACCCACGGCAAATCACCCTTACTTCAGACAAGACGAACATGCATAGCAACTCACATGATATTCAACAAAAGTGTGACAGTTGATGGCGTCCCCAGAAACATGGTTACCGCTCAGCAAGCAACTCATAAGAAATAAGATACATAGGCAACATATTCTTTACCACAATAGTTTTTAGGCTACTTTCCCATGAGCTATGTATTGCATGGTTGGTTTGCTTAGTGCAGGTGGAGGTTAGCAAAAGACTGGGAGCGACCAACTAAGAGAGCAATGACGGTCATAATCATGCAGAGCGACAAAGCAATATTGAATCAGGCATGGTAGTTATATCGCTACTCAGAAACAAAAGATCATCAAGGCTTGACAGACTTTCTTTACAGTCTTGAATATGCGTGAGCATACGCCAAGTCAATCAAAATAAATTCTTGAAGGAAGATATTACTAAACCATACCACATCATAGGCAAACAAACCAAGTTGGTACTCCAATAACACATTGGGAACCCCCCAGCTATTTGAGATTAACCATAAGAAAACCTGAACTACTAAGCACCATCATGCAAGTAGCATCTTTATCATAGACACATTAACCAATGCAACGGAAGCAAACTCTCTTAATAAGGTGAGCATGGTAATTAAAGAGAGTTCAAGCAACCAACTAAATAAAAGCTCTTGAAAAGATAAGCATGAATACTAAGAGCAGAGCACGATAGTAGCTATTAAAAGACAAAGAACACACACAACATAGATAGACATGAAAATTCTATGTTATGTTCTAGGTAGAAGTGGAGCGTGTTTCTCTCCCACATAAAGGAATGCTGGGTTCCGACTCGTTATGAAAAACTAAAAAGAAAACTAAAAGCAAGACGCTCCAAGCATAGCTCATAACACATGAAGTGATAAAAATATAGCGAAACGAAAGACGAACTGATAATGTTGATGGAGAAGGGGATGCACGGGGGCATCCCCAAGCTTAGACGCTTGAGTCTCCTTGAATATTTCTTGGGGGTGCACGGGGGCATCCCCAAGCTTGAGCGCTTGACACTCCTGAATCTTTTTATCATCTTCCCTCGCACACTTGAAAACTCCCTTCATACATAACTCATCATAATCTGATTAGCGAGGTTAGTACCCTTAATAAAATAATTATACCTTGCTGGAAATAAGGATATTCTTGAAGTTCTACTGTTTCTCAAGATTGCCAAAAGGTTTTTGCAAAGAAAAAACAAGTTCTTGATTTGCAAAGTGAAGGTAAGGCAAAACAGGACAGAATCTATGAAAAACAGAACAGCAGGCAGTAATTGATCTGTTCGTTATACTTCCGCAACTCAAATAAAAAAACTCAGAACTGACGCACGAAAGACAATTATATAGAGAACGCTGTCGAAAAAATTCAGACCAAAAAGATGATCTGGTGATTTTATACGAATTTTTCTATCCAAGGACAGAATCTGTTTCCTGGACAGCACCTCACAACTTTTGAACTTTCTAGCAATCGGAGGCTATACTTGGCACAAATATGAAAAGCAAAGATACAATGATGATGCTACAGAAGTAAACAACATCAAGACACAACAAAAGCAAAAAAATTATTCATGTGGGCTGCCTCCCAAAAGCGCTTTCTTTTATGCCTTTAAGCTAGGCATAAGACTTTAATGATGCTCTCGTAGGAATAAGAGTTGAAGAACAAAAGAGAGCATCAAGAAGCAAATACCAAACACATTAAAGCCTAACATGCTTCCTATGCATAGGAATATTGCAATAGAATAATTCATTGAAGCACAAAGCAATAAGCATAGGAAGACAAAACAAGTGCAGCTTCAAAACCTTCAACATAAAGAGAGGGAACTTAATATTATTGAAATATCTATAAGCATATGTTCCCTTCTCATAATAATTTTCAGTGGGATCACGAATAAACTAAACAATATAAGCATCACATAAAGCATTGTTACCATGATCCACATGCAAAAAGATACTCTTGCTCTCCATATAAGCATCATGAAGAGGATAAAACTTAGTATAAAAGAGAGACATAAGCTCTTGCCAATCAAGCAAGTGCGAGTTATCGAGAAGCTTATACCAATCTGAAGCTTTATCTATAAGTGATACGACAAACAATTTTTTCATGACAAACTCCCTTGATACACCTGCAAGCTTAAATAATGAACATAGTTGTGACAGATATAGCAAGTGTTCACCGGGATGTATGTCTCCTGCATAACGATTAGCCAAAACATAATTGATAATAACAGCTGGTATTTTATAGGGCACAATTTCAGTAGGGGGAGGATCAACCACCACAGGTGTGGGGCGTCTTCCCACGAGTAACGATCCAATAACAGGGTTGTCCATAAGCATAATTGGTGAAAAGACATAAAGAAAACTGAAAGGTAAAGTAACAAGACTAAAAGCAAAGGTAAAAGATAGCGTGCAACTCCCCTATCCTGAAGAGTGGAGTCCCCGGCAACGGCGCCAAAAAATACTCCTTGATGGGCCTCGAACCCCTCGTTGGTTACCCCAAGTGGAAGGTGTAAGATGCAGTAAGTAGAAGTGTTTTCCCTTAGCAAAGATGCCAAGGATCAAATCCCCAGAGACTCCTAGGTTCAACAAGTAGGTGTCAATTGCTACGGCGCCAGATTAGTAGCAATCAACGTGGACCTGCACATAGATACAAATAACTTTGCTCCCAACGAGTACAGAGAGGTTGTCAATCTCTCCGGCCTTGTAGTTCACAAAGGATTAAAAGCAATGATAGTAGTGATAGATAGTTTTTGCAATAGTAAGTAATAACGGAAAGTAAATAGTAGATGTGATCAATGATGGTAATATGGACCGGAGTCTCATGATGTTCACTAGTGATGTCTCTCTCCCAAAAGACGATAAAACAGCTATGTGAGGTAAACAAATTACAGCTGGGCAATTGACAGGACCACGAACGCAAACCAATGCTGACTACATTGTAAGAAAGGTTGAGGTTCAAAGCATGGGCGGTACGCCAAAGTAAGTAGACCGAAATCCATCAATATATACTACTAATCATCGACCTTGAGATATCTATCCAGAACATCTCGCTGGTATTAAGTTGCGAGTCCCACCCATAGTGTAAACTCAATGCAACAGACAACTGCATTAAGAGAACTTAGCGTAAAGTAAACAATCCTTGCACCCGCGGGCACAAGCACCGTTGTTTTCCCCCTTGTGGCAACAGCACATCCCCTAGACTCATGTTTCTGTCACTCAAGCTAGTCATCGAGGGGCATGAACCCACAATCGAGCATAACGTTCCCTCTTGGAGTCACTACCTATTACTCGGCCAAAGCAATAAATAACAACGGAGAACATGCAAGAATTACTTATGAACTAAAATATAAAAGAGGTGAATCAATTATATTACTCCAGATCAATCTGAACATAATCTCATAATCCATCGGATCCCAGCAAACTCAACATAGCAACAGCATAAGGATTACATAGGTGCCTCGATCATGTAGGGCAGCTCACGAGGACTAATTAGTGAAGCACAAAAACGGGAGGAGAACATCACATAGCTACTGGTCATGGACTCATGGTCCAAGGGAGACTACTCACGAGTCATCCAGGAGGCGTCCATGGTGGTGGAGAAGCTCCCGGTGGTGATCCTCCCCTCCGGCAGGGTGCCGGGAAGAGTTCTCCTGGTGCTCCCGATCTTGGAAGCGGCAGCGGCGGCGGAACAGATATGGGATCTCGAAAAGAGTTCCTGTTCTGAGGGTTTCGGAGGCCCCTCTAAATATATGCCAAAGGGGGGCACCGGACGGGCTTCGGGGGGCCCAGGCGCCCCCCCGGCGCGGCCCAGGGGGGCGCGCCGCCAGGGCGCCTGGAGCCCTGGTGGCCCCCCCAGGCTGCCCTTCGGACGCAGTGTTGTTTCCGGATCGCTGATTTTTTATATAATTTTTCTGGATTTTTCTGGGCAGTTCTCGAAACATGAAAAACTGAAATACAAAAACAGCCAAAAACAGAAACTGGCACTGGGGTGCACTGGATTAGTAAGTTAGTCCAAATATGATCAAAAGTGTATGGAAGTGTATGAATATCATAACAATATCACCCAAAAGTGGCATGGAGCAAGCAGAAATTATAGATACGTTTTGGACGTATCAACATCCCCAAGCTTAATTCCTGCTCGTCCTCGAGTAGGTAAATGATAACAAGAATAATTTCTGTGGTGACATGCTATTAACCATATAGGACTTTTTTCATAGTCATATGACAAAAGCTTACCGAGACAATGATTCTATAGTAATTAAGTTGTCTCAAGAGAAAATCAGAAATGACTGAAAGTTTTACAACATGAAACTGAAACATCAAAAAGATTTGCAATGAACATGATGTGCAAATATGATAAAGTGATATCTAGCTTGCCCCCTTTAGTGATGCAAAACATAAATGCAAGGGCACCTTCAAGGTTTAAGTGATGACTAGATACAATCATTTCAGAATAAACGATATCATAATCATGCAAAAGACAATGCTACTATGGGACAATGCACATTAAACTCAGAATGACAATCATGCTCTCAGTAGTTGGTGCATTAACATAAAAGTAAAAGAATGGTTATGTGCTAAAGCTTTTTATTTTGAAAACATGGAAGCAATTGTGTCAACGGTAGTAGTACTTCATATGTGTCATGCATAAAACATCCTATAAGTTGCAAGCCTCATGCATCGAATACTAATAGTGCTCGCTCCTTGTCCTAATTAGCTCGGATCTCCATGGGTTATCATTGCATTGCATATGTTTCAACCAAGTGTCACAAAGGTGTACCTCTATGCCACCTGTACAAAGGTCCAAGGAGATAGATCACATTTGATTTCTCGTTTTTGATAGATCTCAACTTGAGGACATCCATACCGGGACAACATAGAAAATAGATGATGGACTCCCCTTTAATGCATAAGCATATTCTCATGAGAGATTGAGGATTAAGGTCCAAGCTAAAACTTCCACCATGATGCATGGCTTTGGTTGGCGGCCCAATGTTCTTCTCTAACAATATGCATATTAATTCAACCCACGGCAAATCACCCTTACTTCAGACAAGACGAACATGCATAGCAACTCACATGATATTCAACAAAAGTGTGACAGTTGATGGCGTCCCCAGAAACATGGTTACCGCTCAGCAAGCAACTCATAAGAAATAAGATACATAGGCAACATATTCTTTACCACAATAGTTTTTAGGCTACTTTCGCATGAGCTATGTATTGCATGGTTAGTTTGCTTAGTACAGGTGGAGGTTAGCAAAAGACTGGGAGCGACCAACTAAGAGAGCAATGACGGTCATAATCATGCAGAGCGACAAAGCAATATTGAATCAGGCATGGTAGTTATATCGCTACTCAGAAACAAAAGATCATCAAGGCTTGACAGACTTTCTTTACAGTCTTGAATATGCGTGAGCATACGCCAAGTCAATCAAAATAAATTCTCGAAGGAAGATATTACTAAACCATACCACATCATAGGCAAACAAACCAAGTTGGTACTCCAATAACACATTGGGAACCCCCCCAGCTATTTGAGATTAACCATAAGAAAACCTGAACTACTAAGCACCATCATGCAAGTAGCATCTTTATCATAGACACATTAACCAATGCAACGGAAGCAAACTCTCTTAATAAGGTGAGCATGGTAATTAAAGAGAGTTCAAGCAACCAACTAAATAAAAGCTCTTGAAAAGATAAGCATGAATACTAAGAGCAGAGCACGATAGTAGCTATTAAAAGACAAAGAACACACACAACATAGATAGACATGAAAATTCTATGTTATGTTCTAGGTAGAAGTGGAGCGTGTTTCTCTCCCACATAAAGGAATGCTGGGTTCCGACTCGTTATGAAAAAATAAAAATAAAACTAAAAGCAAGACGCTCCAAGCATAGCACATAACACATGAAGTGATAAAAATATAGCGAAATGAAAGACGAACTGATAATGTTGATGGAGAAGGGGATGCACGGGGGCATCCCCAAGTTTAGACGCTTGAGTCTCCTTGAATATTTCTTGGGGGTGCACGGGGGCATCCCCAAGCTTGAGCGCTTGACACTCCTGAATATTTTTATCATCTTCCCTCGCACACTTGAAAACTCCCTTCATACATAACTCATCATAATCTGATTAGCGAGGTTAGTACCCTTAATAAAATAATTATACCTTGCTTGACATAAGGATATTCTTGAAGTTCTACTGTTTCTCAAGATTGCCAAAAGGTTTTTGCAAACAAAAAACAAGTTCTTGATTTGCAAAGTGAAGGTAAGGCAAAATAGGACAGAATCTGTGAAAAACAGAACAGCAGGCAGTAATTGATCTGTTCGGGATACTTCTGCAACTCAAATAAAAAAACTCAGAACTGACGCACGAAAGACAATTATATAGAGAACGCTGTCGAAACAATTCAGACCAAAAAGATGATCTGGTGATTTTATACGTATTTTTCTATCCAAGGACAGAATCTGTTTCCTGGACAGCACCTCACAACTTTTGAACTTTCTAGCAATCGAAGGCTATACTTGGCACAAATATGAAAAGCAAAGATACAATGATGATGCTACAGCAGTAAACAACATCAAGACACAACAAAAGCCAAAAATTTATTCATGTGGGCTGCCTCTCAAAAGCGCTTTCTTTTATGCCTTTAAGCTAGGCATAAGACTTTAATGATGCTCTCGTAGGAATAAGAGTTGAAGAACAAAAGAGAGCATCAAGAAGCAAATACCAAACACATTTAAGCCTAACATGCTTCCTATGCATAGGAATATTGCAATAGAATAATTCATTGAAGCACAAAGCAATAAGCATAGGAAGACAAAACAAGTGCAGCTTCAAAACCTTCAACATAAAGAGAGGGAACTTAATATTATTGAAATATCTATAAGCATATGTTCCCTTCTCATAATAATTTTCAGTGGGATCACGAATAAACTCAATAATATAAGCATCACATAAAGCATTGTTACCATGATCCACATGCAAAAAGGTACTCTTGCTCTTCACATAAGCATCATGAAGAGGATAAAACTTAGTATAAAAGAGAGACATAAGCTCTTGCCAATCAAGCAAGTGCGAGTTATCGAGAAGCTTATACCAATCTGAAGCTTTATCTATAAGTGATACGACAAACAATTTCCTCATGACAAACTCCCTTGATACATCTGCAAGCTTAAATAATGAACATAGTTGTGACAGATATAGCAAGTGTTCACCGGGATGTCTGTCTCCTGCATAACGATTAGCCAAAACATAATCGATAATACCAGCTGGTATTTTATAGGGCACAATTTCAGTAGGGGGAGGATCAACCACCACAGGTATGGGGCGTCTTCCCACAAGTAACGATCCAATAACAGGGTTGTCCATAAGCATAACTGGTGAAAAGACATATAGAAAACTGAAAGCTAAAGTAACAAGACTAAAAGCAAAGGTAAAAGATAGCGTGCAACTCCCCTATCCTGAAGAGTGGAGTCCCCGGCAACGGCGCCAGAAAATACTCCTTGATGGGCCTCGAACCCCTCGTTGGTTACCCCAAGTGGAAGGTGTAAGATGTAGTAAGTAGAAGTGTTTTCCCTTAGCAAAGTTGCCAATGATCGAATCCCCAGAGACTCCTAGGTTCAACAAGTAGGTGTCAATTGCTACGGCGCCAGATTAGTAGCAATCAACGTGGACCTGCACACAGATACAAATAACTTTGCTCCCAACGAGTACAGAGAGGCTGTCAATCTCTCCGGCCTTGTAGTTCACAAAGGATTAAAAGCAATGATAGTAGTGATAGATAGTTTTTGCAATAGTAAGTAATAACGGAGAGTAAATAGTGGATGTGATCAATGATGGTAATATGGACCGGAGTCTCATGATGTTCACTAGTGATGTCTCTCTCCCAAAAGACGATAAAACAGCTACGTTAGGTAAACAAATTACAGCTGGGCAATTGACAGGACCACGAACGCAAACCAATGCTGACTACATTGCAAGAAAGGTTGAGGTTCAAAGCATGGGCGGTACGCCAAAGTAAGTAGACCGAAATCCATCAATATCTACTACTAATCATCCGCCTTGAGATATCTATCCAGAACATCTCGCTGGTATTAAGTTGCGAGTCCCACCCATAGTGTAAACTCAATGCAACAAACAACTGCATTAAAAGAACTTTGCGTAAAGTAAACAATCCTTGCACCCGCGGGCACAAGCAAGGTTGTTTTCCCACTTGTGGCAACAGCACATCCCCTAGACTCATGTTTCTGTCACTCAAGCTAGTCATCGAGGGGCATGAACCCACAATCGAGCATAACGTTCCCTCTTGGAGTCACTACCTATTACTCGGCCAAAGCAATAAATAACAACGGAGAACATGCAAGAATTACTTACGAACTAAAATATAAAAGAGGTGAATCAAATATATTACTCAAGATCAATCTGAACATAATCTCATAATCCATCGGATCCCAGCAAACTCAACATAGCAACAGCATAAGGATTACATAGGTGCCTCGATCATGTAAGGCAGCTCACAAGGACTAATTAGTGAAGCACAAGAACGGGAGGAGAACATCACATAGCTACTGGTCATGGACTCATGGTCCAAGGGAGACTACTCATGAGTCATCCGGGAGGCGTCCATGGTGGTGGAGAAGCTCCCGGTGGTGATCCTCCCCTCCGGCAGGGTGCCAGGAAGAGTTCTCCTGGTGCTCCTGATCTTGGAAGTGGTGGCGGCGGCGGAACAGAGATGGGATCGCGAAAAGAGTTCCTGTTCTGAGGGTTTCGGAGGTCCCTCTAAATATATGCCAAAGGGGGGCACCGGACGGGCTTCGGGGGGCCCAGGCGCCCCCCGGCGTGGCCCAGGGGGGCGCGCCGCCAGGGCGCCTGGAGCCCTGGTGCCCCCCCCCCAGGCTGCCCTTCGGACGCAGTGTTGTTTCCGGATCGCTGATTTCATATATAATTTTTCTGGATTTTTCTGGGCAGTTCTCGAAATGTGAAAACCTGAAATACAAAAACAGCCGAAAACAGAAATTGGCACTGGGGTGCACTGGATTAGTAAGTTAGTCCAAATATGATCAAAAGTGTATGGAAGTGTATGAATATCATAGCAACATCACCCAAAAGTGGCATGGAGCAAGCAGAAATTATAGATACGTTTTGGACGTATCAGCCTACTAGATCTATAATTCTTACAATGGGAGAAGTGCTTGGCTTTGGGTTCAATCTTTAGGTGTCCTTTCCCAGTGACAGTAGGGACAGCAAGGCACGTATTGTATTGTTGCCATCGAGGATAAAAAGATGGGGTTTTCATCATATTGCTTGAGTTTATCCCTCTACATCATGTCATCTTGCTTAAGGCGTTAATCTGTTTGTATGAACTCAATACACTAGAGGCATGCTGGATAGCGGTCGATGTGTGGAGTAATAGTAGTAAATGAAGGCAAGAGTCGGTCTACTTGTCTTGGACGTGATGCCTATATACAATGATCATGCCTAGATAGTCTCATAATTATTCGCTTTTCTATCAATTTCTCGACAGTAATTTGTTTACCCGCCGTAGAATATCGCTATCATGAGAGAAGCCACTAGAGAAAACTATGGCCCCCGGGTCTATCTCTATCATATTACTTTGCCGTTAATTTCTGCCGCCGTTATTTATTTGCTTTCTTTACTTTCTGTTCCTATACCAAAAATACGAAAAATATAATTATCATCTCTATCTGATCTCACTATTGTAAGTGACCGTAAAGGGATTGACATCCCCTTATCGCGTTGGCTGGGAAGTTCTTATTTGTTTGTGCAGGTGCGAGGGACTGGCGCGTGGTCTCCTACTGGATTGATACCATGGTTCTCAAAAACTGAGAAAAATACTTATGCTATTGTGCTACATCTCCCTTTCCTCTTCGAGGCAATACAACGCAAGCTCAAGAGGTAGCAGCTAGCTACCTGCCGTGCTGCTGTCATTGTTGCCTAGCAACACATCCATGCGTCACCGCAGCGCCCAGCGACCACAACCGCGGCCTACCCGTTGGCGGCAAGATCTAGCTGGATCCGCACAGGCTGCAATGGCACATCGTCTTCTGCTGCCTGGATTGGGCGTGCTTACTTGCTACTATACATGAGGTCGTCGTGCGCTGCATGCTCAAGGCCGTCCTCCACGCCCACGGGCCTCCCTCCCCTCCAGCTTGATTACATGGGTGAAGCGTCTTCCGATCTCGCACGTGTCACGTCCAAGCAAGATGAGTAAGATGCCGTAGCCTTCTGTGTTTCATAATTACTTTGTGGAAATTGTTTCAACTTGAAAGAAGCTTCCACCACATTCTTGCCTGACCCTGAAAAGAAGCTTGCACTGTGTTGATGTCTGAACCTGGAAAACAAACTTGCACTGCGTTCGTGACTGGACCCAAAAAAGCTTGTTGTATACATTAGTAGAGAAAAAGAATAGCTTGATTGTTGTATTTGTGATGTGGATAAAGTGGACAGGGAATGTGCTTAGTCTACTCTTAATTGAATAGTCGGATAGAGAAAACAATGTACTATGATTACTTCCTCTATCTATGTTGCACAGTAGGTTTTCTCCTGTAACTGACAAGCTTGTTACAGATGTTCAGTGGATTTCAATGTTGCTAAAGAAATGGAGAAGGATCAGTGCTATAAGATTGTTGAAACACTCATGGGCATCTATCATGAATCGGGTGCAGTATGCTTTCTGAGTGCCTTTTCCTTATATTATTGAGTAAACCTGAGTGAATGACTATTTCAGTTTTCTTATGCAGCCAGAACTGCTGCAGGTTTAGATTTCAGAATTCCCTGTGTTAAATTATGATCCAAATTATACCGTGTTGGACTAGACGTAGTACAACAGGTGTGGGCCTTTCCGTTGATGTCGACGTGTACGAGTACAACTCGTTTACTTGTCCTCCAAGGACTCTCTTGTATTTCCCTCTTATATACCCCACATAGTCGCACCTAAGATGGCATGTCGTCTCGTGCTTGTAATACTCCTCCTCATAGTGATTGCGTCTTCGTGCGTCCGTGGTTTTCTCCCGCAAGGGTTTCCATGTTAAATTCGTGTCTCTCGTGTCTCATTTATTTCTCGTTATTATCTAACAAGTGGTATACAGAGCTGAGGTTTGCAGATACGAGATTTGAGATCGGGAGATTAGGTTTATGTCCGCACGCCGCCGCATGCGACCTGGCGACTCATCCTTCCGAGGGCAGATCGATTTTCGCTGCTGCCAGACGTCCCGAGTCCGACCGGAGTTTCGTCTGTAGGCGTTGATATTACCAAGGGTACAGCCGCTTTTGTCTGATCCCGTTAGCTGCGGCTGCTACTACATCAATCGGTCCGATCCGACGAGCCGTGTTGCCGCTGCTATCAAATCGCAAGTCGCCGAGTTCCGGTGCATCTCCACGTATTGCTCAAGTCCCGAGGCAGCTGCTAGCACTTTCCTTCGCGTGTAGTAGATCGCGTTGCTACTGATCACTACTTCTACAAGTACTACCCAATATCGAAGCCAATTCATCTACTAGTACTATTTGGGTACTGTTCACTGTCGACCTGAGCCTCCTAGTTCTCAAGTGAGCTTGTGCTTTCAAACTCCAGCCGCTACATATACCCGAGGAAACTCTCAAGTGCTCTTTTTACTTATTCTTTGCCCTACAAATTAATTCTTTTGAGAATTTTTCTACCGACTTGTACTACTTTGTGTGCACAGTTTATCGACTCATGGCATCCATGAAGTATGATCTTCCGCTGCTGGACCGTGACACAAGGTTTACCCTATGGCAATTCAAGATGCGGGCGTTGTTGGCATAGGCCGACTATGACGATGCACTGGATAGTTTTGGGAAGCAAAGGATTCAGGACTGGACTGATGATGAGAAAAGAAGGGATCGTAAGGCTTTGTCACAAATTTAACTCCATTTGCATAATAATATTTTGCAGGAAGTTTTGCGCGAGAAAACTGCCGCCGCTCTATGGTTCAAGCTGGAAGGGCTTTGCATGACAAAAGATCTGACCAGCAAGATGCATCTGAAGCAAAAATTATTCCTGGACAGGTTACCCGAGGAAGGTAATATTTTGAATCATATTTCAAAATTTAAAGAGATCATATCCGATCTAGCTGCAATGGAGGTTAAGTATGAAGAGGAAGATACTGCTTTAATGTTACTTTGTTCACTGCCAAGTTCTTATACCAATTTTAGAGACACCATATTATACAGTCGTGATACTCTCACACTTAATGAAGTTTTTTAAGCTTTGAACTCTAAGGAGAAGATGAAATTAATGGTGCCTCATGATGGTTCGAGTTCATCCCAAGCCGAGGGATTATCCGTTCGTGGCAGGACAAACGAGAAGAACTCTAACAATGGAAACAGAGGCAAAAGTAAGAACGGCCGCAGGGGCCGGTCACAATCCAAAGACAAGAAGTATTGCAGATATTGCAAGAGAGACGGGCATGACATCTTAGAGTGTTTCAAGTTGCAGAATAAAGAAAAGAGGAAAGGTATCTAACAAGGTGAAAATTCTGCTAACGTTGCTCGTGATGATAGTTCTGATGATGCTCTTGTCGTTACTGCTAGATGTGCCGAGACCAATGATGAGTGTGTACTTGACACTGCAAGTACTTTTCATATGTGCCTGCATAGAGATTGGTTTACTACTTTTGATTCCACTACTGCTGCTGGTTCCGTTTTGGGTTTTGATAATTCACCATGCAAGATTGAAGGCATAGGTTCCGTTCGAATCAAGATGTTTGATGGCATAATCAGAACTTTGACAGATGTTCGGTATATTCCGAAGATGAAGAGACATCTTATCTTTGTTAGTGCCCTTAATGCAAAGGGGTACAAGTATTCAGGTGGAGATAGTGTTTTGAAGATCACCAGAGGTTCTCTTATTGTGATGAAAGGTGACTTAAGTTTGACCAATGGTCTTTATTACCTTCGACGTTCTACCGTTTCAGGTAACGCTACTCGAGTTATTTCAAAGAATTCTGATTGTGATGCTGCTAACCTTTGGCATATGCGTCTTGGGCATATGAGTGAACTTGTTTTAGCAGAGTTAAATAAGAGAGGTCTTCTCAAATGATACGAAACTGGTAAATTGAAATTTTGTGAGCATTGTATCTTCGGCAAGTACAAGAGGGTGAAATTCAATATATCGACTTATACAACTGAAGGTATTCTTGATTATGTGCATTCTAATTTATGGGGACCATCTCGCAAGAAGTCATTAGGTGGTGCTAGTTACATGCTGACTATAATTGATGATTATTCAAGAAAAGTTTGGCCTTATTTATTGAAGCATAAATGGCAAGAATTCTCAACATTCAAGGAGTGGAAGATTATGATTGAAAGACAAACTGAAAGAAGGTAAAAATACTTCGCACGGATAATGGAATGGAATTTTTTTCTAAGCAATTTAGGAATTATGGCAAGTCTGAAGGCATATTCAGACACTACACCATTCCTTATACTCCTCAACAAAACGGTGTTGCTGAGCGTATGAACAGGACCATTATTTCCAAAGCCCGTTGCATGTTGTCCAATGCAGGTTTGCATAGGCGTTTTTGGGATGAGGCCGCTTCCACTGCTTGTTATCTCATTAACCGTTCACCATCTATTGCTCTTGATAAAAAACTCCAATTGAGGTATGGTCTGGTTCACCTGCTGATTATTCACAGTTGAGAGTTTTTGGTTGCACTGCTTATGCTCATGCTGATAATGGAAAATTAGAGCCTAGGGCTATTAAGTACATCTTTCTTGGTTATAAGTCTGGTGTTAAAGGTTTTAAATTGTGGAATCCTGAAACACAGAAGGTTGTTATTAGCAAAAACGTTATCTTTGATGAATCTGCTATGTTACATGATGTTCCACCTACTAATGTTCTCGTTGAAAGTGAACAGCAGGCTATTACTCAACATCCTACTGTTCAGCTGGAGCATGTTATTTATTCAGGTGATACATTCGGTAATGAAAATGTTGATGCGCATGATGAACCCGTCATTGATGATGAACATGTCACTCCCACTCCAAATCAGCCTATTGTTCCACCCGGTTGGAATCCTGCACGGGATAGAGTTAGGCGGGGTATTGATAAACCTAAAAGGTTAATTGAAGAGTGCAATATTGTTTCTTTTGCTTTATCTATTGTAGAGGAAGGTAATGATGAGCCTTCTTCATATTCTGAGGCTATTATTTCTAGTGATAGTAATAAGTGGATGACCGCTATGCATGAGGAGATGGAATCACTTGAAAAGAATGGCACTTGGGATTTAGTAAAATTGCCTAGAGAGAAGAAACCTATTCGTTGCAAGTGGGTTTTCAAGAGAAAAGAAGGTGTTTCTCCTAATGATGAGACAAGATATAAAGCAAGGTTAGTTGCTAAAGGTTACAGTCAGATTCCAGGTATTGACTATAAGGAAGTCTTTTCTCCTGTTGTGAAGCATAGCTCTATTCGCACTTTACTTAGTATTGTTGCCATGAATGATTTTCAGCTTGAACAATTGGATGTTAAAACTGCATTCTTACATGGAGAATTAGAAGAGGATATTTATATGGAACAACCTGAAGGTTTTGTTGTTCTTGGAAAAGAAAAGATTGTCTGTAAGTTAAAGAAATCTCTTTATGGATTGAAGCAATCCCCTAGACAGTGGTACAAGAGATTTGACGCCTTTATGCTCTCTCAAGGTTTCAAAAGGTCTAATTATGATAGTTGTGTTTATTTGAAAACTGTCAAAGGTTCAACTATTTATTTGCTCCTTCATGTTGATGATAAGCTAATTGCTGCAAAGAGTATGTCAGATGTTGATGAACTAAAGAAGCAATTGAGTAATGAATTTGAGATGAAGGATTTGGGTGCAGCAAAGAAAATTCTTGGCATGGAAATATCCAGAGATAGACCGTCTAGAAAATTATATCTAAGTCGGAAGGGATATATTGATAAAGTTCTTTGTCGTTTTAATATGCATAATGCCAAGCCAGTAAGTACTCCGTTAGCTGCACACTTCAAATTATCATCAGCTTTATGTCCTAAGTCAGATGCAGATATTGAGTACATGTCTAGAGTTCCCTATTCGAGTGTCGTTGGTTCACTTATGTATGCCATGGTTTGTTCCCGTACGGATTTATCATATGCATTGAGTGTTGTCAGTAGATACATGGCTAATCCTGGAAAAGAGCATTGGAAAGCAGTTCAGTGGATTTTCAGATACCTGTGAGGTACTTCAAATGCTTATTTACAGTATGGGAAAACTAGAGATGGACTTGTTGGTTTTGTTGATTTTGATTTTGCTGGTGATTTGGATAAGAGAAGATCGCTCACAACTTATGTTTTCACCATTGGTGGTTGTGCTGTGAGTTGGAGAGCAACTTTGCAGTCTATTGTGGCTTGTTCCGCTACTGATGCCGAGTATATGGCTATTTCTGAGGCATGCAAAGAAGATATCTGGTTGAAAGGTTTATATACTGAGCTTTGTGGAGATTTATCTTGCCCTAACGTATTTAGTGACAGTCAAAGTGCTACATATCTTACAAAGAATCCAATGTATCATGAGAGAACGAAGCACATTGATGTCAGATTTCACTATATTTGAGATGTTGTTGCTGAAGGTGATTTGAAGGTACGCAAGATAAGTACTCATGATAATCATGCTGATATGATGACAAAGCCAGTTCCGACCAATAAGTTTGTGCTTTACTCAGGCTTAGTTGGTATTTCTCACTAGTCCTATGGACTTTGACGCAGAAGGTGTTTATGCTGATTTGGATGGAGTTATTCACTTTCTTCGACTATAGGGGGGAATTTGGCTCAAGGTGGAGATTGTTAAATTATGATCCAAATTATACCGTGTTGGACTAGACGTAGTACAACAGGTGTGGGCCTTTCCGTTGACGTCGACGTGTACGAGTACAACTCGTTTATTTGTCCTGCAAGGACTCTCTTGTATTGCCCTCTTATATACCCCACATAGTCGCACCTAAGACGGCATGTTGTCTCGTGCTTGTAATACTCCTCCTCATAGTGATTGCACCATCGTGCGTCCGTGGTTTTCTCCCGCAAGGGTTTCCACGTTAAATCCGTGTCTCTCGTGTCTCGTATATTTCTCATTATTATTGAACACCCTGCAATTTTGATATGAAGCGTCTTGGAGCACACATGGTCTGCTTCCACGTCATTATATCTGATTATGCCCTCTACTTCTTCCCCAAAGATTGTCGCAGAAATTAACAAATCTGATGAGAGCAATTTAATTGGTGACTCATCCTTTCTTATTATGTTACTGCATTTTTGCTTACCTAGCATGTTCGGAGTTTACACAATGTTACAAAAATAGTTGGTGATGACACGTTCCTAAGATTTGCTTAATATTATACCTTCAAATGATACTTTATATGCTTAAGTCACCATTTTTTTAGTAAAGGAAATAACAGTCAAATGTTAATATATGTGTATGGAAATTGCAAAATTTGAATAGGTTTTGTGAAAGTATTGTCCAGAATCATTCCCCTTATGGTAATTAGCCAATTGTATTGACCTAACAAAGGCCACTTCAACCTACCTAAAATTATGGAGTGAATATGGAGAGTTTTATGCAAAGAAACTAGCACTATATGGAGAATAATTTTGATAGAAACTCCAACTTTAATATTGCGAAAGTTAGTTCCTTGAAAGTATATATGCAAGTTTTCTTACAAACCTACACTCCCATAGATAGCAATTAATGTTGACAGATACAATGAGATCAATTCCGTATTAATCGTGCTATTCTAGAACGTAAAAGTTATTGCTTGCATAAAATATAGATTTGGGATTTACATATTTGTTGTATATACATTTAAATATGTATATATTTTTATTGTGGTTTTTAATATTGTTGCAACTTGCGATCAGGCCACAAATGTGATTATGAGGTTAAAACAATTCCGCTGAATTACTCGGATGAAATGCTAGAAAGTATTAACCAGACTGTGCACTACATAAATATGTGGGTGGAAATGGATTTTATTACTACCTCCATGCTAACTATTGTACGTACTTGTAACAATCCTCAGCTGGAACATGCCATCATCGAACTCGCATGCCAGTGAGCGGCAGTGATTGTTTGTTATTCCCCACCAGGTAACTTGCTACTGTTGGTGAAACTCTATTGTCCAGAAACACCGATCTTGAATTCTTTATCCTATTCAATGTACTTGTATTTTGCCGACGGGCCTCTAAGGGGAAGTACAAAGTTTATTAAGGTAACATGACATTTTGATTTTCGTTCATTGCTGAGAGTTATGTTTTAAAACTTGCAAAAGGATCGCTAAGCCTACTCAATCCATTTCTAATCTACACTAGATTCCACTCCATACCATAACCAAGATAGAAAATGGCCAGTACTGACAACTAGGAGAAGAGTTGGAAGTTAATGGATCGAGAATCTTATATACAAATAGGCTCAGTAGAACAAAAAAGCTCGGATTCACTATACTAGATACAACCATGCGGTATATATAGTTAACTCGGTATAGTTATAGACATCTTATATTTATATTATCATATTTGGATAGAAGAAGTAACACTAAATGGGTTTTGTGAAATGAGTGATCACGTTAATAGTTTCTCCTGTTGCAACGCATGGGCATATGTGCTAGTAAGTTATAATAGGCTGTAGATTCAGCATATCTGTGATTCCAACGGACTGCACCACGAACCGAACATAACTCAGTTGGTAAGATTCGTTGCGGTACAATCTTCATACATGAGTCCAAGTCCTAAATTTAGCATGGGTGCTTGCATTCTATTTGACTTATTACAAGATTATTCGCTCTATGCTTTCCATGGTAGGCAACGTTGACATCGAGTGCCCATGATGATTTGTTTATTTCGGGGCTAAGTATCCTGGAGTGGCTAATAAGAGCAGGGGTATGTGTATCTTTATCCATACGATGAATGTGTGTGCATGTATGTAAACGTCTACATTTGTGTTTCAAATGAAACACTAAACCAACAGCGCGTAAGAAATATATACTTTGCTGGTTCTGGATAAAACATTCTTGTGAGTGCACCAAGTATCCACCAATTCATCTTTGGCAGGGTAGGTAAAACTAACGTAATGAATTACTGCGCCACATATTTGTTTCATGCAAACGTGTGCATGTTAGTAATACATGGGTTCTTTTTATGTCTTTCAGACATGCTTTTGTTTGTGTGTGTGTTTGGCGGTGTAAGGGGGGAAGGGGGGGGATCAGGAGCTTGAGAGATATTTGGGTGTCGCTTGTGATTGTCGTGATATTTTTCGATATTGTTTCAGAGTGGTTTACACACCTTCATAGAACACGATCAGATTTATGTTACTTTTTCACAATATTAAACCTCTCCGAAGATGGAATTTTGTATTTGGAATATCTTCCACTAATTTTGTAATATCTCAATTAACGACATTATGACGCCATGATGTCGGTCCTTTATTGAATCTCTTCTGGCAGGCGCTGAACATTTAATATATATATTTATTAAAGTTTGAACCTCTCACAGTGACTTCATAACGTTACCTATTCGAATCCCTTTCTCTGAAGCGTATGGCTAGCAAAGATCAGTTGTACAATGATACGTCTCCAATGTATCTATAATTTTTGATTGTTCCATGCTATTATATTATCCTTCTAGGATGTTTTATGGCCTTTTAAATACACTTTTATATGATTTTTGGGACTAACCTATTAACCTAGAGCCAAGTGCCAGTTTTTGTTTTTCTCTTGTTTTAGGATATCGCAGAAAAGGAATATCAAACGGAGCCCAATTGATGTGAAATTCAACGGAGTCTGGTTTTGGACCAGAAGAAATCCAGAAAGTGCCGGAGGGGGGCCAGAAGATCCACGAGCTGCCGACGAGGGTAGGGGGCGCCCCCTCCCCTACTAGGCGCGCCCCCATGCCTCGTGGACAGCCCGGAGACCTCCTTTACTTGCCCCCGGCTCCAACACCTCCTATATATAGTGAAACCTCCGGAAAGTAACCTAGATGGGGAGTTCCGCCGCTGAAAGCCTCTGTTGCCACCGAAAAAAAATCTAGACCCGTTATGGCACCCTGCTGGAGGGGGGGGTCTCTCTCCGGTGGGCATCTTCATAATCCCAGCGCTCTCCATGACGAGGAGGGAGTAGTCCACCCTCGGGGCTGAAGGTATGTATCAGTAGCTATGTGTTTGATCTCTCTCTCTCTCTCTCTCGTGTTCTTGAGATGGCACGATCATGATGTATCGCGAGCTTTGCTATTATAGTTGGATCTTATGATGTTTCTCCCCCTCTACTCTCTTGTAATGAATTGAGTTTTCCCTTTGAAGTTATCTTATCGGATTGAGTCTTTAAGGATTTGAGAACACTTGATGTATGTCTTGCGTGGGATACCTGTGGTGACAATGGGGTATTCTATTAATTCACTTGATGTATGTTTTGGTAATCAACTTGCGGGTTCCGTGACCTTGGGAATCTATGCATAGGAGTTGGCACACGTTTTCGTCTTGACTCTCCGGTAGAAACTTTGGGGCACACTTTGAAGTACTTTGTGTTGGTTGAATAGATGAATCTGAGATTGTGTGATGCATATCGTATAATCATGCCCATGGATACTTGATGTTACAATGGAGTATCTAGGTGACATTAGGGTTTTGTTTGATTTGTATCTTAAGGTGTTATTCTAGTACGAACTCTATGATAGATTGAACAGAAAGAATAGCTTCGTGTTATTTTACTATGGACTCTTGAATAGATCGATCAAAAAGAATAACTTTGTGGTGGTTTCGTACCCTACCATAATCTCTTCGTTTGTTCTTCGCTATTAGTGACTTTGGAGTGACTCTTTGTTGCATGTCGAGGGATAGTTATATGATCTAGTTATATTATTATTGTTGAGAGAACTTGCACTAGCGAAAGTATGAACCCTAGGCCTTGTTTCCTATCATTGCAACACCGTTTATGGCCACTTTTACCACTTGCTACCTTGCTGTTTTTATATTTTCTTATTACAAAAACCTATATCTACCATACATATTGCACTTGTATCACCATCTCTTCGCCGAACTAGTGCACCTATACAATTTACCATTGTATTGGGTGTGTTGGGGACACAAGAGACTCTTTGTTATTTGGTTGCAGGGTTGTTTGAGAGAGACCATCTTCATCCTACGCCTCCCACGGATTGATAAACCTTAGGTCATCCAGTTGAGGGAAATTTGCTACTGTCCTACAAACCTCTGCACTTGGAGGACCAACAATTTCTACAAGAAGAAGGTTGTGTAGTAGACATCAAGCTCTTTTCTGGCGCCGTTGCCGAGAGGTTAGTGCTTGAAGTTATATCTTTAGATCTTGCAATCGAATCTTTTAGTTTCTTGTTTTATCACTAGTTTAGTTTATAAAAGAAAACTACAAAAAAATGGAATTAAGGTTACCTCATATGCTTCATCTTTTTAATATCTTTCGTGAAAATGATGGAAAGGAAAATTCTGCTCAAGTAATAGAAGAAGAATTACATAGAATGTTTGGCACTAAAAACTTGAATTATGAGCATGATTGCAATATTGTTAGTGTGAATTCTTCGAATATCCATAGTACTAATGATGATTGCACTGGTCATGATGAAAATATCTCATATAAGCATGTCGATTTTTGTGGAGTGCATAGAGTTTGCAATTACATACCAAATAGAGAAGATAGATTTTGCAAGAGGCATAAGTATTTAGAAACTAAATGGTTGCTAGAGAGGCTAGATGATTGTGCTGAAAATTTAAAATTTCATTGCCATCCTTGTGAACTTTGCAATGAACGTGATCATTTAAATCCCCAATGTGAATTGTTTCATGATCGAATCGCGCCCAAAAAATTTGATGACTTGATTTCTCTTGCACATCATAATGAACTTAGTTTGCTTGTGGGTTATGAAGAAATGAAACGTTTAACTAAGGATCTTCCAGAATTTGTTTTTGATAAAGTTCTTGATTTTGATCTGGAGGAAATTTATATGTATTGTGCTGTGAATTGTGCATTGAAAATCCTTATATTGCCAATTACATAAAGTCAAGGAAACAAATAGAAGATGATGTGAATAGTAATGAAGGGGAAGATATTTCCCAATATCCTCATATTATTTCTTATGATGAACCAGGTAACGAGGAGGAGCCTTCTATTCTACCAATCTCATTAATAAGGAGCTCCAAAAAGAAGATTAAACCCATACTTAATGTGAAGATGAAAAAGAAAAGATGAACAAGCAAAGATAAAAAGGTATCCCTCCCAAATGATTTTGCTCCTATTACTCATTGTGATGATGATAATTGCTATACTATCAGTGCTATCCATACTATTAATGATGAGAGTGATTATGCTTATGATATGAAAAAGCCCAAGCTTGGGGATGCTATGTTTTATGAGGATGACATGTTTGAGAATATATTTGCTGCAATTAATGTTTGTCCGAAGCTTGGGGATGCTACGTTTAATGAAGATGGTATTTTTAGTCCAGCAAGTTTTGATATGCAAATCTATTATGATGATAGCATGCCTCCTATTTATGATGATTATTGTGATGACACTTATGCTATAAAAAGTAGTGATGATTATATTTATAAAACTTGTCATGATTACGACTACCCTTTTTCTGAACATTTCTCCTTTAATGTGGAAACAATCTATAGTATTCAAGTCTCTTATGATACTCCCACTATTCCGAATGAGAAGGAATTCGCTTATGTGGAGAGTAATAAAATTTATATGCTTGGGGATCATGAAAAGAATGCTTTATGTGATAGTTACATTGTTGAATTCATTCATGATGCTTCTGAAAATTATTATGAGAGAGGATCATATGCTTGTAGGAATTTCAATATTATCAAGTTTCCTCTCTATGTGCTTAAAATCTTGAAGTTATGCTCGTTTTCCCTTCCTATGCTAGTTGATTATCGTTCCCATAAGTTGTTTGTTCACAAAATCACTATGCATAGGAAATGGGTTAGACTTAAATGTGCTATTTATATGCTTCATGATGCTCCCTTTATGTTTCAATTCTTAGAGTTACAGAAGTATTCAAAAGTTACAGATTGCTACGGACTGTTCTGTTTTCGACAGTTTCTGTTTTCTATGTGTTGTTTGCTTATTTTGATGAATCTATGAGTAGTATCGGAGGGTATGAACGATAGAGAAGTTGGAATACAGTAGATGTCAGGGATATGGTTAGTAGGTATAAACCGGATATTGTAAACCGGCTTAGTTATATTGTACTTGGTTTACTATTTTAGTAGAAACTACGGCCCATGAGATTTCAAGGCCCATGTATAGAAGTACGGTTTGTAAACCTCCAAGAGATGTAACTTGAGAGATAAGAAAGAAAGGGCAGAGACCGAGGCGGACACGATTATGAGCCGGCCTCGGGACTCTGTAAACCGGACCAGGCGTCACCTCTATATAAAGGGACGACCCGGTACCGGTTCAAGGACAAGCAACAATCAATCCGTCGAGACGCAGGCAAAGCGAATCCGCTCCCTGTAAACCGACGCCCAAGCAATACCAAACCAACTAGACGTAGGCTTTTACCTTCTCGAAGGGGCCGAACTAGTATAAATCCTTTGTGTCCTTTGAGTGCCATGAATCCTTTCAAGCTAACCCGTGCGATGGTTCCATCATCAAGTCCGCTAAACCGGACATCTGCCGTGTTAATTCCACGACAGTTGGCGCCCACCGTGGGGCCTGCGCACGATGGTTTCGAGTTCTTGAAAGGCGGCTTCGAAGGGTTAAAGGGTTATGCAGTCGGCCGGATGACCAAGAGTCGTCGTGGCCGAATCTACATCGACGACGCGGGTTGGGGACTGGAGGCCGATTCGATCGAATACGGGTACCGGGTCCCCTTCGGCAGCATCCAAGTCTTCATCGGCAAAATTGGAGAACCGGGACCTGAGCCGGACACCTTCCCCAACATCGTCGAGCCGGCTCAGCGTGCGAGATCGGCCCGGATTCAGCCTGCCATGAAGCATGTGTTCGTTGGAGCGATTCACGGAAGCCAAGCCGAGGACGGATCGGAATCTGATGGTGCAACCGTCGTCTATTCAGATGACGAGTCTTCATCCGGGGAAACTGAATCTCTGTATCAGTTGCGGGACGGCCGGTCTGAGGGCGAGTCCGATGGAAACAGTATTCCGGACCCCTTCGGCCCGCCAAACCGGGTGGCGGTCTTCATGGCCGGTTCACAACCCCCGACGAACGGAACCACAGCAGAGGCTGGTGCAGGGGGAAGCGGTTCAAATCCCTCCCTTACTGAAGTTCTATCCACCTTGATCGAGGAGTTCACAGCTAAGGCAGTAGAGGTCATAGCTCCAGCAGACAAGGCGCAACATGATGCAGTGCTTCTTCAGTTGAAAGCCCGGATCGATCAGTTAAAGGAGGATTTAAAGGCAGAAGGGGAGATGTTAGCCATAAGACAAGCAGAGTTGGATGATCAAGCTTTTCACTTGAGGATGGAGCAGGCTTCTGTGGAAGCAGTAAGGGGGCGAAAGTATCGATCCCGCCTACCGCCGGGTTACGAATCTGCGAATTTGTTCAAAACACCTGGGGCTGGGGCCAGTAATAATCCGGTCTTAAACCGGAGAACCCCACCGGCTCGGGAGGAGCCGGTTCAGCAGCCCGCCGCAGAACGGGAGCGACGGATTACATCGGCGCCTTATGTTCCTGTCCCTCCGGGACACTACTCAAACCCTGTGGATAATATTGCTGCAGCGGCAGCACGGTTGGCCGCTTTACCTGTGGAAGAAACATCTCCGGTGGCGATAGAGGCGCGCAGGGCCCAGAAACTGCTCAATACGGCGTTGATACAGCAGCAAGCATACTCTCATAGCAGGGAAAGGTTGCATTCGACACCGCGTCCCAACCGAAGCTACTCTAGACATTGGGAGGAGCCAGAAGTGTCTAGCAGTGAACGTAGGAGACATCAGCACAGGCAGGATAATCCGGCAAGGGCGGAGATGCCAGCCCCGGATCGAAACCGGCCTAGATCGGAGGCCAGGGAGGAAGTTCGTCAGTCGATGCCGGTTCACACAGCCACCACAGGGACAGGAGCTACAGCGAGCGGTTTTGGAATACAATGTCTCGTCCCCGCCCTGCGGAGCGTTAAGTTGCCCAAGGATTTCAAAGGACCTCGCAAGGTGCCTAATTACACAGCCGATTTACCGCCCGAAGCTTGGGTGGAGAGTTACGAGATGGCCATGGAGATGCTGGACGTGGATGAATCGGCTTGTGCCAAATATTTCACTATGATGCTTGAGGGCACGGCCCGGACTTGGCTAAAAGCACTACCTCCGAATTCTATCGGATCATGGGGGGAGCTGCGCAGGCAGTTCATCAAAAACTTCAAGGATACACGCAAGCAACCTATGTCGGTGATAGATTTAGCAGCATGTGTGCAAGGAGAACAGGAGTCTACAGCAGCTTGGGTACGCAGAGTGGCAGAGATCTTGCACTCCTCAAACGGCATTAACCCGAGCACAGCAATTGTAACATTGGAGAACAATTGCCGGTTTGAATCTTTGAAATTAAAACTCGGACGGCTCAAATGGGAGTGTAATGACATGGGGACTTTGATGAGCGCCCTGGTGAAGTACGGAGACTCAGATAATACCAAGTATCCGGAGTCAGAAGGAGATAAAACAGGGAAGGCCAGCAAGTCTGGTAAACCGGCGCCGGTTAATCCGGTTACTTCAAGCTTTTTGGGCAAACGAAAGGCAGAAAACAGCTCCGATTTTGTTGCTAATACGCAGGCTCAAGGCGGTCTTCAGGTTAATCAGCAGGGTTCCACTCTCCAAACCGGCGGAGGAAACCCGGGTTGGGAGCAGGATTTGGATCAACCCTGTCTGAAGCATAGTGGAAGAGGGAGGATTGCAAGACATTCTATAAGAGAATGCCTGTCCTTTATGAAACCAGGGAACGGCCGTTTTAATCCTCCTAACCGGCCCCCGAACGGCGGTTCAGGGCCCGGATTTTACGGTCCGGGTTATCAAGGAAACAACTCCGGATCAGGATATAGGGGCAACGGCGGCTATCAAGGGAACAACGGCGGTTATCAATCCCGGCCAGGCGGCCAAAGTAGTCAAGGGAACTACAATGGTCAGGGAAATCAATCACATCATCAAGGTGTTTACAATGGTCAGGGAAACCAATCATATCATCAAGGTGGTTATCATGGTCAGGGAAACCAATCGCATCATCAAGGTGGCTACAACAATCAGAATAATCAGCAGCAGGGTCAAGGGAGTTACAATAACCAAGGAAACCAGCAGCAACAGCGTCCGCAACAACAGCAGCAATCCGGATTCCAGAGTAATCCGAAGGAGTTGAGCAGCGGTCAATATCATGTTTTCACCACGAGTTTATGTAAGAGAGACCAGAAGGTTTTAAAGCGGGCTGTTAATGCGGTAGAACCGGCGACGCCACAGTTTCTACGATGGTCAGAGCAGCCCATTGTATGGAGCAGAGAGGACCACCTGTTACGGGTAGATAATCCGGGACATTTAGCCTTGGTGGTGGCACCTCAGGTGGGAGGATACAAGTTTACTAAAGTCCTCATGGATGGAGGTAGCAGTATCAATATATTATATTACGAGACCTTTCGTCGTATGGGTCTGACAGATAAAAAGCTAAGGACATCAAACACGGTGTTTCACGGGGTGGTCCCAGGTAAGTCAGCTTATCCAGTTGGTAGGATTGACTTAGAAGTTACCTTTGGGGATGAGCGTGATTCCAGATCGGAGATGATCACCTTTGAAGTTGTCAAAATTAAAAGTCCGTATCATGCTTTGTTTGGGAGGACCGTTTATGCTAAATTTATGGCTAGGCCATGTTATGTTTATCTGCAGCTTAAGATGCCGGGTCATAAAGGCACGATTACGGTGCATGGCAGTCGTAAGATAGCAGTGGAATGTGAGGAAGGTGATGCAGCTTATGCAGAAGCGGTATGTGCCATGGAAGAGTTAAAATTTTATAAGGATAATGTTGATCCGGCAGATATGACTCCGCTGAAGAAGCCAACTACCGAGCATGATCCGGCTTTGAAGTTCAAATCAGTGAAAGAGACTAAGCAGGTTGATTTTGTGCCTGGAGATTCGTCTAAGCAATTCACCATCAGTGCTAACCTGGATCCTAAATAGGAAATCGCGCTCATCGAGTTCATCCGTGAGAACCGGGATATCTTTGCATGGAAACCTTCTGACATGCCAGGTATACCGAGGGAACTCGCTGAGCACAAGTTAAATATTGATCCGAAGTTTAAACCGGTAAAACAGTATCTGCGCCGCTTTAACGAAGAGAGGCGCAAGGCTATAGGAGAAGAAGTGGCCAGGCTTTTGGCGGCAGGGTTCATAGTGGAAGTTTTTCATCCGGAATGGTTGGCTAATCCGGTGCTGGTTCTAAAGAAGAATGGGAAGTGGAGGATGTGTGTGGACTACACAGACCTCAATAAAGCTTGCCCGACTGATCCATTTGCTCTGCCTCGCATTGATCAGATTATTGATGCCACAGCAGGGTGTGAGCGGCTGAGTTTTCTGGATGCGTACTCAGGTTATCACCAGATCAAGATGGCAGTTGAAGATCAAGAGAAGACAGCTTTCATAACTCCTTTTGGTGCTTTTTGCTATGTATCTATGCCCTTTGGGCTCAAGTGTGCACAGGCAACTTATCAGCGTTGCGTTCAGAATTGTTTGAAGGTGCAGATAGGAAGGAACGTACATGCTTATGTGGATGACATCGTGGTTAAATCAAAGGAGGAAAGAACAATGATAGAAGACCTCAGAGAAACCTCTGATAATCTTCGGGCTTACAGGATGATGCTTAATCCAGAGAAATGTGCCTTTGGTGTCCCGGCTGGTAAGCTTTTGGGATTTCTGGTCTCGAACAGGGGAATAGAAGCCAACCCGGAGAAGATCAAGGACATCACATCTTTGACAAAACCGGCTTGCATTAATGATGTTCAGTGCATAGCTGGCCGGATCACGGCACTGAGCCGGTTTATCAGTCACTTAGGAGAAAAGGCGATCCCGCTTTATCAAATGTTGAAGAAAACGGACCGGTTCATTTGGAGTGATGAAGCGAATACAGCGTTTGAGAATCTGAAACAGCAACTAGCGAAACCACCGGTCTTAGCTGCTCCTATCGATAAAGAGCCTTTGCTGTTATATGTTGCTGCAAACACACGGGCAGTCAGCGTCGCGATTGTGGTTGAGCGCAAGGAAGCAGGGAAGGAACATCCGGTTCAGTGCCCGGTTTACTATGTGAGTGAAGTACTCATCGAGTCTAAGCAAAGATACCCTCATTGGCAGAAATTGGTATATGGGGTGTTCATGGCAAACCGGAAACTGAAGCATTATTTCCAAGGGCATCCAATAACTGTGGTTAGTTCAGCTCCGTTGGGAGACATAATCCAGAATAGAGAAGCTACAGGCAGAATAGCCAAGTGGGCCATTGAGCTCAGTCCGCATGAGTTGAAGTATGTACCACGTACTGCTATAAAATCTCAGGCATTGGTCGACTTCATCAATGACTGGACGGAATTACAGACTCCTGAGGAGAAGCCGGATCTTACTTATTGGACGATTCACTTCGACGGTTCAAAGCAGTTGGAGGGCTCGGGGGCTGGAGTTGTCTTAACTTCCCCCAGAGGTGATAAATTTTGTTATGTACTCCGGTTATTATTTCCTTGTACTAATAATGCAGCGGAGTATGAGGCGCTGCTTCATGGTTTGCGATTGGCAAAAGAGATGAATTTGAGCCGGGTTAAGTGCCTGGGCGATTCAGACCTAGTGGCACAGCAAGTTTCGGGCAAGTGGGATTCAAGGGATCCCCTCATGGCGGCTTATCGACGAGAGGTTGAAGCGGTCGCAGGACATTTCAAAGGATATCAGGTGGAGCATATAGACCGGCGGAAGAACGAAGCAGCCGACGCTTTAAGCCGGCTAGGGTCGCAACGTAAACCGGTACCACCAAACACCTTTTTGGATGAATTGCACAATCCTTCGGTTCAAGTACCTTCAGAGAACGACCTAGATGTTCCGGATCCAGAGGCACAGTTGGTTGCAGCAACCCATGTTATTCCGGATTGGACGTTACCCTATTTGGCATATTTAAGCCGAGGAGAGTTACCAGAGGACGAAGATGAAGCACGGCAGATAATCCGGCGTTCCAAATCTATGACAATTGCCAACGGGGAGCTGCACCATCGTAGCACTTCTGGAGTATTTCAACGGTGTGTTTTAGCTGAGGAAGGTTGTGAGATTCTAAGGGAGATTCATGAAGGGGATTGTGGTCATCATGCCGGATCAAAATCTTTAGTGGCTAAAGCTTTCCGACATGGCTTTTATTGGTTAACCGCACATACAGATGCGGCAGACCTGGTCCGCAAGTGTGACGCTTGTCAGAAGTTCTCAAGACGTGCCCTTGTTCCGGCACAGGAACTCCGGATGATACCAATAACTTGGCCTTTTGCAACTTGGGGGCTTGACATGGTTGGTCCTTTCAAGAGATCCCAAGATCAGAAAACTCATCTACTAGTAGCAGTAGACAAGTTTACGAAGTGGATTGAAGCGGAGCCTATAAGAAAGTGTGATGCGGCAACAGCAGTTAAGTTCATCAAAAAAGTAATATTCCGGTTTGGTTTTCCGCACAGCATCATCACAGATAATGGCACCAACTTATCTCAGGGTGAGATGGAAGAATTCTGTCAACGAGAGCATATTCGTTTGGACGTGTCTTCTGTGGCTCACCCCCAATCCAATGGTCAGGCAGAAAGGGCAAATCAGGAGATTTTGCGAGGAATCAAACCCCGGCTTATGAAACCTTTGCAGAGAACCCCAGGGTGTTGGGTTGAAGAATTACCGTCTGTCCTTTGGAGCATTAACACTACACCCAACCGGTCTACAGGTTATACACCTTTTTTCATGGTTTACGACGCAGAAGCAGTTCTTCCAAGTGACATACGCCATGATTCACCGAGGGTAGCGGCCTATGTAGAAGCCATTAATGAGGAGTCAAGACAAGACGGTTTGGATCGGTTGGATGAAGAGCGTGATATAGCTGCAGCACGGTCGGCGATTTATCAGCAAGATCTGCGCAGATATCACAGCCGCCGGATTAGAACCAGGACATTCCAGGAGGGTGACTTGGTACTTCGGCTTATCCAAGATCAAACAGATATGCACAAGCTATCCCCGCCATGGGAAGGGCCCTTTGTGGTCAGCAAGAATTTACACAACGGGTCATATTATTTGGTGGACATTCGAGAACACAAGGATTCACGGACATCAGAAGAGGAGACGAAAAGGCCGTGGAACATTGCTCATCTACGGCCATACTACACTTGAGCCATGGGCTCCAATGTATCCTATGTATATATTATGAATAATGAATAAA
>LR738714.1:782209090-782228855 GCA_902687465.1 Secale cereale
CAATGATTGGCTATGTTATGATTATCGGCCCCTTGAACAGTTGATACGCTCATGTTCAATGATTGGCTAGGCCCCTTGGGACAGTCCGGTTTGCCCACGTCCCAATGATTGGCTATGTTTATAATTTTATCAGCCCTCTGAACAGTCGATACGCTCACGTTCAGTGATTGGCTAGGCTCCTTGGGACAGTAGGTTTGCCCACGTCCCATTGATTGGCCGAACCTTGTTTTGAGCCTGGCAGCTCTTTGAAAAAGCCTCGACTACATGGTTTGATTTACAAGAATTGTGTGTTGCTTGATGTTTTTTGTGTTCAATAAACCTTTTAAACCGAGTGGAACAGCTCCAGAAGTTGACCACCTATCTATAACGTCATAAGTCTGGGTCATGAACACCAGCGAGAATTAAACCGGCGTGCATCATAACCCGGATCGACTTCATGATGAGCCGACAGGTTGGCAGTACACGATCAGGTACAAGTTACAAATTTCTGAACCAAGATGAGAAAGATTTATCAACAAGATGAACCGAAGAGTTTCAAGGGTTTATTAGAATTGATGAAGACCGATTAAGGTGATTCTAACATCCTGACCGGTTTAAGGTATTTTGGCTACATACAATTCAGGTATCACAGTTATTTTTTAAAAAGATATGCTTATTAGATGTATCAGGAGAACAAGTTAATCCGTCTAGTGGTAAGCCACTAGGACATGTTTTTTGATATTTTTTATGAACAGAGCAAGGCATCAGCATCAATCAACAAGTCAACGAACGAATATTTCATAAAGACCAAATGTCGGATCACAGCGCATTAAGTTTCAGCTAAACTTATTACAAGGCATAAAAAGCCAAATAGTTGGAAGCATTGTTTGACGGAATAACAATCATGATTACAACAGTGGCATTCAAGATTATGCTTCTCCTTGCTGAGATGGTTGGCCACCGTCTTGTTCCGGAACGTCTTCCTCCTCGTGAAGCGGCGGGAAATCTGGCGCACGCCAATCAATCTTGGCCAAGGCACGGAAATATACTTCATCGTTGATAAGCTCAGCAGGATCAATATCAGGAGCAAAGGTGTGAGGACGAACCGGCGGAGTTAAGTTTACAATATCATAAACCGGTCGATCCACCCGCTCGTTCTGCAGGTTATATGATGGATGATATCGAGACAAGTCAGACTCCACCGCAATCTTGCTAGCGAGGGGACGCATTTCCTTTGTCAGAGCATAAAGATCCTTTTCATTAAATGTTGAACCGTCTTCCTTGGTATCAGGAAATCCGGTTAACACTTCTTCCGGATCAATGTCCGGGACCCAAGCTTTAGCCCTTGTAAGGGCCAGAAGAGCACCTCCTCGAGCAGCCGATTTCTTAACCTCTTCAAGACGGGCCGGCAGAATGGACAAACTGTTCAAAGTATCCTTGATGGTTGAAGGAGCCGGTTTACCAAAGGAAGTAGCGCTGATAATCCTTTGTGCTCCAGAGTATAATTGTTCAACCAAGGTATAGCAGGCCTTCAGCTTCTTCCGTACATCATCCCCAAGATGGGAGACACGGCGTCCTACATACAACAATAAAAGTTAAACCGGCATAGGTCACAGGTTGCAAAGATAAAAGACAGGAGTTCAGGCTATGCTTACCAAAGATAGCAGAAGTCATCAAGTCAATTTGGCGCTTTAACCCGGTCAATTCTTCAGTAACCGGGTTAAGTGCTCCTTCGGCATCCTGAACACGTTTCTCAAGATCTTTTTTCTGGACTTCAAAGGTAGTCCGCTCCTCGTCAAAGAACCTCTTCAAGTCTTCAGCAGTCTTTAAACTCACTTGGAGTTCTTTCTTAGCCTTTGAAGCGGCTGACTCAGTATCTGTAAGCCGGCTTCGAAGTTCACTGATTTCCAGAGCATTCCGGTTCAGCTCAGCCTGTACACAAAAGTTCAAAAGCAAGGTTAGAAATTACAAGTCTCAAGCACACAACCAAGTTGTCTACTTGACACTTGGGGGCTAATGGCAGTTGAAGTAATACAGCAAAGACAATTTGAAAATACAAGTCTCAAGCACACAGCCAAGTTGTATACTTGACACTTGGGGGCTAATGGCAGTTGAAGCAATGCACCACAGACAATTGGAAATTACAAGTATCAACTACATAACCAAGTTATCTACTTGATACTTGGGGGCTAATGTATGGATCAGCAGTTCAAAACTACAAAGTTCCGGATTACCTTCAATAAAGCAGATAAACCGGAACTTGGGGGGCTGCTATAAGATAAAGATGCGTCAAAAAAGCAAAGTCAGAAGAGGAAAACTTACTTCATATTTTTCTCTCATCAGGTTTACTAGGCTGGCTTCATAATCCCGGCTGCTGTGGAGCCGGTTCAAATATCCGGAATAGATATCTTGAGCACTCATACTCGAAAGACTGGATATATCAGTACTCCACTTCCCCTTTTCCTGAGTCATCTTTTCCGCTTTAGCTGTATGTTTTGCTAAAACGGTGGGTTCAGCTGGCGCAACATAAGCAGTGCCAGTAACCACGACATCAGGGGAAGTGGGTGCATTGGGAGGAGTAACTTCAACTTGAGCCGGATCAGGAGACGCCGGGTTAACTTGAGGAGAATTAACCCGGGACGGACTTGGTGGGTCTTGGACATTTTCAGCGGCAGGAGTTTCAAGAGCAGGTTCTTCAACCGGAGCGGCAAGGGTACCTTCAGGAGGAACGGCTGTAGACGGATCAATCACCGGTTCATCAGCAGAAGGATCAGCAACAGGCTTATTCGCCTTGGCCCTTTTGCTAGGTTTCGGTTTGCTGGAAAAACAAGCAAAATAAGTTAGCATTATAAAGGAAAGGGGTGTCATAAACCGGAAGAAGTGAAGAGAATTACCCCGGGACGGTCTTCAAAGGAGGAAGCTGTGTGGCGGTTGATTCGCCGGAAGAAGACAGTGGAGTTTCCTGATAGTCAGGATCAGACGGTTTAAGTGGTTTTCGGATAAGTCCGGCCTTGGGATGAAGAAGGGTCGGAGAGAGTATCACCTCAGTACGGCGCTTTCGAACCGGAGTTTATGAGATTCCAGAGGACTCCACTGCCAAGCCACTATGGCGAGTGGTCCGACGAAAAGCTTCTTGTTGTTGCTTCTTCAAAGTAAAATTAGGATCCAACTTAGCATAAGGGTGAGAAAATTGATATTTTCTGACAGTCTGACGGCTTTTTTGAGGAGGAGGTTCTGAATCAGAAGAAATAAGAGTTACCTCAATCTCAGCCGGGTTATCACCTTCAAGTGATTCCTGTGAAAAGGTATCATTAGATATGTTAACAAGTACATAAAAGCAAAACTTAAACCGGAGTAAGGCATACCTCGGAGTCCGGATCATCATCCTCAGAAGGAGAACCGGCGTCAACGGCTGCTTTCCTCTTCTTATTTGCAGGGGTTTTCCGGCGAGCCTGCTTTACAGTTTTTTCCTGAGGTTTTCTCCTCCAGAAGGGGTCTTCAGCCTAAATGAAAAAAGTAAAGGCAAGTGAAAGATGGTTCAAAGAGGACGGTTTATAAAGTACAAGTTAAAGACAAACTTACTTCAGGCAGCTTATTCTTCTTAAAGTATGGGGCCAAGCCAACTTTAGAGCAATCTGTTAAGGCAGGATTGACAATCTTCTTGGCTGACTCCACTACTTCCGATTCAGAAAGCTTCTCCTTAGTAAACCTCTGAGGATCATCCGGTTTACCGGAGTACTTACACATCAGCTTAGGGCGCCGGCTTAAGGGAAGGATGCTCCAAGATAGCCAGCAGCGAAGGAAATCAGTGCCAATCAGACCATTTGCCATGAAAGCTCTCAGCTTGGAGAGCTGTGGTGAAAACTGGATCCGTTCAGCAGCACTTAACCGTTGTGGCAAGGGGTGATTCGCCGGGATACGAGTTTCGCGATAACCCGACAAAGGATTTTCACCTTCAGGAGATGTGTCTACACAATAAAACCAGGACTTGTTCCAGTCCTTAGGGTGAGTGTGTAAAGAGGCGTGAGGAAAAACTGCATCCCTCCTTTTCTGAATGCTAATTCCACCAAGCTCCTGGTGAGGTCCGCTGGTGAATTCAGTGCGCCGGTTTGCATGGAAGAAATCCCGGAATAAATCAACTGAAGGCTCTTCTTGCAGATACACTTCAGAAAATACTTGGAAATCGCAAATGTTGGAAACAGAGTTTGGTCCGATGTCCTGTGGATGCAGCTAGAAGGTGGCAAGAACATCCCGGAAAAATTTTGAACCGGGGGGAGAGAAGCCTCTCGAGATATGGTCCAGAAATACGATGACTTCCCCGGATCTAGGAGTAGGAGGGCACTCATTACCCGGAGCACGCCATTTTAGCTCAGCCCGAGGGCCTAAGGTGCCGATGCTCGACAGCTTGACTAAGTCTTCCTCAGTCACGACAGAACGGACCCAATCGCACGAAACATACTGCTTAGCCATTTGAACAAAGTGCTGAAGAAGAGAAAGTGCAGAGACGGATTATGAACGTATAATGATCCGGGATCTATTCATGTTATACAATGGTTGAAATGGAGAATAAGCTGGCAAGGTTAAACCGGCAATCATGAAACAAGTTACATCATTTCCTGTTTAAATGGCAGTTGAAGAGGAACAGTTTAAATCGTTGCATCAGTTTATATCATTGCCGGTCTATGGCATGACAATTTAAATCGGAACATACTTAGCGAATTTACCGAGGAGAAAAACAGGTTTCTAAATAACTGCTAAGGGGGGAAGATCTGAGTATACTGAGGAAAAGAAACTAATCTACAGCGGAGTAATAATTGCTAAGGAGGAAAGCTACGCAGACTTCATACCAAAGGGACGGATTTACATGTCAGACAAGTGCAATAAAGATTCGACGCATCTACAACGGAGTAAAAATGGAAGAAGATCGAAAAATAAGACTACTACGAGTCACAAGTTCAAAGAACGAACAATACGAAGCTTGCGGAGAGCTCTAATGGCGGAACGGATAAATCTACAGTGTTATGGCGGTAAGATCTAATCTGATATTAAGCGGGAGATCTACAGACTAGGGTCTAAAGGTCACAAGACTTCTATGAGAAACGTATCTACGAAGAGACGAAGCTCCGTTGGAAGCTCTAATGGCGGAAGAACAAGGTGAAGCAATGGCGAATGCAGATCAACCGCAAGGAGGATAAACGTACCAGGGACAGCGAGAATCAGCTGCGGAGATAATCTGGTCAAGGCTCAGGTTGATGCAGCGGCCGGTCGAGGACTGGAGATCTGGCGGTCGTCGGCGGCGGTTTGAGCTCGGGCAGTAATGGAGGAAGAAGATGCAGGAAGAGGATGAAGGGAGAAGAAGATAATGAATGGAGCGTGGCAGTATTTATAGCCAGAGGTCAGATCTGAAACGACAGGAGCGAGAATCAAGGAGACAGAAATCGGATAAAGATCCCGTGATGCCTCGATCTTCGAGATAACCCTTAAAATACGCTACAGTACAGCTCGCAGCGTTAAATGCGGAGATGATGTCATTGTCAGACTTTAATGATTTCGGAGGATGACGTCAGAGCCGGTTTACAAAAAGATGAAGACAGAAGAGAATTATATGAGACGACGGAGACTGATATGAACGAGTTCAAATCATTCTGGGGCCTAATGTCAGGGATATGGTTAGTAGGTATAAACCGGCTTAGTTATATTGTACTTGGTTTACTATTTTAGTAGAAACTACGGCCCGTGAGATTTCAAGGCCCATGTATAGAAGTACGGTTTGTAAACCGCCAAGAGATGTAACTTGAGAGATAAGAAAGAAAGGGCAGAGACCGAGGCGGACACGATTATGAGCCTGCCTCGGGACTCTGTAAACCGGACCAGGCGTCACCTCTATATAAAGGGACGACCCGGTACCGGTTCAAGGACAAGCAACAATCAATCCGTCGAGACACAGGCAAAGCGAATCCGCTCCCTGTAAACCGACGCCCAAGCAATACCAAACCAACTAGACGTAGGCTTTTACCTTCTCGAAGGGGCCGAACTAGTATAAATCCTTTGTGTCCTTTGAGTGCCATGAATCCTTTCAAGCTAACCCGTGCGATGGTTCCATCATCAAGTCCGCTAAACCGGACATCTGCCGTGTTAATTCAACGACAGTAGATATTACACCAATATGAATTTGGAATGAGTTCATAACAGTACCAAGGTGGTGGTTTGTTTTCTTATACTAACGGAGCTTACAAGTTTTCTGTTGAGTTTTGTGTTGTGAAGTTTTCAAGTTTTGGGTAAAGATTCGATGGACTATGGAATAAGGAGTGGCAAGAGACTAAGCTTGGGGATGCCCAAGGCACACCAAGGTAATATTCAGGGACAACCAAAAGCCTAAACTTGGGGATGCCTCGGGAAGGCATCCCCTCTTTCGTCTTCGTCTATCGGTAACTTACTCGATGCTATATTTTTATTCACCACATGATATGTGTTTTGCTTGGAGCGTCATTTTGTTTTATTTTGTTTTGCTTGCTGTTTGAATAATATCCCAAGATCTGAATTTTTTAAATGTTAGAGTCTTCACATAGTTACATGATTATTCAACTACTCATTGATCTTCACTTATATCTTTCGGAGTAGTGTGTCATTTGCTCTAGTGCTTCACTTATATCGTTATAGAGCACGGCGGTGGTTTTATTTTGAAGAAATTATTGATCTCTCATGCTTCACTTATGTTTTTTTAGAGTCTTTTAGAACAGCATGGTAATGTGCTTTGGTTATAAAACTAGTCCTAAATTGATAGGCATCCAAGATGAATGTAGTAAAAACTTTCATACAAAGTGCATTGAATATGATGAGAAGTTTGATACTTGAGAATTGTATAGAGATATGAGGATAATGATATTAGAGTCATGCTAGTGGAGTTATTATGAAATTGAGAAATATTTGTGTTAAAGTTTGTGATTCCCGTAGCATGCACGTATGGTGAACCGCTATGTGACGAAGTTAGAGCATGAGGTATTTATTGAGTGTCATCCTTTGTGTGGAGGTCGGGGGCGCGCGATGGTTAACTCCTACCAACCTCCCCCCTAGGAGTATGCGTTGATTACTTTGTTTTGATGACTCGTAATTTTTTGCAATAAGTATATGAGTTCTTTATGACTAATGTTGAGTCCATGGATTATACGCACTCTCACCCTTCCACCATTGCTAGCCTCTCTTGTACCGCGCAACTTTCGCCGGTACCATACACGCACTATATACCTTCCTCAAAACAGCCACCATATACCTTCCTCAAAACAGCCACCATAACTACCTATCATGGCATTTCCATAGCCATTCCGAGATATATTGCCATGCAACTTTCCACCGTTCTGTTCATATGACACGCTTTATATTTTCATATTGCCATGCATGATCATGTAGTTGACATAGTATTTGTGGCAAAGACACCATGCATAATTTTTCATACATGTCACTCTTGATTCATTGCACATCCCGGTACACCACCGGAGGCATTCATATAGAGTCATACTTTGTTCTAGTATCGAGTTGTAATATCGAGTTGTAAATCAATAAAAGTGTGATGATCTTCATTATTAGAGCATTGTCCCATGTGAGGAAAGGCCAAAAAAAAGAGAATGCCCCTCCAAAAAAAGGGGACAATGCTACTATCTTTTTTCCACACTTTTGCTTCGAAGTAGCACCATGTTCTTCATGATAGAGAGTCTCATGTTTAGTCACTTTCATATGCTAGTGGGAAAATTTTATTATAGAACTTGGCTTGTATATTCCAACGCTGGGCTTCCTCAAATGCCCTAGGTCTTCGTGAGCAAGCAAGTTGGATGCATACCCATTTAGTTTCTTTTGTTGAGCTTTCATACACTTTTAGCTCTAGTGCATCCGTTGCATGGCAATCCCTACTCACTCACATTGATATCTATTCATGGGCATCTCCATAGCCCGTTGATATGCCTAGTCGATGTGAGACTATCTTCCTCCTTTTTGTCTTCTCCACATCCACCACTCTATTCCACCTATAGTGCTATATCCATGGCTCACGCTCATGTATTGCGTGAAAGTTGAAAGGTTTGAAAAAATTTGAGTATGAAAACAATTTCTTGACTGAAACCAGGGTTGTGCATGATATGAATATTTTGTGTGATGAAGAGGGAGCATAGCCAGACTATATGATTTTGTAGGGATAACTTTCTTTGGCCATGTTATTTTGAGAAGACATAATTGCTTTCTTAGTATGCTTGAAGTATTGTTATTTCTTATGTCCATATAAACTTTTGTATTGAATCTTTCGGATCTGAAAATTAATGCCACAATAAAAACAATTGCATTCAGAATTATGTTAGGTAGAATTCCACATCAAAAATTCTGTTTTTATCATTTACCTACTCGAGGACGAGCAAGAATTAAGCTTGGTGATGCTTGATACGTCTCCAACGTATCTATAATTTTTTATTGTTCCATGCTATTATATTATCCATCTAGGATGTTTTATGAGTTTTATATACACTTTTATATGATTTTTGGGACTAACCTATTAACCCAGAGCCCAGTGCCAGTTTCTCTTTTTCTCCTGTTTTAGGGTATCACTGAAAAGGAATATCAAACGGAGCCCAATTGACCTGAAATTCAACGGAGGCTGTTTTTGGACCAGAACAAGCCCAGAAAGTGCCGGAGGGGGCCAGAAGATCCACGGGCTGCCCATGAGGGTAGGGGACGCCCCCCCCTACTATGCGCACCCGCATGCCTCGTGGACAGCCCGGAGACCTCCTTTACTTGCCCCCGGCTCCAACACCTCCTATATATACTGAAACCTCCGGAAAGTAACCTAGATGGGGAGTTCCGCCGCCGAAAGCCTCTGTTGCCACCGAAAACCAAACTAGACCCGTCATGGCACCCTACCGGAGGGGGGAATCCCTCTCCGGTGGCCATCTTCATAATCCCGGCGCCCTCCATGACAAGGAGGGAGTAGTCCACCCTCGGGGCTGAAGGTATGTATCAGTAGCTATGTGTTTGATCTCTCTCTCTCTCTCTCTCTCTCTCTCTCTCTCGTGTTCTTGAGATGGCACGATCATGATGTATCGCGAGCTTTGCTATTATAGATGGATCTTATGATGTTTCTCCCCCTCTACTCTCTTGTAATGAATTGAGTTTTCCCTTTGAAGTTATGTTATCGGATTGAGTCTTTAAGGATTTGAGAACACTTGATGTATGTCTTGCGTGGGATACCTGTGGTGACAATGGGGTATTCTATTAATTCACTTGATGTATGTTTTGGTGATCAACTTGCGGGTTCCGTGACCTTGGGAATCTATGCATAGGGGTTGGCACACGTTTTCGTCTTGACTCTCCGATAGAAACTTAGGGGCACTCTTTGAAGTACTTTGTGTTGGTTGAATAGATGAATCTGAGATTGTGTGATGCATATCGTATAATCATGCCCATGGATACTTGAGGTGACAATGGAGTATCTAGGTGACATTAGGGTTTTGGTTGATTTGTATCTTAAGGTGTTATTCTAGTACGAACTCTATGATAGATTGAACAGAAAGAATAGCTTCGTGTTATTTTACTACCGACTCTTGAATAGATCGATCAGAAAGAATAACTTTGTGGTGGTTTTTAACTTACCATAATCTCTTCGTTTTTCTCCGCTATTAGTGACTTTGGAGTGACTCTTTGTTACATGTTGAGGGATAGTTATATATGATCTAGTTATGTTATTATTGTTGAGAGAACTTGCACTAGTGAAAGTATGAACCCTAGGCATTGTTTTCTATCATTGCATCACCGTTTATACTCACTTTTACCACTTGCTACCTTGCTCTTTTTATATTCTCTTATTACGAAAACCTATATCTACCATCCATATTGCATTTGTATCACCATCTCTTCGCCGAACTAGTACACCTATACAATTTACCATTGTATTGGGTGTGTTGGGGACACAAGAGACTCTTTGTTATTTGGTTGCAGGGTTGTTTGAGAGAGACCATCTTCATCCTATGCCTCGCACGGATTGATAAACCTTAGGTCATCCAGTTGAGGGAAATTTGCTACTGTCCTACAAACCTCTGCACTTGAAGGCCCAACAACGTCTACAAGAAGAAGGTTGTGTAGTAGACATACAACAACGTTGTCAAAAGTGAATTTATAGCTTGATTAAGACCGATATACCTTGGTGAATACATATGCGAGTGCCCCTTCTAAATTGTTTTTTTTTGTGTATATATTCCGGTGTATTTTATATATTTATGTTTCATTTTCTGAAAGTTTTCCCAAAACTTCACCTTTAATAGGTTTCAAAAATAAATAAATTGTTGCACCAATTTGTGTAGCTAGTGCGTCTTTATTTCTCGAGGTGGTACACATGGCTCTGCTAGGCAAAAATTGCTCGTTTATGCCTTTCAAACTACTCCCTCCATCACAAAAGAAATGTCTTATTTTGGAAGGAGGGAGTACTAGATAGTAGTATGTGAGAGTGGAGGGAGTGTGGCTGCCTATGTTGTTCTGTTCTTTGAAAGGGAGAGGAGAAGGAGGAGAACTACCACTACAGATCTGGTCGGAATCATAGATGCCGCTGGAATCATACTGCCGCCATTCACCACCCATGGCCTCCGTTGCTACCATGCTGCCTCGTCGCGGTGCCCTGGGCGAAGCACCTGCGTCATCGTTTCCCTGCTGGCCACAATGTCACATGGCCGGCTCAGTCGGCCACATTAACCTTTGCCAGGGTGCTTCTGGAGATATCCTCTGATGCTGTTTCAGAGCAGTTTATGCGCCTTCCTAGAAGACGATCATATTTACGTTGCTTTGTCGCAATCTCCGACCAGTATGAACATGCCAATGGACAATTCTGTACACTTGGAATATCTTGCACTACCTTTTGTTGATATCTTATTATTGGCATTATGAGGCCATGACGCCTGTCCTTTACTGAATCTTTGCGGGCAGCCACTGATTTTTTTATATATTTTTAAAGCATCAACCTCTGACAGTGACGTCCGCTGAAGTGTATTCGTAGGATCATTGTAGAACAACCTTTTTCATCCCAGAACCACTCACCCATGCATACTACGGCGAATAACTCTTCCAAGAATATTCGCCAGTCCAGGATCTTATTCATGTCTTGACCTGAAATAATTCTACTTTGCTAAGACGGGACGTTGGTTTAATTGTAGCTAGCTTGCAAAGGCAGTAAATCTGGACATGCAGTGATCTAAGTTACTCAGCTGGAAGGTGCATATTTTTTAGCCCGTTCATTGCCGTACACAAGAAAGCTGCTACTGCTCGACCATCGGTAGCTTCATTTCTCTTTCCTTTTTGCAAATGACAACCGGTTGCTTCCTGACTGTCAGAATAGGTTAGCTGAAGGGATTAATTACTTAGCAGTTCCTAAGGCTCCGAAGTGGGATTAATTACTTAGCGGTTCCTAAGGCTCCGAAGTGTGTCTGTCGAGTTGCAAGAAGTCTCTACGTTGCTTCTCCAGGCAGACATTGGTTTGTCTTTGCCATGTCACCTTTAATAACCATGTGCAGTGCGAAATGGCATCAGCTAGTACGTTCGAAAGGGGTTTAATTCAGCCGGCAAAGCAAACGTCACAGTCTACTAGAAACAACCCGAGTAAGTGTATGCTAATGGCGTAAGGTGGAAAACCACGGATGATGAAAAGTACGCCCTACATGTGGGAAATAATGTGCATATGGCCGTATTTCTGACCAGATGGCACACGAACACCAACAACAGAGATCAGATACCTTTTCCCAAATGGAATAGCAAAACACGGCGAGCCGTTCTTTGATTCTCTCAAGTTCCCATGGATGATTTCTTTACTCAATCATGATCTCGAGGCCAAAGCTTTGTACGCAATCAATCAACCCATGGTCAAAAAGCGTCAAAGCAGATTTGCTACCGTGCAGCCTCCGCCTTACGTATTGCATTACGTTAAATATCTTCCTAATTTGCTTTTATCCGTTACAGTAGGAAAGTTTGTATCATTAAATCATGAGTAACTGAGCAGCTTGTCTACGTGTGTCCCCGAAGCCTTCCAACATCGATCATGGTAGCAAGCATAGGGGGTAAAGCTAACGTATATATACAGCTCATACATACGAGTTGTTTCAGCTGCCATAAAAACTGCCTTGTGACTAACACCATATTCAAATATACAACCATGCAGATAACCTATTGATTACTCCCAATGTTACATTACATGTCTTAACCCGTGGAAGATGGAAGCTTATCAGAAACCATTTGATAAGCTGGATGATATAAGTTCCTGACATGATTATACAAAAAAGAGGGTTTCACCTCGCTTTAGAGATAAAGCAAGTGCGGATTAAGTTTCATACGAAGTACAAGGTCCAACATAAACATGCTGGGGCCATATCACAAGAGGCCTCAAAACAAAAACACAGAGATAAAACAGCTAGGCAGAAGTCACCCGAACACGAGATAAAATAGCTTTTTATATTTCAGTTCCTTCAATTTTGAGAGAAATGACAAGAAGAAAAGTGGCATGCATGTTTTTTTTTTTTTTGCGGGTGGTGTCATGCATGCTGATGATTATCTTGTCCATTGTTTAAGGCGGTCCCATTGCCGTGGTTGATGAGGAATAGTTTGTATGTGTGTGCCTTTGGAGTCACACACCACAAGGCATGTGCACCTTTTTGGCTTCCTTGCTAGGACTATATAAACCCATCCAACCTCCATCTCTCATCAAGCTTCCAAGCAACAAGCTCAAGCAGGAAGCTGGCACCTATTCTATTCCCATTGAACCATCTGTACAAGGGAGAGAGGATCCTGAAGCCTTTACTGGTATTCTAGCTAGCTTTGTAGAGCTATCTCATTGCTCTCCTCATCAACTCCAAAGCTAGCTAATTGGAGTAAGATCGTATAATAGGTGGCCCCTCTCTTGAGCACCCGTGGGCCTTTGCCTTTGGCCTCCTAGGTATATTGATTGATGCTTGTACAACTAATTCGTTTCTAGTATCTTTTAAGAGTTTTTATTATAGGCTTTTATTCTCTTTTCATTCTTACTTAATTATATGGTTTGCCAAAACAAATACTCTTGGGTGTTACCTACTTGTGGAAATATTCTGATTATCCAAGATAAATACACCATATAGCTGGTTAGTGCGGATTGCACCATGGGATACATGTCATCCTTCCTCTTTTGTCCCTTGTCAGCACATTGTTGAAGGCTCCTCGCTGTTTACACTTTTGAGTAAACTATAATTATATCTAGAATAGTTCATTAGTTGTTGGAGGTGGCAAACTAAAGCCTAAATGCCTCAAATCCAAGTTACTGAAAGCTCGCTAAGTGGGGATTGTACATGTAATGTACATACATGTGTCTCCTTGTTATCGCTGCCTAACTCGTTGTATTGCTTCCATGCAGGCAACATCATCTCCTTCATGACTTACCTGGCCCCACTGTAAGCCTCAACTTCGATCACTCGACATCTCTCTCTCTCTCACTCTCTCTCTCTCTCTCTATCTAGCTTAACCCGTCGGTCTCTAATGGTTCATGGGGGCATGGCATGCAGGCCAACGTTCTATCGGATCTACCGGAGCAAGTCGACGCAGGGGTTCCAGTCGGTCCCCTATGTGGTGGCGCTCTTCAGCGCGATGCTGTGGATCTACTATGCGCTGCTCAAGTCCGACGAGCTCCTGCTCATCACCATCAACTCTGCCGGCTGCGTCATTGAAACCATCTACATCGTCACGTACCTCGCTTACGCGCCAAAGCAAGGCAATGTACTCACAACTCAGCTGCACATGCATGCATGCATGCATTCACCCATCATCAGTTTGTACATTTTGTGTGAACTCGTTTGTGCTGACACAGAAATACATAACATGCAGCTATTCACGGCCAAGATCCTCGTCCTCGTCCTACTCCTCACCCTGCTACTCGCAGGGGGCGAGAAGCGCGTCGTCATGCTCGGGTGGGTCTTCGTCGGCTTCTCCGTCAGCATCTTCGTCGCGCCCCTCAGCGTCATCGTGAGCACCCACACGGCCTCTCTCGCGCATGTTAGTTTGTAGTGATCCACAATGATTGGTTGATTATAATCCATGGGTCGTCGACCATGCTGCAGCGTCTTGTGGTGCGCACCTGGAGCGTGCACACTAGTAGAAAAAGGGCCATTTGTCCCGGTTCGTAAGGGCCATTTGTCCCGGTTGGGGAACCGGGACTAAATGGTCGATACAAATGTCCTAGACCATTAGTCCCGGTTCTTATACGAACCGGGACAGATGGGGTTCCACGTGGCAACTGCGGCTTGCCCAGGTAGGGGGGCCTTTTGTCCCGGTTGGTAGCACCAACCGGTACAAATAAGCTTCCACGCGTCAGCAGTTCAGTGACTCGGGTTTTTGTTTTTTTTTTCGAAAGGGGGAGGGGGTTTTGTAGCGTTAATTTAGGGGTTTCATATATTGTGTTAGCCCGCTAATAAAGAGAAGTGTCCTCTCTTATCTCCGTGCTTGGTCGATGCTACGTACTATATATATACATATAGATCGGAGGACTCGACACGCTAGCTAGTAAGCAAATGAAGGAAACCATTAAGTACAGAAGATCGACCTCTCTCCTTCTCCGAGAGAGATTGGTCGAACAACAAGTTTTCGTATATCTATCCCACGCTATTGACTACATACATACAATATAAGATCTCTTACTACAATTTCCTAATATCTTAACTCAATTTCCACATGGTATTCTCCGGCTTTATTGATGACGTGATTAAGAAACAATCTCTCCCATTCCTCTTGAATTGCCCGTATGCGATCTTGTGGTAGGAGTTCATCCCGCATCTGCCGCATCTAATTTGAAGAAGGGCGTCAATACATATATATATATATATATATATATATATATATATATATATATATATATATATATGAATTAAACTCAACAGAAATGATGGTAATAAAATAAAATTATGAATATTTTTGCTTACGCACATCAAATTGTCTTTTAGAGTAGCCACGCCTATTCTTGGCCGTTGCGTTGTAGATGAACTCGCAGATGTAGTATCCACAGTAATTATTCCCGGGTTCCTGCCACGAGCACTTTACAAGAAATAGAGGTCAATCAAACTGATAATGAAGCATTATAAATGGCATTGATGAAAGTATAGTTAGAGTCAATGGGAGATGCGTGGAACTAGCTAGCTAGTAGTACTTACTTTCGGGTAATTCCATCGCAGTTCCCACGGCAATGTCAAAACTTTTTTGGTGAATTCATTCCAAACCCTGCGAGACAAAGAAAACAATTACTTTATATCAGGAAATGAACAAAGTTGCCGATATGGTGCGGTAATGATCGATTGAACTAACTTGTTGAGCATTTTAGACATGTCCGCAAAGGTCTCGGGATCTTTTCGTCTCGAGTCTAAGATGGTTACTAGTCCCTCCTCAAGCTTAATCTCTAGGAGAATATAGTGGAACCCGCGCACCGCATGCATACAACTCATCAATTACATTAATTACTATAACCTCGAGTAATATATAATTAAGGGATACCGAATATGCACAAGACAATAACACTCACTGGAAGTTGTAAGGAAAGAGTATTTTATCTTTGTTTTGATTTATTATCAACGATTGTAGCAAGTTGGCTTCGGCTTCTTTGGCATGAAATTGAACCTGATATTCATCTATGAGATTTATGTTAATGAAGCCAATATCATAGATATCAGCTTTTCCACATTCAACGATCTTCAATCTGCATAATACAGTGAGGATAATTATATATACTTGCAATGAAGTATACTTGCAATATGAAGAGCTGAGCTATATATAGGGACTTAATTAATGATAGAACTAGTACTTACAGACAGTAGCAATGGTTGATTTATCGAGGGCCTTCTGATTGAAAAAGTTGAAGAACTCCTCAAATATAATAGATAACATATCAATTCCAACGAGGTCGTGCTCCTCTTTAACTTTCAGCATCAGAGTATCCTGGCCACCAGAGTCTCTGCAGGTTTCCATGTACCAGTCATGCAATCTTCCCATCATCGTGGTTAGAGTTCTGCCATCTTTGGCGAGAGACTTCCCGTACCGGTATTTGTGATCATCCACCTTTAACACATCAAGAACTACATCATCGGTCAGGTAATCTCCAAGATTGGTACCGGGCGCCATCCCCGGATGATGAGGGACGATGTCGCTAGGCACCTTGAGCAGGGGGCACGATTGGTTCTCTTATTCGCCGAGCTGGGGAATTTGTTTCCCACTTTTGCTGTGCTAACTTGTGATCACTGCAAGTACTTCCCGACCGCGATGCTTCGACATATGACTTTTGAATAATGCGCTCATAGGTGGTTTTCGGCGGAGACGGTGGTGGTTTCTTCAGGGTATCAATAGTGCGCTTCGCTCTCGCCGGATCTATCTTCTGCTTTGGAGGTAGAGGTTTCTTTGCAAAAAAGTCCTTCACTTCGGCTTGACAGATGTCCGCGTTCTCCTCGTCGGTCCTCTCGTATGGTAACTTCTCTAAGGGCCTGAGAGATGGACCGTATCTGTATTGCCACCTGCCTCTGGTTGTACTGCTAGACGCCTGAGCAGTCCCAGTGGCTGCCTTCTTTTGTTGCTTATGAGGCGGAGGAGGAGGCGGGGTTCTACCACGCGCCGGAGAAGCCGGAGCGTCGGCGGCTCTCTTCACGCCTTGCTGACGAGGCGGAGGAGGAGGCGGGCTACTCGGAAGCGCTGGCGCAGGCGGAGGAGGAGGCGGGCTGCTCGGACATGCCGGCATAGGCGGAGAAGGAGGCGAGCTGCTCGGACACGCCGGCGCAGGCGGAGAAGGAGGCGGAGTGCCGCCAAGCGCCTGATCACCCGGAAAAGGAGGCGGAGTGCGATGATTCCTTTCCGGAGGAGGAGGCGGAGTGCGCTGACTCGCCGGAGGCGTCCTGTTCACAAGGTTGATGAGGTCCTTCCACCATAGGCATGGAGTCTTCAGAGAAGAACCCAGCCGAGTCTCCCCTTCACCGGTAGGATGGTCCAGCTCAAGATCCTCAAACCCCTCCGTTATTTGATCCACCATCACCCTAGCATATCCTTCTGGAATCGGACGACAGTGAAAAGTTGTGCCGGGTTCAGAAGGAAAAACAGAGCCTATAGCCGCCTTGACTTTGAATTGCATTCATTGCGTCATAAGGTGGCAATGTTGAGACTCCATGATAGCATCCACGGGATAGCTTGCGGGAGCCGTGAAGACATGCTCCTCAGGCATCTCGGTGGAAGCCACGCTGCTTTTCCGCTGAGATGGCGGGGTAGCTTCGGGGGTAGCTTCGACAGGTTGCTTGCTGCGAGCTACTTCTCGTTCGTCCTCTAGCGCTTTTACTCTTGCGTGCAGCGCCAGCAAAGTGGCCTGATCCACTTTCTTCTTCCTCTCCCGGCATTTGTAACCGCCTGCGTCGGGAAACCCGGCCTTCCACGACAGGTAGCCTGCTGTGCCTCATGTCCGTCCAGGGTGCTCGGGATTTCCGAGGGCCATTGTGAGCTCGTCGTTCTCTTTGTCGGGAACGAACGTCCCTTGCTACGATGCTTCGATATAGAATTGAAGGTTCTTGATGGGTATTGCAAGTTGCTCCTCCGTCCAAATGCACTTCCCTGTTACAGGGTCCGAGGTTCACCCAACTCCGAAGAACCAAGTCCTTGAACGGTCTGGCCAGTGCAATGTCTCTGGTTCCACCCCTTTAGCAAGCTGGTCATTCTCGGCCTTGTGCCACAACGGCCAGGCTTTGAGGTAGCCACCTGACCCCGTGCGATGGTGATACTGCTTTCGCAGCATTTTTCTTGTTTCTCTCTGACATCTGCTTACTCTTTTCCGATTTCTTGTGGGCCACAAATGCGACCCAGTGATCTCTGATCTTCTCAAACTGGCCGGTGAGTTCTAGAGTCTTGTTTTTTTTGACAAACTTTGCATTCAGCTCATTCTTCCACCTCCTGAATAGTTGCCCCATCTTCTTAAGAGCGGACGCCTTGACCAATTGCTCTATAATTGGTGGCTGCTTCTTTGGATCGTCCTCTGGCGGTAGGGTGAAATTGGCCTTCAGCGCGGTCCAAAGATCAGTTTTCTGCATATCGTTGACATAAGACACCTGAGGGCCTTCGTTCTTAGGGTTGTACCATAGGTGGATGCTGATCGGGATCATGTCCCTAACAACAACCCCGCACTGAGCAGTAAATGCGTCCTTGGCCTTGCTGGGTTTACTCGGTAGGCCATCGCGCCCGATTTCTTCGATGATGAACTTTGCATCCTGGCGCAACCTTTTCTTCGGGCCTCGTGTCCTTACCGAACTTTGGCTCGATCCGGAGGGCTAGAAAAGAAGAAAGAAGAGAGTTAATATGTGTACATATATACCCAAACAATCAATGCATCAATTAGCTATAGTGTCAGCACAAGCTTAATTAATACATATATACCTGGTCGTACTCCGTTCGGTCACCGGAGCCGTCATCACCGTGTCCTTTTTCCACCGGTAATCGGTCATCGGAGCCATCATAATCATGTGTTTCCTCCTCCATTGGATCACCGTAGCCATCATAATCATGTGTATCTCCTCCATTGGATCACCGTAGCCTACTTCTTCATCACCATGTCCTTCCAAATGACCATCGTAGTCGATGTTCATATACATTTCGACAGCAGCTCCGTCTGCGATTATGTCCCCCAACACCTGTTCTGCTACCTCGTCTCGTCCTATCTCCATAGTTTCTGCAAATATTATGACATGGTAATTATTATACAAACATGACAGAACGGATATATTAGTGGCAAACATAGACCAAGCTAGCTATAATCACAACAAGGAACCATGTTAGTGGCCTCGACGCTTCTCAAGGGTTTGCGGTGGCCTCGGCGACCCTTGACCCCCTCGACCCTCGAACCCTCAGCAACCCTCGACCCCTCGGCTACCCCTCCCCCCCTCATGTCGATGTTATCGGGGAGGAGGTATATATATCGACAACGACGACATATACGTAGAAAAAAATGTTATAAGGTAGGGGGGTTGATCGATCGACCCCCTCATGTCGAAGTTATCGGGGAGGGGGTATATCGACAAAATTACATCATCATATATCATCGAATAAAATTACATCATCATCATCATCATATATTATACATCTAAAGAAGTTTTCATATATCACCATATATATCATCATCATCTTGTACAAAAAATTGACCAAGCAAGTTTTCATATATCATCATCATCTACTAAAGAAAAAATTGCCCCCTCGAGGACACTCGAACCCTCGACCCTCGAACCCTCGGCCCCTCGATAACCCTTGAACCCTCGACCCTCGACCCCTCAACCCCTCGGCGACCCTCGACCCCTTGGTGACCCTCGACCCCTCGAACCCTCGACCCTCGACCTTTTTTTCTTCTCCTTCCTCTTCTTATTTATTTCTCCTCTTCTTCCTTCTCCTCTTCTTCTCCTTTTTCTAACCTAAACATAAACTAAAATAATCCTAAAACTAAACGAAACTTCTCCTCCTTTTTTTTTCTTCTTCTTCTTTTTTTTCATCCTAAAACTTTATGAACAAATTACAACAGAAAAAAACCAGAAAAATTATATGAACAAAATTACAACAGAAAAATCATAAAAATTCTATTAAAAATTCTAACTTTTGCATATTATTTGCATATGAACAGACATACATCATCATCATCATCATATACACTACAATATAAACAGAAAAAAAAAATATACACAGCTCGTCGACGGCATCGGGGCGGGCGGCGGTGTTGGGGCGGCCTCGCGGCGACTTTGGGGCGCGGGGG
>LR738714.1:782229024-782278119 GCA_902687465.1 Secale cereale
GAGGTCGGGGCAAGGCTCGGCGCGGGGCGGCGACGGCGTCGGGGCGACGTGGAGCGGTGACGGCGTCGGGGCGGCGTCAGGGCGGCGCGGGACGGCGTCGGAGGCAGGGGCTACGACGGCGACGGCGAGGCAGAGGGGTAGCATGGCGGTGTCGTCGTGACGGGGAAGAAGATAACTGAATTTTTTTAGTGTTCTTCTTATATAGACGGAGCTTTGGTCCCCGTTCGTGGCACCAACCGGGACCAATGCCCCCGTTTAGTCCCGGTTGGTGCCACCAACCGGGACTAAAGGTCTCTTTTCAGCAGCACAAAGGGCGGGAAGTTGAGGCCTTTGGTCCCGGTTCGTGGCACCAACCGGGACTAAAAGGGGGGCATTGGTCCTGGTTGGTGCCACGAACTGGGACCAAAGGTGGGCATTGGTCCTGGTTGGTGCCATGAACTGGGACCAAAGGTGGGCATTGGTCCCGGTTCGAGCCACCAATAGCCTATGCACAGCGGCGTGGTGGTGGGAGTTTAGTCCCACCTCGCTAGCTGAGAGCGACGAGCACCTGTTTATAAGCCCCGCTATCTCTTCCATCTTGAACTGCTCTGAACTGCATGCCTATGGGCCTAAACTGACACTGCTATGCCTGTGGGCTTTCTGGCTTTCTACGGGCCTGAATCCTGGCCCACGGTTGGGTTTCTAGTCGTATTCAAGCCGTGGTGGCCCAATAGGTGGCATTTATTTTTATTTTTTTCTTTGTTGCTTATTTTTTTAGTTTTGTTTCTGTCGGGGGAAACTGTCCTCCCACGAGCACCTATGGGACCGGAGCCCCTTCTACGTTGCGATAAGGGAGCGGAGGGAGCACGAAGAGCAGATCGAGGGGCACACGCGGGCAGTTTACCCAGGTTCGGGCCGCGCGGACGCGTAAAACCCTACTCCTGCTTAGGTTGTATTGAGTTTGTGGGCTCGGGAGCTTGAAGATCTACAGTGCTTAGCTACACCGAGCGAGAGAGTTGTCTAGGTTTCGAGCCGAACTGAACCCCCTCTACGTTGTGCGTGGGCCTCCTTTTATAGCTCAAAGGGGTCACCGACAGGTGTCAACGTAGAGGAGGGTAAAAGTGTAAATTTGGTGGTAGTTGTAACAGTGCGCGAATAGTGCATGAACAGTGGATGAACAGTGGTCTTCACCTAACTTTGACAGTGGGGGACAAGGGCATTGAATGCCCGTCGCCGTCGCCCCAAAAGCGTCCGTCCATGCTTCGCCGTTCGCCACGGCGGTAGCCTTGTCACCGTGGCTTGCCACCGTGTGCCCCAGGCTGCACAGCCGTCTGCCACGCGTCCCTGGAAGGGCCCCAGGGCGACGCGTGGGCAGATGAGCTAGAGCGCGGGTACACAGCATAGGTTTCCCCGGCAAGCACCTTACCGGGGTCTTGATCTTGCCGGGCCCGGAAGCTTGTCGCTCTCCGGGCCCTGCCGGGGCGCATGATGCGCCGAGGCATCTCTTGGGATATGTGTTCCTTGACCTCCCTGGCAAGCTCCTCTTGCGAGGGTCTTGTGTTAATGTGATAATCTTGAGCCTGGTACGGCCTTCCCGGCAAGCTCCTCATGCCGGGGCCTTGATCTTCTGACTTGTATACTTTGTTCATGAATGGCTTCATAGGGACCAGAAAGGTTCTTGGCGAGCACGTGGTAAGCCCTGCCGCGGGAAGCTGCTACCGCCCGTGCACAAGTTGGGGTACTAAGGTACCCCTATCTTAGTACACCGACAGGAGCCCCCGGGCCTGGGCCACACACGGTGCCGAGCATTGTTGGGCGAGGCCCAAAACAGTGCACGGGCACACGCGGCCCACGGCAAGCCGTATCCCCTTCCGTATCCGCCGCATCCCTCCCTAACGGCACGCGTCGATTGCGGCGTCGTGGGAGAGATCGTGGCCTGTTGTTTAATGGGAAATGTGGAGCGTCCCCCACTTCCCCCTTAAAAGCAGAGGAAGCAGGGGCAGTTCCCTCCATCGTCTTCATTGCGCCTCGATTCTCCAGAAACCCCCGTCGCCCTCATTAGGATCATTCGTCTCCGGGTCGCCAATCTGACTATCGGAGAAGTTGGAGCAGATTTTCTCCGCCGCCGCATCGCCCCTTTACAAGAAAGGAAAAGGTCCGCCTGGGAATTCGGCAATGCGGAAGATATCATGAGGCTGCGCCCTGCATTGAACTACAACTTCACTGCCTTGGAGTTGAAAGGGATGGTCCGGGAGCTCTTCAAGCATGACCCGGCCCACCCGGAGTGGTTCAGACCTTCCCGGGGAGTGGTGCCGCTGTGCAACAGCACCGCCCGCGATTCCCTACGAGCGATGATGCCCGCGTGCGACTCCCATGGCGTCGTCCCCACTTGGATAGAGCCTCCGCCGGATACCGTGCTGACCTTCTTCGACAACTTGGTCGAGAAGCCCCGCAACGTCGAGGAGAACAAGGGCCTCACCCAGGCCACTACTGACCGGGATATAGCCTACATCACCTCCAGGATGGAGGAGGCCGCCGCAGCTGCGGTGGCGGGTGACTTTGGATACACTGTGGACGAGGCACAGGCCGCGGACGCGGTGAGCCAAGCAGAGGAGACGGAAATCCTCAAGCTGCTCAAGCTTTCGCCTGAGGAGTTTGCCGAGGAGCCTTCCCTGAGGTTTGCCGGGACGAGCGAGGTTGCCGGGGGGAGCGAGGCTGCTGGGCATGGTGCTGAGTCCAGCGGGCCTGCCGAGGAGGAGGAGGACGCCGAGGCTGATGAAGACTCTGGTGGATCCCTGAATCTCGATGACGACGCCTCCTCATCCTCAGAGAACTCTCCGCCTCCAGCAAGTCCCACGCAGCAACCGAAGAAGCGCCTCCGTAAGGCAGCTGAGACGGCGAGGCCGCAGGCGCCCAGACAGCAGGCAGCGCGCCGTGCGACGCGCGCCACCAGGACGAGCGAAGTCGTCAAGGAAGCGCCCCGTGCTTGAGCGCCAAGCGGAGGGGGATCTTCCCGGAGCGGAACGGATGCTCCTTCTGCCCCTCGGTCCTCGGCGACGACGGGGGCTGGGTCTTCGCAGCCCATAGCCCCGGAGACCGCCAAGCGCCCGAGGGATCCTTCTCCTCCTGCTCCTCGCACGGGAGCGCCCCAGGCGGAGTTTGACTTCTCCGCCCTCAGCTCCGACGAAGAGGAAGAGGAGTAAGTACTCGCAATTCTTTAGTTTCTTCGATTCTGTCTTGATTTTCCTTGTTGATTCTGATCTTGTTTTTGTTTTGCTTTCAGGACCCTGACCCAGCGGATGGCGAAGAGGGCCAAGATCCATGTGGTCGAGATTGAAGATGACTCGCCCGCCGCGGCGACGGGAGACGTTCCAGCAGCAAACTTGCCGGATCAACCTGCTGCTCCGAGGAGCAGCCCCCAGCGTAAGTCTGGTTTTTATCTTTCTGCTTGATGGGTGCGCTTGAGGTTATGATCTTGATGTTTTGTTGTCTTGTGCAGAAGCGGAGCCGCAGCCACAGGAGCGCCAGGAGGTTGCCCCCGACGAGCTACTTGCTCCACCCTCCCCGCCAAGGGTGAACTCCCCGGCGAGGGAGAACGCCCCGCCAAGGACGGGCACTCCGCCAAGGGCGAGTACCCCACCAAGGGTGAGCAGCCCGACAAGGGTGAGCACCCCGCCAAGGGAGGGCGCGGGCGGCCCTCCGCCAGCAGGGGCCACTGCTCCGCCGCCAAAGGAGAACTCCCCGGCGAGGGACCCTGTCATTGAAGAGATCCGCGAAGGTAAGTCTTGCAACTTCTTCTTCTTGGATTTGTCTTTTTGGATATTTGCTTGACTTTTTCTTTTCTTTTTCTTCTATTAGATCCTCCTGCCCCAGAGCGGATGGAAACGGAGACCACCGCTGAGGAGGAGGTGCGCGGCGACGGCGGCAACGCCACTGCTGCCGAGGGAACGGCTGGAGCTGGCGAGCCAGTCGTCGAAGAGACCGCCCCGACCGCTGATGCCGCGGCTGGGGAAGGGACCGGCGACCAAACTGCTGGCCCGGAGGCCGCAGGAGCGACGGACGCTGCACCGGCCGCCGACCCTTTCGCCTCCGCGGAGCGGTCGGGTGTCTACTTGAAGGCCGCCAACGGGGTCTTCATACAAGTCCCGTGGGCGTCCTCGTCTCGTGCACCCGCGGAGGGAGAGACCTTTGACGGAGAGGTCCTCGCCTCCACCGGCTTGAAGATCGTCGAAGCGCCCGGCGACAGCGACGAGCCCGAAGAGGAGGGACTCCTTCGTCGGCTCCTGGCTCTGTACCGGGCCAGGCAGGCGAAGCTGGAGTCCAGGGAGGCTCTCGCCGCCCAGGCTGGAGCAGATTTGGAGAAGCGCGCCGCGGAGCACCGTGCCACCAACCAGGCGGCCCTCCGCAACTTGGCGGAGGAGCGTGAAGAGCTTGCCGGGGCGCAGCAAGCCTTACTCCTTGAGAAGGCTGAGGTCGAGGAGCAGCAGCGGCGGGCTGCCGAAGAGCTGTCTCAGCGGGAGGGAGCGCTCAACCAGCGGAAGATCGACCTCGACAGCCACGAGGACGACCTCACCGCCCGGGAGCAAGCCATTGGTGGGGCCCTGAAGGAGGCAAAGGACGCTGCTGCCGCCGCGGAGACTGCTAAGAAGGATCTGGCGGCTAGGGTGGAGCAGCTGGAGTTGTTCCTCAAGGCAAGCGAGGACAGAGTCACTGCGCTCAATGTGGAGCGGGAGAAAGATGCCCACACCAACTCTGAGCTGCAGGTACGTCTCTCCGAGAAGGGCATAGAGCTCTCTGATGCCAAGAACTCCATTGCTGACTTAGAGCTGAAGGTCTCCACCCTGACTGCCTTGCTCGACGCCGCCCGGGATCGCGAGACGAAACTTAAGGACGAACTCCGCAAGGAGAGGAACTTGGTGGAGAGCGCCGCCGTCTCGGCGAACAACTTCAACCGGGCAGTGGAGCAGTGGACTGATGATCTGGTCACCTCCGCTGCCAATATTGACAAGGAGATGGTGGCGTTGAGGGCGGAGCATCTCGCGTACTCCCCGGACGAGAATCTCCCCCACAGCGCCAAGTTAAGTCTGTTCTTCAGGGGAATAGCGCCGGCACTTGCGCGGCTGCGGGAGAGGATCCCCGTGCAACTGGCCGACGAGGCGCGTCGGCTCTGCACGGGCACCATGGAGCGGGTCTTGTCCAAGATCGTCTTCCGCAACCCCGGCATCAATCTCGTGAACGTCCTCCGCAGCTTGCCGCCCGAAGCCGATCAGGAGGCGTTTGAAGGCGCAGGTTGCCCACATCGTCGCCAAGGTGAACAAGATCACAAGGCGTGAAGGCGACCGCGTGGATTAGATTCCTTTCTTCCTGCTTCCTCTGCCGCTGCAAAGCATGTTATGGACATGAATTTATTAGTTATTGCGGCAAGTTATCTTTGTAATATATAACCTTATTTTGAGCAACCAATGCAGTGTTATCTTCCTTGTTTTGGTCCCTTTACTTTGTATGCATTCCACCCTACGCTTTCAGGGAACTTGCCGGCAAGAGGACCCTTGCCGCGAGCGCTGAGTGCTGGACTCTTAGCAGCCTACTGGCAAAGGCCTTGCCGGCAAGAAACCTTGCCGCAGCTAGTCGCAACGCACCTAGCTTGCTGAGCGAACTCGAAAACGAAGTAAGGGCGCGACACTTGTCGCAGCTCACTTAAGTCGTTGAGCGTGCTTGAAAACAAGGTAAGGGTGCGGCTAGCCATGGGTAGGTTCCTCCGCGCATAGGTTTTCCATACAAAGTGCGGTTGTTCAAGGAAAACAACTAAAAATTTAAAAATTTGAACTGCTCAAACTTTGGTGACTTAGCTTTCATAAGTTGTTTGCTCCCCGACAAGGCTTCTCTTTCTTGAACAATACTTGGTTCTCATACCTCCATCTCCTTCCCCCCCCGGCAAACTTGTGTGCGAGTAATACCCCTTCTGCTTAAGAGGGAAAGAAAAAGAGGAGGAAAACAAGTATAGGGCCTCACGGCTTGCCAGTGCTTACCGGGGATGTGCATTGCACAAAGTGTCAGATAATGCATGCAAATAACAAAGAAAAGCATGGAAATGACAAGTAGTGCGAAGCATAAAAACTTTACTGATGCACGGGATCTGCGCCCGGCTTTGTACAAAGGTTTACATGCAACTGCGCCAAGACTTGTACAAAAGGTGGTTGCCGGAGTGGATCACGGCAACCGCGCCTTATGGGTGAAACTTGCGAAGATGCTCTATGTTCCAGGAGTTGCTCACCGGTAAGCCTTCTTCGGTCTCAAGGCGGACAGCGCCGGGCCTTGTGACTAGTCTCACCCGATAAGGGCCTTCCCACTTCGGCGTCAACTTGTTGGAATTCTCGGCGGACTGAACACGCCGAAGAACAAGGTCGCCTTCCTCGAGACTCCTGGCCTTGACCTTGCGGCTATGGTAGCGACGCAAGGCTTGCTGGTATCGAGCAGCTCGTACAGCAGCCTGGAGACGTTCCTCCTCGAGGAGCAATGCGTCATCTTGTCGCAGTTGCTCTTGCTCGAGCTCATCGTAAGCGAGCACTCGAGGAGATCCGTATACGAGTTCCGTGGGGAGAACTGCCTCTGCTCCATAGACAAGAGCAAAGGTTGTCTGCCCGGTGGCTCGATTTGGTGTCGTCCTGATTGACCAAAGAGCCGTCGGCAACTCCTCTATCCAGTTTCTTCCGCACTTGTGCAGCCTGTCGAAGGTTCTTGTCTTGAGTCCGCGCAGCACTTCAGCATTGGCCCTCTCCGCTTGACCATTGCTCCTCGGGTGAGCAACAGAAGCAAAATAGACCTTGGCGCCAAGGTCTTGGACGTACTGCATGAAGGTGCGACTTGTAAACTGTGTGCCGTTGTCGGTGATGATCCTGTTAGGGATTCCGAAATGGCAAACAATTGACCTGAAGAACCTGACTGCTGACTGTGCTGTCACCTTTCTCACCGGTTCCACTTCTGGCCACTTTGTGAACTTGTCGATTGCTACGTACAAGTACTCAAAGCCCCCGACTGTGCGAGGAAAGGGGCCGAGGATATCGAGCCCCCAGACCGAGAAGGGCCAGGACAAAGGGATTGTCTGGAGAGCTTGAGCTGGCTGGTGAATTTGCTTGGCATGGAACTGGCACACTTCACACTTGGTTACTTGTGCAGTTGCATCTTGGAGGGCTTCTGGCCAGAAGAACCCTTGCCGGAACGCCTTCCCGGCAAGTGCCCTTGCGCCAATGTGGTGGCCACATATGCCTCCATGTATCTCTGCCAACAGCTTCTGTCCATCTTCCCTGGAAATACACTTCAACCTGACACCATTGAGTCTTCTTCTGTACAGTTCGTTACCAACGAACTGGTACATACTTGACTGCCTGGTTATTTTCTCTATCTCTTCTGGGTCGTCGGGAAGTTCTCCAGTTTGCAGAAAACGAACGATTTGCTGTGCCCATGCTGGAGCCTGAGGCTCAACAACAAGGACTAAAGGCATGAGGGCTGCTGCGGGAACCTCAGCTTCTACGGCAAGAACCTGCGGCTCTGCCGGAGCTGATGGTCCCCCGGCAAGCCTGCCAGGGCAAGGCTTGTCGGGAACGCTTGCTTCAACTGTACAGACCCTTGGATCTGCAGGAGCAAACTGTTCCTCGGCATTTTGGTTGTTGATCTTGGGGACCTTGGCGGCGGCTTCGGGAAGATCCGCCGGCAAGTAGTCGCCGGAGACCAATTTTCTCTTCTTGTTTTGCCCAACAGATGGTGTAACGGATGGCTGAGTTAGCTTGAGCACGAAGGTCCCTGGTTCCACAGGTAACTTCATGGCAGCACACTTTGAGAGGCCATCTGCAATATCATTCTGAGCTCTTGGGACGTGCTCCATTTGCAGGCCCTCAAAGTGTTCTTCAAGCTTCCTCACTTCATCAACATAAGCTTCCATCAAAGGGCTCTGGTAACTCTTATTCACTTGTCGGACCACCAATTGTGAATCTCCCCGCACAATCAACTTCTTGATCCCAAGTTCGGCCGCAATTCTGAGGCCGGCAAGCAAACCTTCATACTCAGCAGTATTGTTTGTCGCTTGTTCCTTGGGAAAGTGCATCTGGACAACATACTTGAGGTGTTCTCCGGTGGGCGCTATGAGTACCACGCCGGCACCGGCGCCTTGCAGCGAGAAAGCACCATCAAAGTACATTACCCACTCGTTGCTTGCTTCTTGGACGGGGACGCTTGTCTCTGGGACTTCTTCATCTAGCGTTGGGGTCCATTCAGCTATGAATTCTACCAAAGCTCTGCTCTGTATAGTTGAAGTACTCTCAAACTTGAGGCCAAAGCTTGACAGCTCTAGTGCCCACTCGACGATCCTGCCTGTTGCTTCGGGATTCTGCAATATCCTCTTCAGCGGAAAGCGAGTGACCACTGTTATCTCGTGTGCTTGGAAGTAATGGCGCAGCTTTCTCGAGGCCATGAGGAGGCCGAAAAGAAGCTTCTGCACCCCAGAGTATCTTGATCTAGCCCCCTGCAAGAGGGAACTCACAAAATACACTGGGCGCTGCACCATCTTCCTTCGCACTTCACCTTGTTCCTGCGCGGACTTGTCCTTGTCGGGGCCAGAGCTTGTCGGGGAAGCCCCCTGCTTGTCGCTGGATTCGCCTGCCGGTGATGTGGGTTCCTCATCCGCCTCCCTCTCCGCTACTAACGCAGCACTAACCACTTGATTGGTTGTCGCTAGGTACAGCAGCAACTTCTCTTGTGGCCTAGGTGCGACAAGTATTGGAGTGGAGGACAGGTATGCTTTCAAGTCTTGCAGCGCTGCCTCCGCTTCCGGAGTCCATTTCATAGGACCTGCCTTTTTCAAAATTTTGAAGAAAGGCAGGGCGCGTTCTGCAGACTTTGAAATGAACCTGCTGAGGGCAGCCACACAACCAGCAAGTCTCCTTACGTCCTTGACGCGCTTCGGGGCTTCAATCTGCTCGATGGCTTTTAACTTGTCGGGATTGGCTTCAATCCCCCTCTGGGACACAAAGAACCCGAGTAGCTTGCCGGAGGGGACTCCGAAGACGCACTTCTCGGGGTTCAACTTGAGCTGGATCTTGCGCAGATTCTCAAAGGTTTCCTCCAAATCCTGTATCAGGGTATCTTTGCTTCTGCTCTTGACCACTATATCATCCATGTAGGCTTCTACATTTCTGTGGATCTGTGGCTCAAAAAGCAGTGTGCACCACCCTCGCAAATGTCGAGCCTGCATTCTTCAATCCAAAGGGCATGCGTATGAAGCAATATGTGCCGCATGGAGTAATGAATGAAGTCTTCTCTTCATCTTCCTTGGCCATGAATATCTGGTGGTAACCTGAGTATGCATCAAGGAAGGAAAGCAGCTCACATCCGGCGGTGGAGTCAACAATCTGGTCAATACGCGGCAAGGGAAATGGATCCTTGGGACATGCTTTATTCACATTAGTGAAGTCTATACAAAGTCTCCACTTCCCATTGGCCTTGCGCACGACGACTGGATTTGCTAACCACGTAGGATGGATCACGCCTCTAACCAGGCCTGCTGCTTCCAACTTCTTTATCTCTTCGGCGATGAATTCTTGGCGCTCCACGGCTTGCTTCCTGACCTTCTGCTTGACGGGCCGCGCATGAGGACAAACAGCAAGCTTGTGCTCAATTACCTTCCTGGGAACGCCGGGGATGTCAGATGGTTGCCATGCAAACACATCGACATTCGCCCGCAGGAAGGCAACGAGCGCGCTTTCCTATTTGTGGTCGAGCGTAGCACAGATGGTGAAGGTACCACCAGTGCCGTTCTCCTTGGCGGACACCTTCTTGGTTGCCGGTGGAGCTGCCATTCCTTTCTTGCACTTGCCGGTGGAGCTCGATGGTGCGTCCTCGACGGCAGCGTAGCACTCCGAAGAGGTGCGTTTGCCGGAGTGGGCCCCAGAGTTCTTGCCGGACTTGGTATTGGTCTTCCCCCCGGGAGCTTCAGCGGCAAGTGTGTTGCTTTCTGCTGCGGCTGCTGCATCCCGGTAGATCTTGTCGGCGCAGATAAGCGCGTCCTTCTTGTCGCCAGGGACAGAGATGACGCTTATCGGCCCCGGCATCTTGAGTATGTTGTAGGCATAGTGGGAAGCTGCCATGAACTTGGCGAGGGCAGGACGGCCAAGTATCCCATTGTATGGCAATGGGATATCGGCAACGTCAAAGGTTATCCTCTCCGTCCTGAAGTTGAGCTCCCCGCCAAAGGTCACGGGCAGTGTAATCTTCCCCTTCGGTTTGCTCCTTCCCGGGTTGATCCCTTGGAAAGACCCGGTTTCCTCAAGCTCGCTGTCGGGGATCTGTAGCTTCTTGATCACAGGTGAGGAGATCAAGTTCAGGCCGGCCCCGCCGTCAACCAAAATCTTGGTGACCTTGAGGTTGCGGATAGTTGGCGAAACCAACATCGGCAAGCACCCGACCGCAGTTGTGCGGTCAGGGTGATCCTCAAGGTCAAAAATGATGGGCGTGCTGGACCACTTCAGCAGCCTGCGTGACTCGACGGGCGGCTCAGCTGCATTTACTTCCCGCACCCACTGCTTGAGCTGGCGGTGGGAAGTGTGCAGAGAGGCACCTCCGTCGACACACAGGACCTCTGTGGCCTTCTGGAACTCCTGCTCGCTGTTATCTCCTTCTTCCATGTCATCTTCATCGTCTTCTTCCTCATCCTTGTCGCGGCCCCGGGGAGGTCGATCACCTTGCCGCTGCTTGGCCTTGCCGCGGCGTCCTCCCCGGCCATTGAACGGCCGCTTCTTGCTTGGCTCTCCTCCGCCTCCTTGGGCCTTCTCCTTGTCGCGACGCTCGTATTCAGCCTTCTGCTGCTCTACGAGGTACTCAACTCTCTTGCAGTTCTGAAGATCGTGGCCCTTGGTGCGGTGGATCTTACAGTACTGCTTGTCAGAGCCGTCCTGCTTGTCGGCTGCCGCTACAGGGGCGGGTTCCTTGCCGGAACCGCCGGCCTGTGCCTTCTTGGCGGGAGCCTCCTTGCCGGACTGCTCGACGACCAGCACCTCCTTGCTCTTCTTCTTTCTATTATTCCGCCGCCGGCTTTTCTTTGCCGGGGCGGCGTCCTCACTGTCGCTTCCTCCTGCGCCGGTATCCTCTCCGGGGAGTCTCCTCCCCTCTTCAGCGCGCGCGCACTTGTCAGCCAGAGCGTAGAGCTCGCTGACATCCCGGATCTTGGTCATGGCCATCTCCTCCCTCATCCGGCGGTTACGCACGTTCTGGTGGAACGCGCTGATAACCGCGGCAGGGTGGACGTCGGGAATGTTGTGCTGGACGCGGCTGAACCTTTGGATGTACTTGCGCAGGGACTCTCCCTCCTTCTGGGCGAGGATGTGGAGATCACTATCCTGGCTGTGGGGTTTGTGGCCACCCGTGAAGGCGCCAACAAACTGGTGGCACAAGTCTGCCCATGAAGAAATGGAGTTCTCCGGCAAGTGCATAAGCCAAGACCGGACGTTTGGCTTATGCACTAGCGGGAAGTAGTTGGCTAGAATCTTCTCGTCGCGTCCCCCGGCAGCCTGCACTGTGATGGTGTAGATGCTGAGGAACTCCGAGGGGTGTGTCTTGCCGTCGTACTTCTCGGGTACGTCGGGCTTGAAATTCTTCATGCTGGGACACTGGACTTGCCGCAGCTCACGGGTGAACGCAGGGCAACCTGCCGCGTACGGCAAGTCGCCTGGTTCACCGGGCGCGTGCGTGTCGACAGCGGTCCCAGCACACTGATCCGACTGTCGTCGGGCTTCTCGTCGACGCTCGATGCGAGTCCGAGCGTCCTCCTGCCGCCTGTCGTCGAGGACTTGGCGCTGGTCCCGACGAGCCCGCGGATCCGACGACGCCGTGGAGTCGTCGTCGACGTTGATCCGGCGGGGTGGCGTCTTCTGCTTCCGCGGCAGGGAGTGCACGGTAGGTGCACCCCCGGCGGTCTTGTCGGCATCGGCCTTCGTCTGGTCGACTTGTCGTGGCCGCGACGATGCCGGCTGCTGCGGCGTGTCGTTGTTGGCGAAGGCGATGAGGCTTTGGATCGTCGCCCTCCAGTCTTCGGCCTTGTCTGCCGTTGGAGGGAAGTCGAGGAGCAGTTGTGCTCTTGCTAAAGATGTCGGGGGAAACTGTCCTCCCACGAGCACCTATGGGACCGGAGCCCCTTCTACGTTGCGGTAAGGGAGCGGAGGGAGCACGAAGAGCAGATCGAGGGGCACACGCGGGCAGTTTACCCAGGTTCGGGCCGCGCGGACGCGTAAAACCCTACTCCTCCTTAGGTTGTATTGAGTTTGTGGGCTCGGGAGCTTGAAGATCTACAGTGCTTAGCTACACCGAGCGAGAGAGTTGTCTAGGTTTCGAGCCGGACTGAACCCCCTCTACGTTGTGCATGGGCCTCATTTTATAGCTCAAAGGGGTCACCGACAGGTGTCAACGTAGAGGAGGGTAAAAGTGTAAATTTGGTGGTAGTTGTAACAGTGCGTGAATAGTGCATGAACAGTGGATGAACAGTGGTCTTCACCTAACTTTGACAGTGGGGGACAAGGGCATTGAATGCCCGTCGCCGTCACCCCAAAAGCGTCCGTCCATGCTTCTCCGTTCGCCATGGCGGTAGCCTTGTCACCGTGGCTTGCCACCGTGTGCCCCAGGCTGCACAGCTGTCCGCCACGCGTCCCTGGAAGGGCCCCAGGGCGACGCGTGGGCAGATGAGCTGGAGCGCGGGTACACAGCATAGGTTTCCCTGGCAAGCACCTTACCGGGGTCTTGATCTTGCCGGGCCCGGAAGCTTGTCGCTCTCCGGGCCCTGCCGGGGCGCATGATGCGCCGAGGCATCTCTTGGGATATGTGTTCCTTGACATCCCTGGCAAGCTCCTCTTGCCAGGGTCTTGTGTTAATGTGATAATCTTGAGCCTCGTACGGCCTTCCCGGCAAGCTCCTCTTGCCGGGGCCTTGATCTTCTGACTTGTATACTTTGTTCTTGAATGGCTTCATAGGGTCCAGAAAGGTTCTTGGCGAGCACGTGGTAAGCCCTGCCGCGGGAAGCTGCTACTGCCCGTGCACAAGTTGGGGTACTAAGGTACCCCTATCTTAGTACACCAACAGTTTCTACTTTCAACAAAATACTTAATGTTGCTATTTTTATTTATTTTAAAGTTTATTTATTTTACTTATTAAAGTTTATTTTGTTTCTACTTATTTATTTTATTTTTATTCTACTTATTTATTTTATTTTCTTATTTTCTTATTTATTTATTTTATGAAAAATCTTTTTGCTTTTAATGCTTTGAACAGAAAATACTTCGATAATTTTAGTTGCATAAATTTTATATAATTCTAGTTTCACTAATACTAGAGGTTTATAAAAGCTTTTTGGTTGATTCCTTTAGCTATTAGAGTTTCATTAAAGTTTTCTAATTCATTATTTTTTCTATTAGAGTTTCATTAAAGTTTTCTAGTTAATTCTTTTAGGCCCTATTTGATAACTCAGTTTTTTTAAGTATTTATAGAATACTACTATTTTTAAAATTACTGTAGTTTTAATTACGATGAGCTGTTTGGCTATCAATAAAAACTGTGTTTTTAATACTGTAGTATAGGCAAAACTATGGTATTCCTCTGCATTTAAAAAAGAGCCCCAAACCTCTTTTTTAAAAATAGAGCTGGCGAAAGAACGAACCTAGCTAGCCGAGCATGGTGCCGACCATAGCCTCTGCTTCGCTGCATGGGCCGCCGGCACTGCCGTGTTACTCAGATCGTACCTCTTGCAGCTCCTGGTCCCACTCGATGCTCACGCGGAAGATGGCTAGGCCACTCAGCTCCGCCACCGGCTACGTTGTGTTACGTGCTCTTTGGTACACTGAAGGCCGAGCTTGGTGCATCACCGTCCAGTTTGTGCATGGGTGTGGTCTTTATGCATGATCCTTCATTTTACAACGTCTAGCTAGCTAGGAACATGCACGTTTTCAACTGCTATTAAGCAGTGCGCTAGCTAATTTACGTTGCTCCATACAACACTAGCCAAACAGGTCTCAGTATTGACAATACTTCAAAATACTTTGATATGTCAAAACTGAAGTATCTAGTACCTACAGGTTTAAATACTGTAGTTTTCAATACTTTAGTTTAAGTAACACTCTGCTATCAAAGACGGCCTTAGTTTATTATTTTTGCTATTAGAGTTTTATAAAAAAAATCCAGTTCATTCTTTTTTATATTAGTTCATTCTTTGAGCTAAATGACCCTGAAATTGAAAAGCATTTCAAATAAACTTTGAAAAGGTTGAAAGTTGGCATGGCATCATCATTTCACCCACATAGCATGTGCTAAAAAGTTGAGAGGGTTACGACAAAATCTGGATGCACTTCTTGTACAAAATGGACTATCTGTTTCGAGCGTGCCTTTCCAAGTTAGTCTCCCCTCATACCGCGATTTAGGGAGACCAATCTTCTTAAGGCCAGGAATGAAGTCAACACAAAACACAATGGCATCCTCTATTTGATGGCCCATGGAGATGCTTCCTTCTGGCCTAGCGCGGTTATGGACATATTTCTTTAGGACACCCATGAACCTCTCAAAGGGGAACATATTCTGTAGAAATACGGGGTCCAGAATGACAATCTCGTCGACTAGATGAACTAGGACGTGCGTCATGATATTGAAGAAGGATGGTGGGAACACCAGCTCGAAACTGACAAGACATTGTGCCACATCACTCCTTAGCCTTGGTATGATTTCTGGATCGATCACCTTCTGAGAGATTGCATTGAGGAATGCACATAGCTTCATAATGGCTAATCAGACGTTTTCCGGTAGAAGGCCCCTCAGTGCAACCGGAAGCAGTTGCGTCATAATCACGTGGCAGTCATGAGACTTTAGGTTCAGGAACTTTTTCTCTACCATATTTATTATCCCTTTTATATTCGACGAGAAGCCAGACGGGACCTTCATACTAAGCAGGCATGCAAAGAAGATTTCCTTCTCTTCTTTGGTAAGAGCGTAGCTGGCAGGACCTTCATACTGCTTTGGAGGCATTCCGTCTTTTTCGTGCAAATGGTGCAGGTCCTTTCGTGCCTCCGGTGTATCTTTTGTCTTCCCATACATGCCCAAGAAGCCTAGCAGGTTCACGCAAAGGTTCTTCGTCACGTGCGTCACGTCGATTGAAGAGCGGACCTCTAGGTCTTTCTAGTAGGGTAGGTCCCAAAATATAGATTTCTTCTTCCAGATGGGTGCACGTCCCTCAGCGTCATTCGGAACAGATAGTCCGCCAGGACCCTTTCCAAAGATTACATGTAAATCATTGACCATAGCAAGTACGTGATCACCGGTACGCATAGCGGGCTTCTTCCGGTGATCTGCCTCGCCTTTGAAATGCTTTCCTTTCTTTCGACATTGATGGTTGATCGGAAGAAATCGACGATGCCCCAGGTACACATTCTTCCTGCATCTATCCAGGTATATACTTTGGGTGTCATCTAAACAGTGCGTGCATGCGTGGTGTCCCTTGTTTGTTTGTCCTGAAAGGTTACTGAGAGGAGGCCAATCATTGATGGTTACAAACAGCAATGCATGTAGGTCAAATTCCTCCTGGTTGGCCTCATCCCACGCACGTACACCTTGTCCATTCCACAGATGTAAGAATTCTTCAACTAATGGCCTTAGGTAAACATCAATGTCGTTGTCGGGTTGCTTAGGGCCTTACATGAGTATTGGCATCATAATGAACTTCCGCTTCATGCATAGCCAAGGAGGAAGGTTATAGATACATAGAGTCATGGGCCAGGTGTTGTGATTGCTGCTCTGCTCCCCAACAGGATTAATGCCATCCGCGCTTAAACCAAACCAATGTTCAAGAAATCTTCTGATTCAGCGATTTATCGCCCGATTTATCGCTACTCTTGGGGTGACCGATAAGATTATGCCTTATCTTCATCATTTATCATTTGGGCTGATTTATCGCTATGACAAGCGATTTATCGGGAATCTACCGATAAATCGGGCCTATTCGTAGCACTATGTTTGCAAGAACTATGTTTATTTCTGTTTTGTGGACCTTGTTACGCAATATGTAATGTTTTTCTATTTTGTTTGTCATTATTTCAGGATGCAAAGGCTAGGATTGAAGGTAACACTTCTGTCCAATATTGTTTTAGTGTTCAATATAGCATATTTTAGTGTTGGGAACATGGGATTTGAAAAAAATGACCGATTAATAGTCGACCGATAAAGTCGATTAATCGGCCGATTTCTGATTAATCTTTAATCCCCAGCTGACCGAGACGATAACGATAAGAGATATCCCCAACATTGAACCAAACCATACGTTCCTTGCGTCACCCGCAAACTCCTCCCAGTACGTTCTCTCGATTTTTCTCCACTGCGACCCATCAGCAGGTGCTCTCAACTTCCCGTCTTTCTTACGGTCCTCTGCGTGCCATCGCATCTGTTGGGGATCGTAGCAGAAATCAAAAAAATTCTACGCATCACCAATATCAATCTATGGAGTAATCTAGCAACGAGGGAGAGGGGAGTGCATCTACATACCGTTGTAGATCGCTATGCGGAAGCATTACAAGAACGCAGATGAAGGAGTCATACTAGTAGCGATTCAGATTGCGGTTGATTCCGATCTAAGCGCTGAACAACGGCGCCTCCGCGTTCAACACACGTGCAGCCCGGTGACGTCTCCCATGCCTTGATCTAGCAAGGAGAGAGGGAGAGGTTGGGGAAGACTCCGTCTAGAAGCAGCACGACGGCGTGGTGGTGGTGGAGGAGCGTGGCACTCCTGCAGGGCTTCGCTAAGCACCGCAAGAGACGAGGAGGGAGAGGGGTAGGGCTGCGCCAAGAGGGAGATCATCTCGTGTGTATGGCAGCCCCAAAAACCCCACTATATATAGGGGAAGGGGAGGGGCTGCACCCCCATGTAGGGTTCCCTCCCTAGGGGTGGCGGCCCTAGGGTGCAGCCAAGGGGGGAAGAGAGGGGGGCGCCCTAGGGTGGGCCTTAAGGCCCATCTGGACCTAGGGTTTGCCCTCCTCCCACTCTCCATGCGCCTTGGGCCTTGGTGGGGGGGCGCACAAACCCACCTGGGACTGGTTCCCTCCCACACGTGGCCCATGCAGCCTGGGGCTGGTGGCCCCACTTGGTGGACCCCGGGACCCTCCCGGTGATCCCGGTACATTACCGATAGCACCCGGAACTTTTCCGGTGACCAAAACAGGACTTCCCATATATAAATCTTTACCTTCGGACCATTCCGTAACTCCTCGTGATGTCCGGGATCTCATCCGGGACTCCGAACAACATTTGGTAACAACGTATATCTATTCCCTATAACCCTAGCATCATCGAACCTTAAGTGTGTAGACCCTACGGGTTCGGGAACCATGCAGACATGACCGAGACAACTCTCTCGCCAATAACCAACAGTGGGATCTAGATACCCATGTTGGCTCCCACATGCTTCACGATGATCTCATTGGATGAACCACGATGTCAAGGATTCAATCAATCCCGTAGATGATTCCCTTTGTCTATCAGTATAGCACTTGCCCGAGATTCGATCGTCGGTATACCGATACCTTGTTCAATCTCGTTACGGCAAGTCTCTTTACTCGTTCCGTAACACATCATCCCGTGATCAACTCCTTGATCACATTGTGCACATTATGATGATGTCCTACCGAGTGGGCCCAGAGATACCTCTCCGTCACACGGAGTGACAAATCCTAGTCTTGATTCGTGCCAACCCAACAGACACTTTCGGAGATACCCGTAGTGCACCTTTATAGCCACCTAGTTACGTTGTGACATTTGGTACACCCAAAGCATTCCTACGGTATCCGGGAGTTGCACAATCTCATGGTCTAAGGAAAAGATACTTGACATTTAGAAAAGCTTTAGCATACGAACTACACGATCTTGTGCTAGGCTTACGATTGGGTCTTGTCCATCACATCATTCTCCTAATGATGTGATCCCGTTATCAACGACATCCAATGTCCATGGTCAGGAAACCATAACCATCTATTGATCAACGAGCCAGTCAACTAGAGGCTAACTAGGGACATGGTGTTTGTCTATGTATCCACACATGTATCTGAGTTTCCTATCAATACAATTCTAGCTTGGATAATAAACAATTATCATGAACAAGGAAATATAATAATAACCAATTTATTATTGCCTCTAGGACATATTTCCAACAGTCTCCCACTTGCACTAGAGTCAATAATGAAGGAAATATGCCCTAGAGGCAATAATAAAGTTGTTATTTATATTTCCTTATATCATGATAAATGTTTATTATTCATGCTAGAATTGTATTAACCGGAAACTTAGTACATGTGTGAATACATAGACAAAACAGAGTGTCCCTAGTATGCCTCTACTAGACTAGCTCATTGATCAAAGATGGTTATGTTTCCTAACCATAGACATGAGTTGTCATTTGATCAACGGGATCACATCATTAGGAGAATGATGTGATGGACAAGACCCATCCGTTAGCTTAGCACTATGATCGTTTAGTTTTACTGCTATTGCTTTCTTCATGACTTATACATGTTCCTATGACTATGAGATTATGCAACTCCCGAATACCGTAGGAACACCTTGTGTGCTATCAAACGTCACAACGTAACTGGGTGATCATAAAGATGCTCTACAGGTGTCTCCGAAAGTGTTCGTGGTGTTGGCATAGATCAAGACTAGGATTTGTCACTCCGAGTGTCGGAGAGGTATCTCTGGGCCCTCTCGGTAATGAACATCATAATAAGCCTTGCAAGCAAATGACTAATGAGTTAGTCACGAGATGATGTATTATAGAACGAGTAAAGAGACTTGCTGGTAACGAGATTGAACTAGGTATAGAGATACCGACGATCGAATCTCGGGCAAGTAACATACCGATGACAAAAGGAACAACGTATGTTGTTATGCGGTTTGACCGATAAAGATCTTCATAGAATATGTAGGAGCCAATATGAGCATCCAGGTTCCTCTATTGGTTATTGACCGGAGATGAGTCTCGGTCATGTCTACATAGTTCTCGAACCCGTAGGGTCCGCACGCTTAACGTTTGATGATGATCGGTATTATGAGTTTATGAGTTTTGATGTACCGAAGGTAGTTCGGAGTCCCGAATGAGATCACGAACATGACGAAGAGTCTCGGAATGTCCGAGACATAAAGATTGATATATTGGATGACTATATTCGGACACCGGAAGTGTTCTGGAAAGTTTCGGAATTTACCGGAGTGCCGGGGGGGGGGGGGTTACCGGAACCCCCCGGGGGAATGGTGGGCCCTGGTGGGCCATAGGGGAGAGAAAGGGCAGCAGCCAGGAGGTGGCGCGCCCCCTCCCTAGGAGGATGTGATGGCCTGGCTTATTAGGGATGATAGACTACTCATATCAATAAGGAATTCCTTCTTTTCCGGGAGCCCATTCAGATAGAACTCCAAAGTTAAGCGTGCTCAGCTTGGAGTAGTTTCAGGATGGGTGACCGACCGGGAAGTTACTCCTGGGTGCGCACGAGTGAGGATAAAGTGCGCAGAAAAGACTAGTATTGATATGTGAGGCCAGTCTAGATCCCGCCAGGAGTAACGACCACCGGCGGGTGTGTCTGGGGCGTTACAAGTTGGTATCAGAGCCGACCCTCGCGGTTACACGGATGTTTGCGGACAGTTTGCAGTCATGTTGTGCATGACGTTTGTGACCCGTCATGGCACACGGCATGGCACATGTGCTATCCTGGAAGCACAGACGGTTGTGCCAAGAGGGAACGTTCCTGTGGCCCGACGAGGACGTCGGTTCCTTTGAGTGAGGGTGTATGTGATGGCCTGGCTTATTAGGGATGATAGACTACTCATATCAATAAGGAATTCCTTCTTTTCCGGGAGCCCATTCAGATAGAACTCCAAAGTTAAGCGTGCTCAGCTTGGAGTAGTTTCAGGATGGGTGACCGACCGGGAAGTTACTCCTGGGTGCGCACGAGTGAGGATAAAGTGCGCAGAAAAGACTAGTATTGATATGTGAGGCCAGTCTAGATCCCGCCAGGAGTAACGACCACCGGCGGGTGTGTCTGGGGCGTTACAGAGGAGTCCGAATAGGACAAGGGGAGGGGGCGCGGCCCCTCTTTCCCTCTCCCTCTCCCTCTCTTTCCTTCCCCCTTCTTCCTTCTTTGGTAGTTCCTACTAGGAATAGGATTGCAATCCTATTCCTAGTAGGATTGCAGCCCTAGCCGCACCATAGGAGGGCCGGCCGGCCTCCCCCCTTGCTCCTTTATATACGGGGGCAGGGGGGCACCCAAAGACACACAAGTTGAATTGTTCCAGCCGTGTGCGGTGCCCCCCTCCACAGAAACACACCTCGGTCATACCGTCGCAGTGCTTAGGCGAAGCCCTACGCCGGTAGATACATCATATCCGTCACCACGCCGTCGTGCTGACGAAACTCTCCCGTGAAGCTCAACTGGATCAAGATCTCATGGGACGTCATCAAGCTGAACGTGTGCTGAATGTGGAGGTGTCGTACGTTCGGTGCTTGATCGGTTGAATCGCGAAGAAGTTCGACTACATCAACCGCGTCACTTGACGCTTCCGCTTCCGGTCTACGAGGGTACGTAGACACACTCTTCCCTCTCGTTGCTATGCATCTGGTAGATAGATCTTGCGTGATCGTAGGAAAATTTTAAAATACTACGTTCCCCAACAGTGGTATCAGAGCCAGGTCTATGCGTAGATGATATGCACGAGTAGAACACAATGAGTTGTGGGCGATACTAGTCATACTGCTTACCAGCATGTCATATTTTTCTTCGGTGGTATTGTGAGATGAAGCGGCCCGGACCGACATTACGTGTACGCTTACGCGAGACTAGTTTCACCGTTACGAGCACTCGTTGCTTAAAGGTGACTGGCGGGTGTCTGTCTCTCTCACTTTAGCTGAATCAAGTGTGTCTACGCCCGGTCCTTGTGAAGGTTAAAACAGCACATACTTGACAAAACATCGTTGTGGTTTTGTATGCGTAGGTAAGAACGGTTCTTGCTAAGCCCGTAGCAGCCACGTAAAACTTGCAACAACAAAGTAGAGGACGTCTAACTTGTTTTTGCAGGGCATGTTGTGATGTGATATGGTCAAGACATGATGAGTTATATGGTTTTGTATGAGATGATCATGTTTTGTAGTGTTATCGGCAACTGGCAGGAGCCATATGGTTGTCGCTTTATTGTATGAAATGCAATCGCCATGTAATTGCTTTACTTTATCACTAAGCAGTAGCGATAGTCGTAGAAGCAATAGTTGGCGAGACGACAACGATGCTACGATGGAGATCAAGGTGTCGCGCTGGTGATGAAGGTGATCATGACGGTGCTTTGGAGATGGAGATCAAAAGCACAAGATGTTGATGGCCATATCATGTCACATATTTTGATTGCATGTGATGTTTATCTTATTATGCTTCTTATTTTGCTTAGAACGACGATAGCATTATAAGTTGATCCCTTACAAAATTTCAAGGTATAAGTGTTCTCCCTGGGTATGCACCGTTGCGAAAGTTCGTCGTGCCGAGACACCACGTGATGATCGGGTGTGATAAGCTCTACGTTCAAATACAACGGGTGTAAGCCAGTTTTGCACACGCAGAATACTCGGGTTAAACTAGACGAGCCTAGCATATGCAGATATGGCCTCGGAACACTGGAAACCGAAAGGTTCAGCGTGAATCATATAGTAGATATGATCAACATAAGATGTTCACCATTGAAGCTACTCCATCTCACGTGATGATCGGACATGGTTTAGTTGATTTGGATCACGTGATCATTTAGATGACCGGAGGGATGTCTATCTAAGTGGGAGTTCTTAAGTAATATGATTAATTGAACTTAAATTTATCATGAACTTACTCCTGATAGTATTAGCATATCTATGTTGTAGATCAATAGCTCGCGTTGTTGCTTCCCTATGTTTTATATATGTTCTTAGAGTAAACAAAGTTGAAAGAAGATAGTAGCAATGATGCGGAATTGTTTCGTGATCTGAGGATTATCCTCATTGCTGCACAGAGAATTATGTCATTGATGCACCGCTAGGTGACAGACCTATTGCAGGAGCAGATGTAGACGTTATGAACATTTTGACAAAAGCTCGGTATGATGACTACTTGATAGTTTAAGTGCACCATGCTTTACGGCTTAGAACCGGGACTTCAAAAACGTTTTGAACGCCACGGCGCATATAAGATGTTCCAAGAGTTGAAATTAGTATTTCATACTCATGCCTGTGTCGAGAGGTATAAGACTTCTGACAGTACTTTGCCTACAAGATGGAGGAGAATAGCTCAACCAGTGAGCATGTGCTCAGATTGTCTGGGTACTACAATTACTTGAATCAAGTGGGAGTTAATCTTCCAGATAAGATAGTAATTGACAAAGTTCTCTAGTCACTATCACCAAGTTAGTAGAACTTCGTGATGAACTATAATATGCAAGGGATGACGAAGGTAATTCCCGAGCTCTTCGCGATGCTGAAATCGGCGAAGGTAGAAATCAAGAAAGAGCATCAAGTGTTGATGGTTAATAAGACCACTTGTTTCAAGTAAAGGGCAATGGGATAGAAGGGAAACTTCAAGAACAATGACAAGCAAGTTGTCACTTCCATGAAGAAAGCCAAAGCTAAACTCAAGCCTGAAACTAAGTGCTTCTACTGCAAAGGAAATGGTCACTGGAAGTGGAACTGCCCTAGATACTTGGTGGATAAGAAGGATGGCAAAGTGAACAAAGGTATATTTGATATACAGATTATTGATGTGTACTTTACTAGTGTTCATAGCAACCCCTGGGTATTTGATACCAGTTCAGTTGCTAAAATTAGTAACTCGAAACAAGAGTTGCAGAATGAACAGAGACTAGTTAAAAGGTGAAGTGACGATGTGTGTTGGAAGTGGTTCCAAGATTGATATGATCATCATCGCACACTCCCTATACTTTCGGGATTAGTGTAAAACCTAAATAAATGTTATTTGGCATTTGCGTTGAGCATGAATGTGATTTGATCATATTTGTTGCAATACGGTTATTCATTTAAAGTCATAGAATAATTGTTATTCTGTTTACATGAATAAAACCTTCGATGGTCATACACCCAATGAAAATAGTTTGTTGGATATTGATCGTGGTGATACACATATTCATAATATTGAAGCCAAAAGATGCAAGGTTAATAATGATAGTGCAACTTATTTGTGGCACTCCCGTTTAGGTCATGATGGTGAAAAGCGCATGAAGAAACTCCATAGTGATGGACTTTTGGAATCACTTGATTATGAATCACTTGGTGCTTGCGAACCATGCCTCATGGGCAAGATGACTAAAACTCCGTTCTCCGGAATAATTGAGCGAGCAACAGATTTGTTGGAGATCATACATACAGATGTATGTGGACCAATGAGTGTTGAAGCTCGCGGCGGGTATCGTTATTTTCTGACCTTCACTGATGATTTGAGCAGATATGGGTATATCTACTTAATGAAGCACAAGTCTGAAACATTTGAAAAGTTCAAAGAATTTCAGAGTGAAGTGGAGAATCATCGTAACAAGAAAATAAGAGTTTCTACGATATGATCGTAGAGGTAAAATATTTGAGTTAGTGAGTTTGGCCTTCAGTAAAAACAATGTGAAATAGTTTCACTACTCACGCCACCTGGAACACCACAGTGTAATGGTGTGTCCGAACGTCATAACCGTACTTTATTAGATATGGTGCGATCGATGATGTCTCTTACCGATCTGCCACTATCGTTTTTGGGCTTATGCATTAGAGACAGCTACATTCACGTTAAATAGGGCACCATCTAAATCCGTGGAGATGACACCGTATGAACTGTGGTTTGACGAGAAACCTAAGCTGTCATTTCTTTAAGTTTGGGACTGCGATGCTTATGTGAAAAAGTTTCAACATGATAAGCTCGAACCCAAATCGGAGAAGTAAATCTTCATAGGGTACCCAAAAGAAACTGTTGGGTACACCTTCTATCACAGATCCGAAGACAAGATATTCGTTGCTAAGAATGGATCCTTTCTTGAGAAGGAGTTTCTCTCGAAAGAAGTGAGTGGCAGGAAAGTAGAACTTGATGAGGTAAATGTACCTTCTCCTGAATTGAAAAGTAGTACATCACAAGAAAATTGTTCCAGTGATTCCTACACCAATCAGTGAGGAAGTTAATGATGATGATCATAAAACTTCGGATCAAGTTTCTGCTGAACGTCGTAGATCAACCAGAGTACGTTCCGCACCAGAGTGGTACGGCAACCCAGTTCTGGAAGTTATGTTACTAGACCATGATGAACCTACGAACTATGAGGAAGCGATGATGAGCCCAGATTCCGCAAAATGGCTTGAGGCCATGAAATCTGAGATTGGATCCATGTATGAGAACAAAGTGTGGACTTTGGTTGACTTGCATGATGATCGGCAAGCCATCGAAAATAAATGGATCTTCAAGAGGAAGACTGACGCTGACGGTAATGTTACTGTTCACAAAGCTCGACTTGTAGCGAAAGTTTTTTCAACAAGTTCAAGGAGTTGACTACGATGAGACTTTCCACCCGTAGCGATGCTTAAGTCTGTCCGAATCATGTTAGCAATTGCCGTATTTTATGAAATCTGGCAAATGGATAACAAAACTGCATTCTTTAATGGATTTATTAAAGAAGACTTGTATATGATGCAACCAGAAGGTTTTGTCAATCCTAAAGGTGCTAACAAAATGTGCAAGCTCCAGCGATCCATCTATGGACTGGTGCAAGCATCTCGGAGTTGGAATATACGCTTTGATAAGTTGATCAAGGCATATAGATTTATACAGACTTGCGGTGAAGTCTGTATTTACAATTAGTGAGTGGGAGCACTACAACCTTTCTGATAAGTAATGTGAATGACATATTGTCGATCGGAAATGATGTAGAATTTTCTAGAAAGCATAAAGGAGTGTTTGAAAGGAGTTTTTCAAAGAAAGACCTTGGTGAAGCTTGTCGGTGTACTAAGGTAGGGGTACCCTAGTACCCCAACTTGTGCACGGGCAGCGGCAGCTCCCCGCGGCAGGGTTCACCACGCGCTTGCCGGAGACCTTCCTGCCCCTTATCTAGCCATTCAAAAACAAAGTATACAAGACAGAAGACCAAGACCCCGGCAAGAGGAGCTTGCCGGGAAGGCCGTCCCAGGCTCGAGATTGCTTAACTAGCACGAGGCCCTGGCAAGAGGAGCTTGTCAGGACGAATAGAAGATTTTATCTTAGAAGACCCGGCAAGGGCTCGGGGAGCGGCAAGCTTCCGGGCCCGGCAAGATCGAGATCCCCGGCAAGGTGCTTGCCGGGGGAGGTGCGCTGTGTGCCCGCGCTCCAGCTCATCGGCCCACGCGTCGCCCTGGGGCCACTCCAGGGACGCGTGGCGGATGGCTGTGCAGCCTGGGGGACACGGTGGCACTCCACGGCAGTGGATCCATCGCCGTGGCAGACGGAGACGCAACGGCGGGAGCTTTTGGGGTCGACGGCGACGGGCATTAAATGCCCTTGTCCCCCACTGTTAAAGTAGGTATAGACCACTGTTCTGTACTGTAGCTCCACTGTTCCCGCACTGTTACAACTACCACCTATTTTACATTTTTATCCCTTTCTCCTACGTTGACACCTGTCGGTGACCCCTTGCACTATAAAAGGAGGCCCATGCACAACGTGGAGGGGGTTCGAAACCTAGATCATTCTCACGCTCGTGTAGCTACTTCTTCAAGCTCCGAGCGCCCAACTCAATACACAACCAAGCAGGAGTAGGGTTTTACGCATCCGTGCGGCCCGAACCTGGGTAAAACTGCCCGTGCGTCTGCCTCGATCTGCTCTTCGTGCTCCCTCCGCCCTCGTACCGCACAGACAAGGGGCTCCGGTCCCATAGGTGTTCGTGGCGGACAGTTTCCCCCGACATCTTTGGCGCGCCAGGTAGGGGGCGTCGAGGTTGTGCGAACCTGATCCGGCGTTCGCGCGGGCGCAATCTTCATCAACCTCTCCAGCTTCATCAACAACTTCATCAGCAACAACTCCATGGCCCCGAAGAAGAAGCCTTCGGAGGTCGGAGGCCCGTCTGCGTCTCACCCGCCGCCACCAGAGCCAACGGTGGGCGGGGGAGACGCCGTCGGAAGGGTGGTTGCCGGCGAGGACACTCACGGTGCCACCAGATCCAAGAACAGGACGGACGACCGGACCTCGGTCTCCGTGGACGCACCACGTCCATCGCAACATACGACGACCCCGCAGCGCCATACCACGGGGGGTGGTATCCGCTTGCTGGGACAAGGCCATACCGGAGGTTCGCGGGACGCCCCGGACCCCCGTCCGGGCACAAGCAAAGCGAAGGCGCCGGCGCGGGACCCCGCTCCTTCTAACGTCGTTAGAAGTCCGAGCGTATCCCGCTCCTCGCACCGCTCGCCCGCGTTCCCCACTACTCCGGCAGAAGCGCTCGCAAGGGCGCAGCTGCTCCTCGATTTTCCTCCAGCGGCCGACAAGGCCGAGGAATGGAGGGCCACTATCCGGAGCCTGATAGACTTCGCCAACAACGACTCTCCGCAGCAGCCGTCGGCCTCACGGCCGCGGCAGGCCGAGAAGACGAAGGCTATCGGCGACAAGACTGCCGGGGGTGCGACAAGCGTGCACTCCCCGCCGCAGAAGCAGAAGACGCCGCCCCGCCGGAACAACCCCGACGACGGCTCCACAGCCTCGTCGGACCCGCGGGTCCGTCGGGACCAGCGCCAGGTCCTCGACGACCGGCGAGATGAAGACGCTCGGACCACGATCGAGCGCCGCCGAGAAGCTCGGCGACAATCCGACAAGAGAGCTGGGAACACTGTCGACGCACCCGCGCCCGGTGAACCAGGCGACTTGCCGTACGCGGCAGGCTGCCCTGCGTTCACCCGCGAGCTGCGGCGCGTCCAGTGGCCCAGCATGAAGAACTTTAAGCCCGACGTACCGGAGAAGTACGACGGCAAGACGCACCCCTCGGAGTTTCTCAGCGTCTACACCATAGCAGTGCAAGCTGCCGGGGGGCGCGACGAGAAGATCCTAGCCAACTACTTCCCGCTCGTGCTGAAGCCGAACGTCCGTTCGTGGCTCATGCACTTGCCGGAAGGCTCTATCTCTTCTTGGGCCGACCTCTGCCATCAGTTTGTTGGCGCCTTCACCGGCGGCCACAAACCCCATGGCCAGGAGAGCGATCTCCACATTTTGGCCCAGAAGGAAGGCGAACCCCTGCGCAAGTATATCCAACGTTTCAGCCGGGTACAGCACAACATCCCCGACGTTCACCCTGCTGCGGTTATTAGCGCGTTCCATCAGAACGTGCGTAACCGCCGCATGCGTGAGGAGATGGCAATGACCAAGATCAGGGACGTCAGCGAGCTCTACGCTCTTGCCGACAAGTGCGCCCGTGCAGAAGAGGGGAGAAAACTCCCCGGGGAGGATGCTGGCGCAGGGGGAAGCGACAGCGACGACGCCGCCCCGGCAAAGAAGAGCCGGCGGCGGAACAACAGGAAGAAGGGCAAGAAGGAAGTGCTTGCCGTCGAGAAGTCCGGCAAGGAGGCCCCCGCCAAGCAAGCGCAGGCTGGCGGCTCCGGCAAGGAGCCTGCCCCTGCGGCGGCGGCCGACAAGCCGGGTAGCTCCGACAAGCCATACTGTAAGATTCACCGCACCAAGGGTCACGATCTCTCCAACTGCAAGCGCGTCGAGTACCTCGTCGAGCAGCAAAGGGCTGAGTACGAGAGGCGCGACAAGGAGAAGGCCCAAGGAGGCGGGGAAGAGCCCAGCAAGAAGCGGCCATTCAATGGCCGGGGAGGACGCCGCGGCAAGGCTAAGCAGCGGCAAGGAGATCGACCTCCCCGGGGCCGCGACAACGACGAAGACGACGATGAAGACATGGAGGACGACGAGAACAGCGAGCAGGAGTTCCAGAAGGCCACGGAGGTCCTGTGCGTCGACGGTGGCGCCTCCCTGCACACCTCTCACCGCCAGCTGAAACAGTGGGTGCGTGAGGTGAATGCAGCGGAGCCGCCCGTGGAGTCGCGCAGGCTCCTCAAATGGTCCAGCACGCCCATCATTTTTGACCTTGAGGATCACCCTGACCGCACCACGGCGGTCGGGTGCTTGCCGATGCTGGTTTCCCCCACCATCCGCAACCTCAAGGTCACCAAAATGTTGGTTGACGGCGGGGCCGGGCTGAACTTGATCTCCTCTGCTGTGATCAAGAAACTCCAGATTCAAGACGGCGAGCTCGAAGAGACCGGTTCATTCCAAGGAATCAACCCGGGAAGGAGCAAGCCCAAGGGAAAGATTACTCTGCCGGTGACCTTTGGCGGGGAGCTCAACTTCAGGACTGAGCGCATCACCTTTGACGTTGCTGATATTCCATTGCCCTACAATGGGATACTCGGCCGTCCCGCCCTCGCCAAGTTCATGGCAGCTTCCCACTATGCCTACAACGTGCTGAAGATGCCGGGGCCGATAAGCGTCATCACTGTCCACAGCGACAAGAAAGATGCGCTTATTTGCGCCGACAAGATTTACCGGGATGCGGCAGCTGCGGCCGAGAAGGATACTCTTGCCGCTGAAGCTCCCGGGGGGAAGAAGACGAAGACCAAGTCCGGCAAGTGTTCTGGGACCCACTCCGGCAACCGCACCTCTTCGGAGTGCTGCGCCGCCGTCGAGGACGTTCCATCGAGCTCCACCGGCAAGAGCAAGAAAGGAATGGCTGCTCCTCCGGCAACCAAGAAGGTGTCCGCAAAGGAGGATGGCACTGGTGGTACCTTCACCATCAGTGCCACCCTTGACAGCAAATAGGAAAGCGCGCTCGTCGCCTTCCTGCGGGCGAATGTCGATGTGTTTGCTTGGCAACCATCTGACATCCCCGGTGTTCCCAGGAAGGTGATTGAGCACAAGCTTGCTGTCTGTCCTCATGCGCGGCCCATCAAGCAAAAAGTGAGGAAGCAAGCCGTGGAGCGCCAAGAGTTCATCAATGAGGAGATCAAGAAACTAGAGGCAGCAGGCCTAGTTAGAGGTGTGATCCATCCGACGTGGTTGGCAAACCCGGTCGTCGTGCGCAAGGCTAACGGGAAGTGGAGACTGTGTATAGACTTCATTGATGTCAATAAAGCATGTCCCAAGGATCCCTTCCCTCTGCCGCGCATTGACCAGATCGTTGACTCCACCGCCGGATGTGAGCTACTCTGTTTTCTTGATGCATACTCAGGCTATCACCAGATTTTCATGGCCAAGGAAGATGAGGAGAAGACTGCATTTATCACTCCATGTGGCACTTACTGCTTTATCCGCATGCCATTTGGACTGAAGAATGCAGGCTCAACTTTTGCAAGGGTAGTGTACACTGCTTTTGAGCCACAGATCCACAGGAATGTAGAAGCCTACATGGATGATATCGTGGTGAAGAGCAAGAGCAAAGAAACACTGATTCAAGACTTGGAAGAAACGTTTCAGAACCTGCGCAGGATACAACTCAAGCTGAACCCCGAGAAGTGCGTCTTCGGAGTTCCCTCCGGCAAGCTTCTCGGGTTCTTTGTATCACAAAGGGGGATTGAAGCCAACCCCGACAAGATCAAAGCCATCGAGCAGATAGAAGCTCCAAAGCGCGTCAAAGATGTCAGAAGGCTTGCAGGTTGCGTTGCTGCCCTCAGTAGGTTCATTTCAAAATCCGCAGAACGCGCCCTACCTTTCTTCAAAATCTTGAAGAAGGCAGGTCCCATGAAGTGGACTCCGGAAGCGGAGGCGGCGTTGCAGGATTTGAAACGGTACCTGTCCTCTACTCCTATACTTGTCGCACCTAAACCACAGGAAAAGTTGTTGCTATACTTAGCGGCAACCAACCAGGTGGTTAGTGCTGCGTTAGTAGCGGAGAGGGAGTCCGACGAGGAGACAGCATCACCGGCAAGCGAATCTAGCGACAAGCAGGGGGCTGTCCCGACAAGCTCTGGCCCCGACAAGGAAGACTCTGCGCAGGAACAAGGAGAGGTGCGGAAGAAGATGGTGCAGCGCCCAGTGTATTTTGTAAGTTCCCTTCTCCAGGGAGCTAGATCAAGGTACTCTGGTGTGCAAAAATTGCTTTTCGGCCTCCTCATGGCTTCGAGAAAGCTGCGCCACTACTTCCAAGCCCATGAGATAACGGTGGTCACTCGCTTTCCGTTGAAGAGGATATTGCACAATCCAGAGGCAACAGGCAGGATCGTCGAGTGGGCACTGGAGCTGTCAAGCTTTGGACTCAAGTTTGAAAGTACTTCAACCATACAGAGCCGAGCTTTGGCAGAATTCATTGCTGAATGGACCCCAACGCCCGACGAGGAAGTTCCAGAAACAAGTGTACCCGTGCAAGAAGCGACAAGTGAATGGATAATGTATTTTGACGGTGCCTTCTCGCTGCAAGGCGCCGGTGCCGGCGTGGTACTCATCGCGCCCACCGGAGAGCACCTCAAATATGTTATCCAGATGCACTTTCCCAGGGAGCAAGCGACAAACAACACTGCAGAATATGAAGGCTTGCTTGCCGGCCTCAGGATTGCGGCCGAACTTGGGATCAGGAAGCTGATTGTACGGGGAGATTCTCAGTTGGTGGTCCGACAAGTTAACAAGAGCTACCAGAGCCCTTTGATGGAAGCATATGTCGATGAAGTGAGGAAGCTTGAAGAGCACTTTGAAGGTCTGCAGATGGAGCACGTCCCAAGAGCCCAAAATGAGATTGCAGATGGCCTTTCAAAGTGCGCCGCAATGAAGTTACCTGTGGAACCAGGGACCTTTTTGCTCAAGCTGACTCAACCATCAGTTACACCATCAATTGGGCAGTCCAAGAAGAGAAAGTTGGTCTCCGGCGACTACTTGCCGGCGGATCTTCCTGAACCCGCCGCCAAAGTTCCCAGGATCAACGACAACGCTGAGGAACAGTTTGCTCCTGCAAGCCCTCGGGCTTGTGCAGTTGAAGCAAGTGTTCCCGACAAGCCTCGCCCCGGCGAGCTTGCCGGGGGACCGTCAGCTCCGACAGGACCAGAGGTCTTTGCCGTAGAAGCTGGGGTTCCCGCAGCGGCCCTCGAGCCTTTAGTCCTTGTCGTCGAGCCCCGAGCTCCGGCATGGGCACAGCAGATCGTCCGTTTTTTGCAAACTGGAGAACTTCCCGACGACCCTCAAGAGATAGAGAAGATAACCAGGCAGTCAAGTATGTATCAGTTTGTGGATAACGAGCTGTACAGAAGAAGACTCAATGGTGTCAGGTTGAAGTGCATCTCCAGGGAAGATGGACAGAAGCTGTTGGCAGAAATACACGGAGGCATATGCGGCCACCACATTGGCGCAAGGGCACTTGCCGGGAAAGCTTTCCGGCAAGGGTTCTTTTGGCAAGAAGCCCTCCAAGATGCAACTGCACTAGTAACCAAGTGTGAAGCGTGCCAGTTCCATGCAAAGCAAGTTCATCAGCCAGCTCAAGCTCTCCAAACAATCCCTTTGTCCTGGCCTTTCTCGGTCTGGGGGCTCGATATCCTCGGCCCTTTCCCTCGCGCTGTCGGGGGCTTTGAGTACTTGTACGTTGCAATCGACAAGTTCACAAAGTGGCCGGAAGTGGAGCCAGTGAGAAAGGTGACAGCACAGTCAGCAGTCAGGTTCTTCAGGTCGATTGTTTGCCGTTTCGGGATCCCTAACAGGATCATCACCGACAACGGTACGCAATTCACTAGTCGCACCTTCATGCAATACGTCCAAGACCTTGGCGCCAAGGTCTGTTTCGCTTCTGTTGCTCACCCGAGGAGCAACGGCCAAGCGGAGAGGGCAAACGCTGAAGTGCTGCGCGGACTCAAGACAAGGACCTTTGACAGGCTGCGCAAGTGCGGAAGGAATTGGATAGAGGAGCTCCCGGCGGCTCTTTGGTCAATCAGAACGACACCAAATCGAGCCACCGGACAGACACCTTTTGCTCTGGTCTATGGAGCGGAAGCAGTTCTCCCCACGGAACTCGTATACGGATCTCCTCGAGTGCTCGCTTATGATGAGCTCGAGCAAGAGCAACTGCGGCAAGATGACGCATTGCTCCTTGAGGAGGGACGTCTCCAGGCTGCTGTACGAGCTGCTCGATACCAGCAAGCTTTGCGCCGCTACCATAGCCGCAAAGTCAAGGCCAGGAGTCTCGAGGAAGGCGACCTTGTTCTTCGGCGTGTTCAGTCCGCCAAGAATTCCAACAAGTTGACGCCGAAGTGGGAAGGCCCTTATCGGGTGAGACAAGTCACGAGGCCCGGCGCTGTCCGCCTCGAGACCGAAGAAGGCTTACCGGTGAGCAACTCCTGGAACATAGAGCATCTTCGCAAGTTTCACCCCTAAGGCGCGGTTGCCGTGATCCGCTCCGGCAACCACCTTTTGTACAAGCCTTGCCGCTGTTGCATGTAACCCTTTGTACAAAGCCGGGCGCAGACCCCGTGCATCAGTAAAGATTTCGTGTTTTCGCATCGATTGCCTTTCGCATGTTTCTCTTTGCTATTTGCATGTTTTATTTGGCATTTGATGCAACACTTAGACATTCGGTAAGCGCTATTACGCCGAAAGGCAATATGCTTGTTTCCCTCTCCTTTTCCTTTTTCTCTTAAGCAGAAGGAACGTTCCTCGCGCACAAGTTTGCCGGGGGGGAAGGAGATGGAGGAGGAACTAAGTGCCGTTCAAGTAAGAAGAGCCTTACCGGAAAGCGGACAACATGAGCAAGCAGCATATGAAAGATAAGTTGTTAGAATTTGACCAGTTCAAATTTTAAATTTTGGTTGTCTTCCTTGAACGATCACACTTTGTATGGAAAACCTGTGCGCGGAGGAACCTACCCGTAGCTTGCCGCACCCTTATCTTGTTTTCGAGTCCACTCAACGATTTAAGTGAGCTGCGACAAGTGTCGCGCCCTTGCCTCGTTTCCGAGTACACTCAGCAAGCTAAGCGCGTTGCGACTTGCTGCGGCGAGGTTGCTTGCCGGCGAGGACCTTGGCCAGCAGGCTGCTCAGGGTCCAGCGCTCAGCGCTCGCGGCAAGGGCCCCTTGCCGGCAAGCTCCCCGGGAGCGTAGGGTGACAAACATACAAAGTCAAAGATGGGAACAAGGAAGATAACATTGCACTGATTGATTGAAGTAAAGCAAATATCTTACAAGGATAACTTGTCGCAATGGACTAATGAGTTCATAACATAATGTGCAGCAACGAAAAGATAAAGATAAATGGGGCCCTAGTCTACGCGGTCGCCCTCCTTCCTGCCAAGCTTTGCCACCTTGGCGATGATATGGCCGACCTGCTCCTTCAGGGCCTCCGTGTTTGCATCCGCCGGCAAGCTGCGAAGAACGTTCGTGAGGTTGATCCCCGGGTTGCGGAACACGATCTTCGTCAAGACCCGCTCCAGAGTTCCCGCGCAGAGACGGCGCGACTCCTCGGCCAGCTGCGCGGGGATGCGGTTCCGGAGACCTGCGAGGGCCGGAGCGACGCCTCTGAAGAAGAGGCTGAGCTTGGCGCTGTGCGGGAGGTCTGGATCCGGCGAGTAGATAAGATGTTCGACCTTCAAAGCAAGCAATTCCTGGTCAATGTTGGATGCAGAAGAAACCAGCTCTTCGGTCCACACCTCGATAGTCTGCCGGAAGAGCTCGGAGGCCTTGTTAACGCTCTCCATCAAGGTTCGCTACTTGCGGAGCTCATCCTTCAGCTTGGTCTCCTGGGCCCGGGCAGCATCAAGCGATTCCTTCAGGGTGGTGACCTTCAGCTCCAAGTCTTCAATGGAATCCTTGGCGGCCTTCAGCTCGTCACCCCTCTGGGACAAACTCACCTGGAGCTCTGAGTTGGTGTGAGCATCCTTCTCGCGCTCCAGGATGAGCGCAGCAACCTTCTCGGCGCTCACCTTCACCGCCTTCTCCAGTTGTTCAACCTTGGCGGCAAGCTCCTTCTTGGCGTCTTCCGCGGCAGCAGCAGCGGCTTTCGCCTCCTTCAGCTCCCCGCCAAGGGCAGCCTCGCGAGCGGCAAGGTCCTCCTCATGGGAGTCGAGATCCACCTTCCGCTGCGCGAGCTCTCCTTCTCGCCGGGACATCTCCACCCCGGCGAGCCGTTGCTGTTCTTCAGCCTCGGCTTTCTCCAACAGCCACTCTTGATATTCACCGGCGAGACGCTCGCGCTCCTCCGCCACCTCGCGGAGGCCCGCCTTGTGGGCAGCGCTGAGCTCCGCCGCACGCTTCTCCATTTCGGCGGCGGCCTGGGCAGCAAGGGCTTCCCGGGAGGCAAGCTTCGCCTGCCTGGCCCGGTAAAGGGCCAGGAGTTGGTGGAGAAGCTTCTCCTCCTCGGGCCCATCTCCTTCGCCGGGCGCCTCGACGACTGTCAGACCCGCGGAGGCGAGGACTTCTCCGTCAAACGCCTCGCCCTCCGCGGGAGCTCTTGATGAAGACCCCCAAGGCACTTGGATAAAGACGCCATTGGGGGCACGAAGATAGTACGCGTGCTTCTCGCCGGTGGAGGGGCCGGCGGCCGGTGTAGCATCTGGTGCTCCCGCCACCTCCGGGTCGGCGGTGCGGTCGCCGTCCCCCTCCCCGGTCGCGGCGTCAGCGGCCGGAGTGGCCTCCTGCGCGGCCGGCTCGGTGGCCTCGGTCGCCTCCTCGGTGGCCTCGGCCATCTCCACGACGACGGGAACGTCATCGCCGCCGCCCTGCGCGCCCTCCTCATCCTCGATATTGATGACCTCGGTCTCCATCGGCGCGGGAGGAGGAGGAGGAAGATCTAGGAGAAGAAGAAAAAGAAGTTCGAAATCAAGCAAAGATCCAAAAAGAAGCAAAGTCAAGAAAACCAAGTACAGAACGTACCTTGGCGGACGTCCTCTGCGGCGGGCTCCCTTGCCGGGGAGCTCGGCCTTGGCGGAGTGGCCGTCCTCGCCGGGCTGCTCGCCCTTGGCGGGGTACTCTGCCTTGGCGGAGTACCCGCCCTTGGCGGAGCGCTCTCCCTTGCCGGAGAGTTTTGCCTTGCCGGGGACGGCGGGGCCTGCAGCTCCTCGGTGACGGTCTCCGGGCGCTCTTCCCGCTGCGGCTCCACCTCTGCACAAGAGAAGATAGAAGAACCAAGACATTCAAAAAAAAAAAAAAAAGAGAGATCAAAGCCCTAAGCGCGCCCCGACGAGCAAAAACAGTAAACCTCTAACTTACGCTGGGGGCTGCTCCCCGGAGCGGCACTCGGGTCCGGCAAGCTCGGCTCCGGTGCGATCCCTGCTTCCGCGACGGATGGGTCTTCTACGACCTCAACTGTGGGCACCCTGACCCTCTTCGCGCGCTGCTCCAAGGTCCTGCAATCACAAGCAACAAGCAAAGTCAAGCGTCAGCAACAATCGAGATATAAAAATCAAGAAGGAGTAAGGTCTCGGGTCCTTACTCTTGGTCCTCCTCGTCGTCCTCGCTCAGCGCGGAGAAGTCAAACTCCACGGTGGGCGCGTTAGCGCGAGGAGCGGAGGATGAAGATTCCCTCGCGCGTTTCGGAGCCACCGGGGCTGGGGGCTGCGTAGGCCCAGCCCCTGTGGTGGCCGGCGCCCGAGAAGTGGGCGGAGCAGCTGCTCCGCTCCGAGAAGATCCTTGCCGGCTCGGTGCCGGCCTGCGGGACGCCTCCGTCGTGGTCCGCGCGCGCGGGGCCTCTGCCGTGGCCGGCACGCCGGTCGCCCTTGGCACGGCTTGGCTCGGCCGGGGAGCTGCCCGGCGAGCTGGCTGTTGCCGGGGCGCTCGCGCCTGCTCCCCCGTCGCCGCCTTGCGGAGACGCTTCAATGGGGACTGCTTCGGGCTCGCCGGGGGCGGGGAGCTCTCCGACGAGGAGAGGTCGTCGGCGTAGAGCTCGGTGGATCCGCCGGTGTCTTCCTCCTCCCCCTCCTCTCCCTCGGCCAGTTCGCTGGCCCCAGCGCCTTGCACTGCGGGCCCCTTCCCCTTGGTGGCCCCGTTTCGTCCGGCGCCTTCGCTCCTCGCGGCACCCCTGCTTCCTCCGGCTGTGCCCTCCATTGCCGCGGCCTCCGTCGCGATCCCATTGATCCCGGAGTGCCTCAGCGAGGGGACCCCGGCGAGCGCGTCGGGAGGGAGCTCTAGCAGCTTGCGAATCTCCTCCTTATCCGCCTGGCTGGAGGCATCCGCGGCTTCCGCCTCCGCGGGTGTGTATCCAAAGTTTCCCGCCGCCGCGGCTGCGGCGACTTCTTCAGCGCGAGAGGCCATGTAAGCAATCTCTTGGTCGGTGGTGGCCCGCGTGTGCAGCTTGAGATCGTCCGTCTTCTCCAACACCTCCACAAGGTTGTCGTAGAACTCGAGGACGTCGATAGGCTTGGGCGCAATCCACGTGCGCTCCAATCCATGAGAGTCGCACGCGGGCATCATAGCGACAAGGCGATCCCGGGCGCTGCTGGCGCAGAGCGGCACCACTCCCCGGGGAGCGCGGAAGTACTCGGGGTGTGCCGGGTCGAACTTGAAAAGTTCCCTGACCATACCCCGCAGCTCGAGTGTTGTGAAGTTAAAATTGAGGCCGGGGCGCAGCCTCATGATGTCTGCCGGGCCGCCGTATTGCCACGCCGGCCTTTTCCGGTCTTGGAGGGGGGCGATCCGGCGACGAAGAAAGTCCGCGCCCACTTCAGCGACAGACAGCGGCGCCATCCGAAGACGAAGGATTCTGACGAGAGCGATATCCAGCTTGGAATCGTCGGAATCGAAATTACTCCAATCCCTGCCGCGCACGATGGGCGATGTGCGCGGCGCGGTGAAGTGTTGCGGCCGCTCCTCGACGACCCAGCACCATTCCGCGCGCCATTCTTCCCACTTGCCGCGGAGCTCCCCCGGCAAGTAGGCTGATTTCTTATTCAGCCTAAACACCCAAGAGATTCCTCCGGAGAGGGGGGCGTCGGCCTCTACTCTGGGGATGAAAAAGTGCCTAAAGAGAGCTACGTTGAGCTGGATTCCTACGAAGTTTTCGCACATGTGTGCGAAAACGGACATGGTGAGGATGGCGTTGGGAGTGAAGTCGAGGAGGTGGAGGCCATAAGTATTCATGATATCGCAGAAAAAGTTTGAGAAGGGAGGGCACAGACCGCAGTGGAAAAAGGCTGCGAAAAAGTAATACCCGCCGGGGTAGTGATCCTTGGCGACGGCCGGGTAGACGCGCGTGCGGGGGTGTGCTGGGGTCTCCTTGGCCCAGAACAAATAATATTTGTTCCAAAGCTCCCGCACGCCGAGCTTCGGCGCGAAGACAATGTGCTCCTTCCGGTACGCGGCGAGCTTCGCCGCCTGATCTGACTTCTCCCGCTTGGACTTCTCCGACTTCGCCTTATCGGTCTTTGGGGCCATGGCGGACGCGGTGGAAGGAAGGGGACGAAGAGCTTGGTGGTGGCGGAGGAGTAGAGGCAAAGCGCAGAGGAATCTAAGGAAGAAGACGATGGCAATGAGTGCGCAGGGAGGGGAACCGCGCCGCTCTCTCTGCTTTTATGGGAGAGTGGGGGGCGTTTCGCCCTTCCCATTAAAGAAATCGTGGGCACGTCCCATCCCACGGCGCCGCAATCGACGCGTGCCGTTGCCGTGGGGTGCGGCGGATATGGAAGTGGATTCGGCGCGCCGCGGGCCGCGGGTGCCCGTGCACTGTTTTGGGCCTGGCCCAACAGCACTCGGCACCGTGTGTGGCCCAGGCCCGGGGGCTCCTGTCGGTGTACTAAGGTAGGGGTACCCTAGTACCCCAACTTGTGCACGGGCAGCGGCAGCTCCCCGTGGCAGGGTTCACCACGCGCTTGCCGGAGACCTTCCTGCCCCTTATCTAGCCATTCAAAAACAAAGTATACAAGACAGAAGACCAAGACCCCGGCAAGAGGAGCTTGTCGGGAAGGCCGTCCCAGGCTCGAGATTGCTTAACTAGCACGAGGCCCTGGCAAGAGGAGCTTGTCAGGACGAATAGAAGATTTTATCTTAGAAGACCCGGCAAGGGCTCGGGGAGCGGTAAGCTTCCGGGCCCGGCAAGGTCGAGATCCCCGGCAAGGTGCTTGCCGGGGGAGGTGCGCTGTGTGCCCGCGCTCCAGCTCATCGGTCCACGCGTCGCCCTGGGGCCACTCCAGGGACGCGTGGCGGATGGCTGTGCAGCCTGGGGGACACGGTGGCACTCCACGGCAGTGGATCCATCGCCGTGGCAGACGGAGACGCAACGGCGGGAGCTTTTGGGGTCGACGGCGACGGGCATTAAATGCCCTTGTCCCCCACTGTTAAAGTAGGTATAGACCACTGTTCTGTACTGTAGCTCCACTGTTCCCGCACTGTTACAACTACCACCTCTTTTACATTTTTACCCCTTTCTCCTACGTTGACACCTGTCGGTGACCCCTTGCACTATAAAAGGAGGCCCATGCACAACGTGGAGGGGGTTCGAAACTTAGATTACTCTCACGCACGGTGTAGCTGCTTCTTCAAGCTCCCGAGCGCTCAACTCAATACACAACCAAGCAGGAGTAGGGTTTTACGCATCCGTGCGGCCCGAACCTGGGTAAAAACTGCCCGCGCGTCTGCCTCGATCTGCTCTTTGTGCTCCCTCCGCCCTCGTACCGCACAGACAAGGGGCTCCGGTCCCATAGGTGTTCGTGGCGGACAGTTTCCCCCGACAAAGCTGCTTACATATTGGGCATCAAGATCTATAGAGATAGATCAAGACGCTTGATAAGACTTTCGATGAGTACATACCTTGATAAGATTTTGAAGTAGTTCAAAATGGATCAGTCAAAGAAGGAGTTCTTGCATGACTTGTAAGGTGTGAAGTTGAGTAAGACTCAAAGCCAGACCACGGCAGAAAAATATAGAGAGAATGAAAGTCATTCCCTATGCCTCAGCCATAGGTTCTATAAAGTTTGTCATGCTGTGTACCAAACATGTTGTGTACCTTGCCATGAGTTTGTCAAGGGGGTACAATAGTGATCCAGGAGTAGATCACTGTACAGTGGTCAAAATTATCCTTAGTAACTGGATGACTAAGGAAATGTTTCTCGATTATGGAGGTGACAAAGAGTTCGTCGTAAAGGGTTACGCCGATGCAAGCTTTGACACTAAATCCAGATGACTCTAAGTATCAATCTGGATGCGTATTGAAAGTGGGAGCAATTAGCAAGAGTAGCCCCATGCAGAGCATTGTAGACATAGAAATTTGCAAAATACATACGGATCTGAATGTGACAGACCCGTTGACTAAACTTCTCTCACAAGAAAAACATGATCACACCTTATTACTCTTGGGTATTAATCACATAGCGATGTGAACTAGATTATTGACTCTAGTAAACCCTTTGGGTGTTGGTCACATGGCGATGTGAACTATGGGTGTTATTCACATAATGATGTGAACTATCGGTATTAAATCACATGGCGATGTGAGCTAGATTATTGACTCTAGTGCAAGTGGGAGACTGAAGGAAATATGCCCTAGAGGCAATAATAAAGTTGTTATTTATATTTCCTTATATCATGATAAATGTTTATTATTCATGCTAGAATTGTATTAACCGGAAACTTAGTACATGTGTGAATACATAGACAAAACAGAGTGTCCCTAGTATGCCTCTACTAGACTAGCTCATTGATCAAAGATGGTTATGTTTCCTAACCATAGACATGAGTTGTCATTTGATCAACGGGATCACATCATTAGGAGAATGATGTGATGGACAAGACCCATCCGTTAGCTTAGCACTATGATCGTTTAGTTTTACTGCTATTGCTTTCTTCATGACTTATACATGTTCCTATGACTATGAGATTATGCAACTCCCGAATACCGTAGACCTTGTGTGCTATCAAACATCACAACGTAACTGGGTGATCATAAAGATGCTCTACAGGTGTCTCCGAAAGTGTTCGCGGTGTTGGCATAGATCAAGACTAGGATTTGTCACTCCGAGTGTCGGAGAGGTATCTCTGGGCCCTCTCGGTAATGAACATCATTATAAGCCTTGCAAGCAAATGACTAATGAGTTAGTCACGAGATGATGTATTACAGAACGAGTAAAGAGACTTGCCGGTAACGAGATTGAACTAGGTATAGAGATACCGACGATCGAATCTCGGGCAAGTAACATACCGATGACAAAAGGAACAACGTATGTTGTTATGTGGTTTGACCGATAAAGATCTTCGTAGAATATGTAGCAGCCAATATGAGCATCCAGGTTCCACTATTGGTTATTGACCGGAGATGAGTCTCGGTCATGTCTACATAGTTCTCGAACCCGTAGGGTCCGCACGCTTAACGTTTGATGACGATCGGTATTATGAGTTTATGAGTTTTGATGTACCGAAGGTAGTTCGGAGTCCCGGATGAGATCACGGACATGAGGATGAGTCTCGGAATGTCCGAGACATAAAGATTGATATATTGGACGACTATATTCGGACACCGGAAGTGTTCTGGAAAGTTTCGGAGTTTACCGGAGTGCCGGGGGGGTTACCGGAACCCCCCGGAGGAATGGTGGGCCCTGGTGGGCCATAGGGGAGAGAGAGGGCAGCAGCCAAGAGGTGGCGCGCCCCCTCCCTAGGAGGAGTCAGAATAGGACAAGGGGAGGGGGGCGCTGATGGGCCTCGAACCCCTCGTTGGTTACCCCAAGTGGAAGGTGTAAGATGCAGTAAGTAGAAGTGTTTTCCCCTAGCAAAGATGCCAAGGATCGAATCCCCAGAGACTCCTAGGTTCAACAGGTAGGTGTCAACTGCTAACGGCGCAATTAGCAATCAACGTGGACCTGCACACAGATACAAATAACTTTGCTCCCAACGAGTACAGAGAGGTTGTCAATCTCTCCGGCCTTGTAGTTCACAAAGGGTTAAAAGCAATATGATAGTAGTGATAGATAGTGTTTTGCAATAGTAAATAAAATAGCGGAAAGTAAATAGTGTATGTGATTCAATGATAGTAATATGGGCTGGAATCTCATGATGTTCACTAGTGATGTCTCTCTCCCAAAAGACGATAAAACAGCTATGTGAGGTACACAAATTACAGCTGGGCAATTGACAGGACCACGAACGCAAACCAATGCTGACTACATTGCAAGAAAGGTTGATGTTCAAAGCATGGGCGGTACGCCAAAGTAAGTAGACCGAAATCCATCAATATCTACTACTAATCATCCACCTTGAGATATCTATCCAGAACATCTCGCTGGTATTAAGTTGCGAGTCCCACCCATAGTGTAAACTCAATGCAACAGACAACTGCATTAAAAGAACTTTGCGTAAAGTAAACAATCCTTGCACCCGCGGGCACAAGCACCGTTGTTTTCCCCCTTGTGGCAACAGCACATCCCCTAGACTCATGTTTCTGTCACTCAAGCTAATCATCGAGGGGCATGAACCCACAATCGAGCATAACGTTCCCTCTTGGAGTCACTACTTACTACTTGGCCAAAGCAATAAATAACAACGGAGAACATGCAAGAATTACTTATGAACTAAAATATAAAAGAGATGAATCAAATATATTACTCAAGATCAATCTGAACATAATCTCATAATCCATCGGATCCCAGCAAACTCAATATAGCAACAGCATAAGGATTACATAGGTGCCTCGATCATGTAGGGCAGCTCACGACGACTAATTAGTGAAGCACAAGAACGGGAGGAGAACATCACATAGCTACTGGTCATGGACTCATGGTCCAAGGGAGACTACTCACAAGTCATCCGGAAGGCGTCCATGGTGGTGGAGAAGCTCTCGGTGGTGGTCCTCCCCTCCGGCAGGGTGCCGGGAAGAGTTCTCCTGGTGCTCCCGATCTTGGAAGCGGCGGTGGCGGCAGAACAGAGATGGGATCGCGAAAAGAAGTCCTGTTTCGAGGGTTTCGGAGAGTCCTTTAAATATATGCCAAAGTAGGGCACCGGGGGGCTCTCGGGGGGCCGAGGCGCCCCCCCCGGCGCGGCCCAGGGGGGGCGCGCCCACAGGGCGCCTGGAGCCCATGTGGCCCCCCCAGGTTGCCCTTCGGACGCAGTGTTGTTTCCGTATCGCTGATTTTTTATATAATTTTTCTGGATTTTTCTGGGCAGTTCTCGAAACGTGAAAACCTGAAATACAAAAACAGCCGAAAATAGAAACTGGCACTGGGGTGCACTGGATTAGTAAGTTAGTCCAAATATGATCAAAAGTGTATGGAAGTGTATGAATATCATAGCAATATCACCCAAAAGTGGCATGGAGCAAGCAGAAATTATAGATACGTTTTGGACGTATCAACATCCCCAAGCTTAATTCCTGCTCGTCCTCGAGTAGGTAAATGATAAAAAGAATAATTTCTGTGGTGACATGCTATTAACCATATAGGACTTTCTCATAGTCATATGACAAAAGCTTACTGAGACAATGATTCTAAAGTAACTAAGTTGTCTCAAGAGAAAATCACAAATGACTGAAAGTTTTACAACATGAAACTGAAATATCAAAAAGATTTGCAATGAACATGATGTGCAAACATGATCAAGTGATATCTAGCTTGCCCCATTTAGTGATGCAAAACATAAGTGCAGGGGCACCTTCAAGGTTTAAGTGATGACTAGATACAATCATTTCAGAATAAACGATATCACAATCATGCAAAAGACAATGCTACTTTGGGACAATGCACATTACACTCAGAATGACAATCATGCTCTCAGTAGTTGGTGCTTGAAGTGCTAGAGCTTTTTATTTTGTAACATGGAAGCAATGGTGTCAACGGTAGTAGTACTGCATATGTGTCATGCATAAAACATCCTATAAGTTGCAAGCCTCATGCATCGAATACCAATAGTGCTCGCTCCTTGTCCTAATTAGCTCGGATCCCCATGGGTTATCATTGCATTGCATATGTTTTAACCAAGTGTCACAAAGGGGTACCTCTATGCCACCTGTACAAAGGTCCAAGGAGATAGATCGCATTTGATTTCTCGTTTTCGATAGATCTCAACTTGAGGACATCCATACCGGGACAACATAGAAAATAGATGATGGACTCCTCTTTAATGCATAAGCATATTCTCATGAGAGATTGAGGATTAAGGTCCAAGCTAAAACTTCCACCATGATGCATGGCTTTGGTTGGCGGCCCAATGTTCTTCTCTAACAATATGCATCTTAATTCAACCCACGGTAAATCACCCATACTTCAGACAATACGAACATGCATAGCAACTCACATGATATTCAACAAAGTGTGACAGTTGATGGCGTCCCCAGAAACATGGTTACCGCTCAGCAAGCAACTCATAAGAAATAAGATACATAGGCAACATATTCTTTACCACAATAGTTTTTAGGCTACTTTCCCATGAGCTATGTATTGCATGGTTAATTTGCTTAGTGCAGGTGGAGGTTAGCAAAAGACTGGGAGCAACCAACTAAGAGAGCAATGACGGTCATAATCATGCAGAGCGACAAAGCAATATTGAATCAGGCATGGTAGTTATATCGCTACTCAGAAACAAAAGATCATCAAGGCTTGACAGACTTTCTTTACAGTCTTGAATATGTGTGAGCATACGCCAAGTCAATCAAAACAAATTCTCGAAGGAAGATATTACTAAACCATACCACATCATAGGCAAACAAACCAAGTTGGTACTCCAATAACACATTGGGAACCCCCCAGCTATTTGAGATTAACCAAAAGAAAACCTGAACTACTAAGCATCATCATGCAAGTAGCATCTTTATCATAGACACATTAACCAATGCAACGGAAGCAAACTCTCTTAATAAGGTGAGCATGGTAATTAAAGAGAGTTCAAGCAACCAACTAAATAAAAGCTCTTGAAAAGATAAGCATGAATACTAAGAGGAAAGCACGATAGTAGCTATTTAAAAGACAAAGAACACACACATCATAGATAGACATGAAAATTCTATGTAATGTTCTAGGTAAAGGTGGAGCGTGTTTCTCTCCCACATAAAGGAATGCTGGGTTCCGACTCGTTATGAAAAACTAAGAACAAAACTAAAAGCAAGACGCTCCAAGCATAGCACATAACACATGAAGTGATAAAAATATAGCGGAACGAAAGACGAACTGATAATGTTGATGGAGAAGGGGATGCACGGGGGGCATCCCCAAGCTTAGACGCTTGAGTCTCCTTGAATATTTCTTGGGGGTGCACGGGGGCATCCCCAAGCTTGAGCGCTTGACACTCCTGAATCTTTTTATCATCTTCCCTCGCACACTTGAAAACTCCCTTCATACACAACTCATCATAATCTGATTAGCGAGGTTAGTACCCTTAATAAAATAATTATACCTTGCTGGAAATAAGGATATTCTTGAAGTTCTACTGTTTTTCAAGATTGCCAAAAGGTTTTTGCAAAGAAAAAGCAAGTTCTCAATTTGCAAAGTGAAGGTAAGGCAAAACAGGACAGAATCTGTGAAAAACAGAACAGCAGGCAGTAATTGACCTGTTCGGGATAATTCTGCAACTCAAATCAAAAAACTCAGAACTGACACACGAAAGACAATTATATAGAGAACGCTGTCGAAAAAATTCAGACCAAAAAGATGAGCTGGTGATTTTATACGAATTTGTCTATCCAAGGACAGAATCTGTTTCCTGGACAGCACCTCACAACTTTTGAACTTTCTAGCAATCAGAGGCTATACTTGGCACAAATATGAAAAGCAAAGATACAATGATGATGCTACAGCATTAAACAACATCAAGACACAACAAAAGCAAAAATTTATTCATGTGGGCTGCCTCCCAAAAGCGCTTTCTTTTATGCCTTTAAGCTAGGCATAATGCATAGATCAAGTTTTATCAAGAGTAAAAGAATAGCTAGCCCGTACAACGGACTCAAAAGGTAACTTGACCTTCTTACGAGGGAAGTGTTCCATCCCTTTCTTGAGAGGAAACTGAAATTTTATATTACCCTCTTTCATGTCAATGACAGCACCAACGGTGCGCAAAAAGGGACGTCCCAAAATAATTGGACAAGAAGGATCACATTCAATATCCATAACAGTATAATCAACGGGCACATAATTATCATTGACAACAATAAGAACATCGTCAATCCTCCCCAAAGGTTTCTTTATGGAAGAATCAACGAGACGAACACCAAAAGAACAAGAATCATAAGGTTTCAATTTAAGCATATCATATATCCTTTTGGGCATAACAGAGGTACTAGCATCAACATCACATAATGCATAACAAGAGAAGTCATTCAAATTAATTTTTATCATAGGATCCCAACCATCCTCTAGCTTTCTAGGTATGGAGGCTTCTACTCTAAGTTTCTCCTCCCTAGCTTTGATGAGAGCATTAGTGATATGCTCTGTGAAGGCAAGGTTAAGCGTGCTAGTGCGGGGATCTCTAGACATCTTGTGAAGGAAATCAATAACTTCGGTAAGAGTGCAATTATCAAAATCAAGGTCACGAGCATCAAGTAAGGTAGTAGTGGTGTCCTTAAGGTTCACCTGTTTGGTAGTTGACATAGCATCACCATTAATAGGTCCATTGGGACCAGGAGTACATTGGGTGCTAAGAGTGTGAACATCCTCAATAACTTGGATAGTAGCAACAGTATGGTGGGTAGGAAGGCTCTTAATTCTTTCCTCTTCCTCCCTTAGGGATGCAACCACTTCGGGTTTAGCTGCCATTTGGTTTATCAAAGTAGATTGTGTGTGGGACATATTGGAAACTTGGGTTTCAGTGATAGTGAGTCTAGTCTGGAGGTTGGAAATCTCAATATTTATGTTCTCTAATCGTTTACTAATGTCTTGCAAGATAGCAGTATGCTCATTTAATTGCCTCGAGAAGGTTTTGTTTTGTTCATATTGGTTGTGCATGTAATTCTTAGTGGCCTTCTCTATTTCTAGCAGTTTCTCATAGCCAGGTAAATCTCTATTTTTTGGAAAGAGTTATTGGTAGTAGGATAAGCATTGTCATACGATCTAGAATTACTACCAAAGTTACTCCTATAAGCATCGGCAATCACTGAATCCAAAGGATCATAACGAGGATCAACAGAAGATTGTTTCGAAAGTAGAGACATGATCAAGTCAGCTTTTTCATTAAGGGAGGAAATCTCCTCGACGGAGTTTACCTTCCTACCTGTTGGAGCGCGTTCGGTGTGCCATTGGGAATAGTTGGTCATCATCTCATCGAGAAGCTTTGTGGCAGCACCAAGTGTAGTTGACATAAAAGTTCCTCCCGCGGCCGAGTCTAACAAGTTACGCGAGGTAAAGTTCAAGCCTGCATAAAAAGTTTGGATAACCATCCAAGTAGTCAAACCGTGAGTAGGGAAGTTTTTGATAAGAGATTTCATACGTTCCCAAGCTTGGGCAACGTGTTCATTATCCAATTGTTTAAAATTCATGATGTTACTTCTAAGTTGGATAATTTTAGCAGGTGGATAGTATTTTCCGATAAAAGCATCTTTGCACTTGTCCCATGAATCTATGCTATTTCTAGGCAAAGACTGAAACCAAATTTTAGCTTCTCCTCTCAAAGAGAAAGGAAAAAGCTTAAGCTTAACAATATTACCATCTATTTCTTGGTACTTTTGCATATCACAAAGTTCTACAAAGTTGTTCAAGTGTAAAGCAGCATCATCTCCAGCACCGGAGAATTGTTCTCTCATGACTAAGTTAATTAAAGCAGGTTTAATTTCATATGAAGGTGCTGAAGTGGCAGGTGTAGTGATAGGTGTGCTGATAAAGTCATCGTTGTTGTGACTAGTGAAGTCACACAACTTGGTGTTTTCGGTGGAACCCATAGCAGCAAGCAAGCAAGATAACTATTTTTGTGATTTTTGATAAAAGGAACTAAAGCAAAAATAAAAGGTAAACTAACAAGACTAAAAAGCAAAGGTAAAAGATAGCATGCAACTCCCCTATCCTGAAGAGTGGAGTCCCCGGCAACGGCGCCAGAAAATACTCCTTGATGGGCCTCGAACCCCTCGTTGGTTACCCCAAGTGGAAGGTGTAAGATGCAGTAAGTAGAAGTGTTTTCCCCTAGCAAAGATGCCAAGGATCGAATCCCCAGAGACTCCTAGGTTCAACAGGTAGGTGTCAACTGCTAACGGCGCAATTAGCAATCAACGTGGACCTGCACACAGATACAAATAACTTTGCTCCCAACGAGTACAGAGGGGTTGTCAATCTCTCCGGCCTTGTAGTTCACAAAGGGTTAAAAGCAATATGATAGTAGTGATAGATAGTGTTTTGCAATAGCAAATAAAATAGCGGAAAGTAAATAGTGTATGTGATTCAATGATAGTAATATGGACCGGAGTCTCATGATGTTCACTAGTGATGTCTCTCTCCCAAAAGACGATAAAACAGCTATGTGAGGTAAACAAATTACAGCTGGGCAATTAACAGGACCACGAACGCAAACCAATGCTGACTACATTGCAAGAAAGGTTGAGGTTCAAAGCATGGGCGGTACGCCAAAGTAAGTAGACCGAAATCCATCAATATCTACTACTAATCATCCACCTTGAGATATCTATCCAGAACATCTCGCTGGTATTAAGTTGCGAGTCCCACCCATAGTGTAAACTCAATGCAACAGACAACTGCATTAAAAGAACTTTGCGTAAAGTAAACAATCCTTGCACCCGCGGGCACAAGCACTGTTGTTTTCCCCCTTGTGGCAACAACACATCCCCTAGACTCATGTTTCTGTCACTCAAGCTAGTCATCGAGGGGCATGAACCCACAATCGAGCATAACGTTCCCTCTTGGAGTCACTACTTACTACTTGGCCAAAGCAATAAATAACAACGGAGAACATGCAAGAATTACTTATGAACTAAAATATAAAAGAGGTGAATCAAATATATTACTCAAGATCTATCTGAACATAATCTCATAATCCATCGGATCCTAGCAAACTCAACACAGAAACAACATAAGGATTACGTAGGTGCCTCGATCATGTAGGGCAGCTCACGAGGACTAATTAGTGAAGCACAAGAACGGGAGGAGAACATCACATAGCTACTGGTCATGGACTCATGGTCCAAGGGAGACTACTCACGAGTCATCCGGGAGGCGTCCATGGTGGTGGAGAAGCTCCCGGTGGTGATCCTCCCCTCCGGCAGGGTGCCGGGAAGAGTTCTCCTGGTGCTCCCGATCTTGGAAGCGGCGGCGGCGGCGGAACAGAGATGGGATCGCGAAAAGAAGTCCTGTTTCGATGGTTTCGGAGAGTCCTTTAAATATATGCCAAAGTAGGGCACCGGGGGGCTCTCGGGGGGCCGAGGCGCCCCCCGGCGCGGCCCAGGGGGGGCGCGCCCACAGGGCGCCTGGAGCCCCTGTGTCCCCCCCCCCCAGGTTGCCCTTCGGACGCAGTGTTGTTTCCGTATCGCTGATTTTTTATATAATTTTTCTGGATTTTTCTGGGCAGTTCTCGAAACGTGAAAACCTGAAATACAAAAACAGCCGAAAACAGAAACTGGCACTGGGGTGCACTGGATTAGTAAGTTAGTCCAAATATGATCAAAAGTGTATGGAAGTGTATGAATATCATAGCAATATCACCCAAAAGTGGCATGGAGCAAGCAGAAATTATAGATACGTTTTGGACGTATCAGGCGCGGCCCCTCTTTCCCTCTCCCTCTCCCTCTCTTTCCTTCCCCCTTCTTCCTTCCTCGGTAGTTCCTACTAGGAATAGGATTGCAATCCTATTCCTAGTAGGATTGCAGCCCTAGCCGCACCATAGGAGGGCCGGCCGGCCTCCCCCCTTGCTCCTTTGTATACGGGGGCAGGGGGCACCCAAAGACACACAAGTTGAATTGTTCCAGCCGTGTGCGATGCTCCCCTCCACAGAAACACACCTCGGTCATACCGTCTGATACGTCTCAAACGTATCTACTTTTCCAAACACTTTTGATATTGTTTTGACCTCATTCTTGCATGATTTGGACTAAACTAACCCGGACTGACGCTGTTTTCAGCAGAGCTGCCTGTATGGTTTATTTGTGTGCAGGAAAACGGATTTTTAAGCATCTCAGAAAAATCCACGAAAAATCACGAAAAATCCACGCACCCGAAGAAACAACATACCAGAAGTGGGG
>LR738714.1:782278310-782363871 GCA_902687465.1 Secale cereale
CCCCCCTTGGGCCGCGCCGGGGGGGCGCCTGGGTGAGGCCCACACCCCCTGGTGCCCTACTTTAGCCCGTATTTTTTCCTCCGAGGCAGAAACCCCAGATCGGGAGTCCTTTCGCTGTTTCTCGTCGCGGAGCCGCCGCCACCCTCTGTTCTTCTTCGGGAGGGCTAATCTGGAGGCTGATTTGGCCTCCAGAGAGGGGAGATCGTCGCCATCGTCATCATCATCACCACTCCATCATCCCTCCATGACTTCCCCCTTCATGTGTGAGTAATTCCCTTGCTGTAGGCGAAGGGGATGGTAGGGATTGGATGAGTTAGATCATGTGATAGTTCGTCAGATTGTTGGGGGCATGTTGCCTATCATCTAGTATGGTGTTTATCATCTTTGCTACAACTTGTTATTCTTAATGCTTGACACTAGGGCCCGAGTGCCATGATTTCAGATCTGAACCATATGTGTTTGCATGAATATATTTGTGTTCTTGATCCTATCTATGAGTTGTATGCACCTGTTACGGTTCGGAACCGGCGATCCCAAAGGTGACAGCTTGGGACACCAAAGGGGATGGTCCGTAGTTTGAGGATTACATGTATCCAATGAGTTCATTGCTTTGTTCCGGTGCTCTTTGACAGGAGCACCTTAATATCCATTAGTTCCTTTTGGCCCCGTTCGTAGCGGGATGGTAGGACAAAAGATGTTGTGCAAGTTCTTATTGCAAGCACGTACAACTACCTACGGGATACATGCCTAATGTTTGATATTTTCCTAGATGATCATTACTTTTCCGTGTGCCGTGCCCCGAGTTAGAAACTATCTCATCCATGCAACGCCCAACCATCCATCTCCCTAGCCTACGGTATTTTAAACCTTGCTTGTTACTAGTCGCTACTTTTGCTATTTACTTTGCTATCTACTTTTGCTGTTTACTTTTACTATTACTATCATCACTATCATATCACTGTTACCACTTATCTTTTGTTGCAAGTTAGTATATTTCAGGTGCGGTTGAATTGACAACTCAACTGTTAAAGCTTATAAATACTCTTTGGCTCCCCGTGTGTCGAATCAATAAATTGGGTTATTCTTACCCGCGAAGACTATCTCGATCCCTTACGGTTGAGGGTTATAAAGTACCGTTTTCTGGCGCCGTTGCCGGGGAGCATAGAAATATTTACAAGTCTACTTGAGGTATCCTACCTGCTGCACTTTATTCACTATGGGTAAGAAAGGTGACCCCAAGGTTCCGATCTTACGATCCACTACAAGAAGAGGTACTGCTCTAAGCACTAGTGCTACACTTGATTCACCTTCTGTTATGAGTAAGTTTGCCTCACCACCACCACATGATGCTCCTACTGAATCTGTTACTATGTCTGATACACTTGATGATGCTTCTACTACTTTTGATGATGATATTAGTTCACTTGGTTATTCTCTTGAGAAACAAATTACTACTGCTGCTGAAAAATATGGAATTGAACTTCCTGTTACTCGCTACCCTATTGGTGAAACTTATGATTTTCCTGATTTGAGTAAACTCCAGGAGAGGCTTCTTGATGATGATTACTATATACTCGATGAAGATTTATGCAGGGAACTGACAGAGTTTGCCGGCTCTGACCCTGAAACTATTAAGAAAATATTTGAAAAACACTCTTTGAAAAACAAAACCGTTCCTAATCCTGAGTTTGCTACATCTCCTATATGCATTGATGATCCTGATTTTAATTTCTCTGTTGATCTTTCACTTATACCTATGGCTGAGGCTGACCCCTTTTATGGCAGAGAAAATGATGATGCTATTGCACACCTAACTAAACTTGGTGAACTAGGTAGCCTGTTTACCACAGATGAGAAGATATGCTACTTTTATGTGACCAAGCTTCTTCCTTTCTCCTTGAAGGAAGGTGCTAAGGCATGGTATGATTCACTCCCGTGCGGTTCTATTAAGAGTCCTCAGGACCTAGCTCACTCTTTTGTTGATAAATACTTTCCTGCTCATATGCAACATGCTGCTTTACAAAGAATTTATAACTTTAAACAGTTGCAGGATGAATCCCTCTGTAAAGCTTGGGGGAGGTATTGCGGTTTGATTCAGGCTAGACCAGGACATGGAGTTCCTAAGAATGAACTGATTGATATATTCTATGATGGTTTAACTGATGAATCTAGGTCCTATTTGGACAGTTGTGCTGGTTGTGTTTTCAGGAAAAGAACACCGGACGACGCGGAAGATCTAATGGGCAGGATTGCCAAAAACTATGAAGATTGGTCCGTCCCTGAACCACCTCCACCAACAAAGAAGAGGGGCATGTTTGTCCTAAGCCCCGAAGATATGCGAGAAGCAAAGAAGTCTATTAAAGAGAAAGGTATTAAAGCTGAAGACGTGAAGAATCTACCCCCTATTGAGAAGCTGTGTGAGCCTACCACTCACCCTCCTATGGTAGAGGTACACTCTCTTTTAGATTTCAACGTAAGTGACATCCCTCATGGTAAACCTCCTGATCAATGTTTAGATGAGTTCGATAATTTTATTATGAAACAGAATCATTTTAATGAGAGGATAGTAAGTCAGTTGCATGATAATTCCCTTGCTATCAAAAAGTTGCTTGGTGTTCTAGATAGAACAGTTAATGATGTTCAATGTCTTGTGAAGCATTTTCATATGGTTCAAACTCAGCTTGATCAAATTTTAATGTGGAAAGAGATTTACTTGCTAACAATGCCAAACAAGATAAATTGCAGGCTTTTGGGATTAAGACCCGAGGAGGAACTAGTACTCAAGATCCTCTTTATCCAGAGGGACATCCGAAGAGAATCAAGCAAGATTCTCAAATGCAGGAAGAAGAAATTGTTGTCTCTCCAAATAAGAAGAAGAAACATAAAGAGACTGACAATTCTAATGATCCTATTGCAGATGAAGAGCCAGCTATTGATCCCAACAGTGTATCTATCTCCGATGCTGAGACTGAAGACGGTGCTGAACTTGAAGGTAATAATGAGAAGAATGATCCACCTGAAGTTCGAGAAGAAGAAGCACCTGACAAACATAAGAGGTACACTAAAGAAGACTTCATCGCAAGGAAACATGGGAAGCAGAAAGAACCATGGGTACAGAAACCCATGCCCTTTCCAGGTAAGTCCATCAAATCTAAAGAAGAAGAGCATTACAATAAGTTTTGTGAATGGATAAAACCTCTTTTTCTTCAAATTCCTTTGACTGATGCTATTAAGTTACTCCCTTACTCAAAATATATGAAAGATATTGTCACTAACAAAAGAAAAGTTCCTAATGATGCAATAACTACTATGCTTGCTAACTATTCTTTCAGCGGAAAGATTCCTGAGAAGCTCGGTGATCCAGGTATACCCACCATTCCTTGCTCCATAAAGAATAATTATGTCAAAACTGCTTTATGTGATCTTGGAGCAGGAGTGAGTGTTATGCCTCTCTCTCTTTACGAGAGGCTTTGTTTAGAGAAACTAATTCCTACAGATATCTCCCTTCAGATGGCTGACAAGTCAACCGCTGTTCCGATAGGTATTTGTGAGGATGTTCTAGTTGAAGTTGCTAATTGTTTAATTCTTACTGATTTTGTTGTGCTTGACATGCCCGAGGATGGGAGCATGTCCATTATTCTTGGTAGACCTTTCCTTAACACCGCAGGTGCTATTATTGATTGCAACAAAGGGAAGGTTACCTTTCATGTGAATGATAAAGAACACACGGTATATTTTCCGAAGAAGACCGACAGGAGGCATGCCCTCAACTCTATAGAGAATATCGAGACTGTGAAAATTGGAGAATGGGACTGTCCACTACATGTGCCTCACAAATACAAAACTATCATGGTAGGGACAATGTCCATCAAGGTAAAAGTTCAGTGATTACTTCGTAGGAGGTGAGACTTTTTGTTCTATATACCGCTTGTTTGTTGGTAAGACTTGATCAACCTTACTAGTGAACGTGTTATATACGGATAAAAAGTTGAGCTTTCTATGTTTTCATTTGTTTTTAGTATTGTCCTACTTGCTGTACCAAGTATCTATGTTTTTGAAACTTCACAATACTACTAACTACTTCAAGTTTTCAGAGAGTTTCGCAGCTTTTTGAACTTCGAAAAAATTTCAACAGTGAAGTTTTCAAAAAAATTCCAGAAAAATTATATTAAAAATTTCCACAACGGGAGAGACCCGAAAAGTCCTGGGGCCAGCCAGGGGGGGCCACTAGTGGCCCAGGCGGCCAGCTGGCGCGGCTCAGCCCCTGGCCGCACCCACAGGGCGCCTGGGGCCCACAAGGCCCCCCTCCAGGTACCTCTTCCTCCTTTCTCTCTCTCTTTTTCCAGAAACCCGAGTTCTGGTCGTGTTCTTCTTGTTCTTGCTGTTCTTGGGGGCGATTCTTCGATCTCTCTCTACAGCCCATCATTTGAGCTGAAATTTTTGAGCAAATACTCCCTGGTATGTGACTCCTCCACCCCTCCAATTAGATTTTTGATTGGTGGCCTCATTTGTGAGTATTTAGTAGTTCTTGGTGCTGTAGAGATGAGCTTGCATGCATGTGTAGAAAGTTGCTTTCCAAGTTTTGATGCAAGTTTATGCCTTGGGCAAGTGAGTTGAGTAGTTTGCCTTAGCTCACTTTGTTTTAATCCTCGTTTTTGTGAATTGTAAAAAAAAATCAGAAATGAGTTTATTAGGAAGGGCAAAAGGATGGCTTGAGAAGAGGAGGCCCGCACACTCCGATCGAGTCACTAGAGCCGCAGCTTCACCATCGACTGCCAGGGTGAGCTATAATGAGGATCATGTGCCCATGGAGTTGTTGGAAGACACAAGTCCAGCACGTGCGATGACATATCCATGTGATGAATTCATGGAAGCTGCGGGAATCAAGGATGAGTTTTATAATCTTTGTGCTAATGCAGGTTTGACACGACTCGTCACGAGCCGTGTTACTCAGTATCAGAAACTCACCTCCATTTTCATTAACAGTTTTATATATAATCCTGAATCAGGTGCTATTGAGTTTAATCTTTATAATGATCTTATCACCATGACTTTGGGAAATTTTTGTGAAGTAATAGGGGTGCCAAACGTTGGGAGGACGGCAAGGATGGCCACTCAGCCCTCCGAGCTGAAAACCGTCATCAACTCTCTCTGCAGCATGGGTACGAGGGATATTCATCGGTCGAAGATCTCCAGTATCTTGTTTCCTCACCTCAGGTATTTTGCATATTATATTGCTAGAGGGGTGTTAGCTCGTGACAACACGAGCAACATTTCTGCTCCGGATATTGCTATCCTGGCAGCAGCCCTCTCAGGGAGGTCTGATTATAATATTGGTACCTTAATTGCTCGACGCCTTGCTATGAACGGTAACAAGGGGGACTTATATGGTTTGCATTTATGCCACGCTTATCTTAGAGCATCTTGGAGGCACCCCACACCCTGATGATACTCCTTTTACTTATTTGAGCTTTGATCTTGCTGCTATGAAAAGACCTAAGTTTGTTACCATGGGTTCTGAGCTTGATAACCTTGTTTATATCTTGCGTTTCGGAACTACCGCGGAACGCGAGATCCGTCTACCTGCACCTCTTTTGTTTGATTATTCTCGCAGGAACGGATGGTCCTTTGATGTTGTCCAGTTCGATGAGTTCATGGTCCAGCATCAGTTCCATAGCCCCATGGAGGGGGTTGTGCCCGACGAGGAGAGGCACGGTAAGATACCACATTTTCAGGATGAGGCCGTCACCGAGTTTGGTGAAGGGTCTTCCTCTGTTTGGCGCTCGGAACCTTCCTCATGGGAGACTCCGAGGAGTTCGGTGTACGCGCCATCATCCTTCTATGACCCTTGATCTCACCACCATACCCCTGGAGCAGGAGGCTCCTGGGGGCAGTAGCTGCTACCAACTTAGGCCAAAAGCCTAAGCTTGGGGGAGTACGTGCCCTTCTCACTTTTCCATTGTATTATCCGTTTGATTCGCTTTGATCTTTTCGAAGTTTTTGCCCGTTCTTCTTTATTCCTCTATTTGCAAAAACAACAAAAAGATTTTCTTTTTCTTTTGCTTTTATTCAACCTTTGAAAAACCCAAAAAGATTTCCTTTCTCTCTTTAGTTTGCTTTGTTTTCAGAGATCAGCTCGAGTCCGTGATGGCATTTGATTATATTACCTATGTTCGATCGTGCAAGTGACAAGCAGTAATGATGAAGATCGACTGAAAGGAAGCAACAAGGAAGACCGGTATGAACTCTTATTGTTTCTACTTTTGTACATATGCATGTACTTATGATCTAGAGACCAGCTCGTAGCGACATAGTGCTATGTTTACAATGCTCTTCCAGTGGTTCATGCTTTCCTTGTGGCTAGTCTCGAATAACTAGAGTATATAATGTGTTATTGAAATGATCTACATGCATTGCATTGTTCCTAGTCTGGCATACTATGGTGGTATTTCCCTTCAGAGAATTTTTGGATTGACTTGGCACATGCTTACACATGTTTAAGACTAAAAAGTCTACTTTGCCTTGATGATCTTTGAGTTTTAGAATTGTTATATCACTTTCATGCCCGATTCAATGTTGCTTTGTCGCTCTGCATGATTATGACCGTTATTGCTCTCTAGTTGGTCGCTTCCCAGTCTTTTGCTAAACCTCCACCCGTACTAAGCGGAATGACTGCTTGTGCATCCAAAACCTTTAAAACCTGTTATGCCATATGAGTCCACTATACCTTCCTATACATGGTATTCACCTGCCATTCCTAACGAAGACTTTCGTGTACCATCTCGAAATTAATCAAAAGCATTTCTCTTTTGTGCCTATGTTTTAGCTCATGAGGAAGTAGTAGTTAATTCATGACCTCTTTAAGTTGGACAAGTTTCACCCCTGGATTGCATGCATAATGTGCGAACCCCTAATATGAAAAGGAACTAGCATTGAGTGCGCCCGGCTCAAAAAGATAATATAACAAAACGAACCCTCCTTCACGCTTTGTTCATGAGAAATCAGAAAACTTTGGCAGTGATAAACAAAGGAGATTAAGAGGATGTGATCGTCCTCATGCGGGAGCCGTTCCTCGAGACTTGTCTAGCTTAAAAAGTGATTGAGTTATCTGCTAGCATTCGTTGACGAAATATGCACCTCTCAAAAACATATTTACTTCTGTTTTTAAAACCAAGAGCTCTGGTACATGTTTAGTTTTTGTTTCCGATCACGGGTTTTCAACTTTGCCAATAAAAGCCACGGTTCGAGAGTCTCACCTTCTTTCTTCAAAGCACTGACTAGGAGAGCATAATTGTCATTCTGAGTGTAATGTGCATTGTCCCAAAGTGTTACATTGTCTTCTGCATATTTGTGATATGACGTATTCTGAAATTCTTAGTTCTAGTCTCCTTTAAAACTCTGGAGGAGCCTCTGCATTTATGTTTTGCTTCACTCATGGAGGCTAGCGAGATACCACCTTAATATGCTCAAGCTATGTGCAATGTGATCTTGTCTTGATTTTCAGTAATATATTGTTTACTCTTGATTATTTGTGACTGGTCACTTGAAAGAAGGATTGCTCCTTGCATTGTTCTCATAAGTACTGTTTCAATACTGGCTAGACTCTTTTCGTAGTACATGCTTATATACATCTAATGAAGCAAAAGAGTTTGTCAAAGTTTTCTTTGTCGCGTCCAGTTCGTTGAACTGAATTGCTTGAGGGAAAGCAATATGCTAAGCTTGGGGGAGTTGATACGTCTCAAACGTATCTACTTTTCCAAACACTTTTGATATTGTTTTGACCTCATTCTTGCATGATTTGGACTAAACTAACCCGGACTGACGCTGTTTTCAGCAGAGCTGCCTGTATGGTTTATTTGTGTGCAAGAAAACGGATTTTTAAGCACCTCAGAAAAATCCACGAAAAATCACGAAAAATCCACGCACCCGAAGAAACAACATACCAGAAGTGGGGCCAGAGGGGGGCCAGGGGGTGCCCAGGCGCCCTGTGGGCCCCCCCCCCCTGTGCCGCGCCGAGGGGGCGCCTGGGTGGGGCCCACACCCCCTGGTGCCCTACTTTAGCCCGTATTTTTTCCTCCGAGGCAGAAACCCCAGATCGGGAGTCCTTTCGCTGTTTCTCGTCGCGGAGCCGCCGCCACCCTCTGTTCTTCTTCGGGAGGGCTAATCTGGAGGCTGATTTGGCCTCTGAAGAGGGGAGATCGTCGCCATCGTCATCATCATCACCACTCCATCATCCCTCCATGACTTCCCCCTTCATGTGTGAGTAATTCCCTTGCTGTAGGCGAAGGGGATGGTAGGGATTGGATGAGTTAGATCATGTGATAGTTCGTCAGATTGTTGGGGGCATGTTGCCTATCATCTAGTATGGTGTTTATCATCTTTGCTACAACTTGTTATTCTTAATGCTTGACACTAGGGCCCGAGTGCCATGATTTCAGATCTGAACCATATGTGTTTGCATGAATATATTTGTGTTCTTGATCCTATCTATGAGTTGTATGCACCTGTTACGGTTCGGAACCGGCGATCCCAAAGGTGACAACTTGGGACACCAAAGGGGATGGTCCGTAGTTTGAGGATTACATGTATCCATTGAGTTCATTGCTTTGTTCCGGTGCTCTTTGACAGGAGCACCTTAATATCCATTAGTTCCTTTTGGCCCCGTTCGTAGCGGGATGGTAGGACAAAAGATGTTGTGCAAGTTCTTATTGCAAGCACGTACAACTACCTACGGGATACATGCCTAATGTTTGATATTTTCCTAGATGATCATTACTTTTCCGTGTGCCGTGCCCCGAGTTAGAAACTATCTCATCCATGCAACGCCCAACCATCCATCTCCCTAGCCTACAGTATTTTAAACCTTGCTTGTTACTAGTCGCTACTTTTGCTATTTACTTTGCTATCTACTTTTGCTGTTTACTTTTACTATTACTATCATCACTATCATATCACTGTTACCACTTATCTTTTGTTGCAAGTTAGTATATTTCAGGTGCGGTTGAATTGACAACTCAACTGTTAAAGCTTATAAATACTCTTTGGCTCCCCGTGTGTCGAATCAATAAATTGGGTTATTCTTACCCGCGAAGACTATCTCGATCCCTTACGGTTGAGGGTTATCACCGTTGCAGTGCTTAGGCGAAGCCCTACGCCGGTAGATACATCATATCCGTCACCACGCCGTCGTGCTGACGAAACTCTCCCGTGAAGCTCAACTGGATCAAGAGCTCATGGGACGTCATCAAGCTGAACGTGTGCTGAACGCGGAGGTGTTGTACGTTCGGTGCTTGATCGGTTGAATCGCGAAGAAGTTCGACTACATCAACCGCGTCACTTGACGCTTCCGCTTCCGGTCTACGAGGGTACGTAGACACACTCTTCCCTCTCATTGCTATGCATCTGGTAGATAGATCTTGCGTGATAGTAGGAAAATTTTAAAATACTACGTTCCCCAACAAATAATCTAGTTCACATCGCCATGTGATTAACACTCACAGGTCACCTCGCCATGTGACTAACATCCAAAGAGTTTACTAGAGTCAAGAATCTAGTTCACATCACTATGTGATTAACACTCAATGAGTTCTGGGTTTGATCATGTTATGCTTGTGAGAGAGGTTGTAGTCAACGGGTCTGCAACATTCAGATCCCTATGTATTTCGCAAAACTTTATGTCATATCGTAGATGCTGCTACCATGTTCCATTTGGAGCTATTCCAAATTGTTGCTCCATTATACGTATCTGGTATCTGTACTCAGAGCTATCCAGATAGGTGTTAAGCTTGTATCGACGTAACTCTTTACGTCGAACTCTTTATCACCTCCATAACCGAGAAACATTTCCATATTACTCTAAGGATAATTTTGACCGCTATCTAGTGATCCACTCCTGGATCACCTTTGTACCCTCTTGCCAGACATGTGGCAAGGCACACATCAGGTGCGGTACTCAGCATGGCATATCATATAGAGCCTATGACAAAAGCATAGGGGACGACCTTCGTCCTTCCTCTTTCTTCTGCCTTGGTCAAGCTTTGAGTCTTACTGAACTTCACACCTTACAACTCAGGTAAGAACTCCTTCTTTGACTGATCTATTTTGAACTCCTTCAAAATAATGTCAAAGGTGTGTGTTCTTTTGAAAGTATCATCAGGTGTCTTGATCTATCTCTATAGATCTTGTTGCCCAATATGTTAGCAGCTTTATCCAGGTCTTCCTTTGAAAAACTCCTTTCAAACAACCCTTTATGCTTTCCAGAAATTCTACATCATTTCGGATCAACAATATATCATTCACATATACTCCCTCCGTCCAGAAATACTTGTCGAAGAAATGCATAAAAATGGATGTATCTAGAATTAAAATACGTCTAGATGCATCCATTCCTCCGACAAGTATTTATGGACGGAGGGAGTACTTATCAGAAATGTTGTAGTGCTCCCACTCACTTTATTGTAAATACAAGTTTCTAACAAACTTTGTATAAACCCAAAAACTTTGATCATTCCATCAAAGCGTATATTCCGACTCCGAGATGCTTGCTCTAGTCCATGGAAGGATCGCTGTAGCTAGCATTCCTTTTAGCATCCTTATGATCGACAAAACCTTTCTAATTGTATCACATACAACCTTTCCTTACTAAAACTGGTAAGGAAACCTGTTTTGACATCCATCTGCCAGATTTCATAAATGCAGCTAATGCTAACATGATTCCGACGGACTTAAGCATCGCTACCGGTGAGAAAATCTCATCGTAGTCAACTCCTTGAACTTGTGAAAAACTCTTCGCCACAAGTCAAGCTTCATAGACGGTGACATTACCGTCCACGTCCGCCTTCTTCTTAAGGATCCATTTATCTCAATGGCTTGCCGATCATCGGGCAAGTCCATCAAATTCCATACTTTTTTTTGATATATGGATCCTATCTCGGAATTCTCGGCTTCTAACCATTTGTCGGAATACGGGCCCACCATCGCTTCTCCATAGTTCGTAGGTTCATTGTTGTCCAACAACATGAAATCTAAGATAGGATCACCGTACCACTCAGGAGTAGTACATATCCTTGTCGACGTACGAGGTACGATAGCACCTTGATCCGAAGCTTCATGATCACTATCATTAGTTTCCTCTTCAACAGTCGTAGGTTCCACAGAAACATCTTTCTGTGTTGCACTACTCTTCGATTGAAGTGAGGGTTCGACAACCTCATCAAGTTCTATCTTCCTCCCACTCAATTCTTTCGAGAGAAACTCCTTCTCGACAAAGGACCCGTTCTTAGCGATAAACATTTTTGCCCTTGGATCTGAGATAGAAGTTATACCCAACTGTTACCTTTGGGTATCCTATGAAGATGTATTTGTCCGCTTTGGGTTCGAGGTTTTTCCGGCTGAAGCCATAAGCATCGCAGCCCCAAACATTAAGAAACGACAACTTTGGTTTCTTGCCAAACCATAGTTCATACGGCGTCGTCTCAACGGACTTAGTTGGTGCCATATCTAAAGTGAATGCAGCTGTCTCCAACGCATAACCTCAAAATAATAGCGGTAGATCGGTAAGAGACATCATAGATCGCACCATATCTCATAAGGTTTGATTACGACGTCCGGACACACCATTACGCTATGGTGTTCCAGGTGGCTTCAACTGCGAAACAATTCCACAATGTCTTAAGTGATTGCCAAACTCATAACTCAGAAAATCTCCCCTTGATCAGATCATAGGAACATGATCTTCTTGTTATGATGATTCTTAACTTCACTCTGAAATTGCTTGAACTTTTCAAACATTTCAGACTTTTGCTTCATTAAGTAAATATACCCATATCTACTCAAATCGTCATTAAAGATGAGAAAATAATGATATCCACCACACGCCTTAATTCTCATTGGATCACACACATCAGCATGTATGATTTCCAACAAGTCACTTGCCCGTTTCATTGTACTTGAAAACGGGGTCTTAGTCATCCTGCCCATGAGGCATGGCTTGCATGTGTCAAGCGATACAAAATCAAGTGTCTCCAAACATCCATCAGCATGGAGTTTCTTCATGCATTCTATGCTAAAATGACCTAAGCGGCAGTGCCACAAGAAAGTGGTACCATCATTATTAACTCTACATCTTTTGGTGTTAATATTATTATCATGTGTATTACTACGATCGAGATTCAGTAAACCATTGGGTGCATGACCATAAAGGTGTTATTCATGTAAACAGAATAACCATTATTCTCTAACTTAAGTGAATAACCGTAACGCAATGAACATGATCTAATCATACTCATGCTCAACGTAGACACCTGATAACATTTATCTAGGTTCAACACTAATCCCGAAGGTAGAGGGAGCGTGCGATGGTGATCTTATCAACCTTGGAAACACTTCGAACACACATCGTCACCTCGCCCTTAGCTAGTCTCCGTTCAGTCCGTAGCTTTTGATTCAAGTCACTAATAATAGCAACTGAACTGGTATCCAATACCCACGTACTACAAGGAGTACTAGTAAGGTACACATCAATAACACGTATACCAAATATACTTTGTTGAAGTTGCCAGCTTTCTTATCTACCATGAATTTGGGGTAGTTCCGCTACCATGTGACCGTTCCCCTTACAATAGAAGCACTTTAGTCTCGAGGTTTGGGTTCAACCTAGGGTTCCTTCATTAGAGCGACAACTGGTTTGCTATTCATGAAGTTTCCCTTCTAGACCTTGCCCCTTTTGAAACCAGTGGTCTTGTTAAACCATCAACACTTGATGCTCCTTCTTTATTTCTACTTTTGCGGTCTTAAGCACCGCTAATAGCTCCAGCATCATCTCCATCCTTTGCATGTCATAGTTCATCACAAAGTTCTAGTAGCTTGGTGATAGTGTCTAGAGAATTCCGTCAATCACTATCTCATCTGGAAGATTAAATCCCACTTGGTTCAAGTGATTTTAGCACCCAGACATTCTGAGCACATGCTCACTAGTTGAGCTATTCTCCTCCATCTTGTTGGCAAAAGAACTTGTCAGAGGTCTCATACCTCTCAACACGGGCATGATCCTGAAATCCCAATTTCAGCTCTTGGAACATCTCATATGTCTTATGGCGTTCAAAACGTCATTGGAAATCTGATTCTAAGCCGTAAATTATGGTGCACTAAACTATCAAGTAGTCATCAGGACGTGTCTGTCAGGTGTTCACAACATCCACAGACGACGTTGTAGGGGTTTGCACATCGAGCGGTGCATCAAAGACGTAAGCCTTCTGTGTAGCAGTGAGGACACTCCTCAGACTACGGACCCAGTCCGCATCATTGCTTACAATATCATTCAACTTAGTCTTTCTCTAGGATCGTATTAAACAGGGAGCTACAACGCAAGCTATTGGTCTACAACATAATCTACGAAGACAACTTAGACTATTTTTCATGACAACTAAGTTCATCTAATGAACTCCCACTTAGATATATGTCTCTCTAGTCATCTAAGTGATACATGATCCAAATCGACTAGGCCATGTCCGATCATCACGTGACACAGACTAGTCATCAACGGTGAACATCTTTATGTTGATCGTATCTTCTATACGACTCATGTTCGACCCTTCGGTCTTCCGTGTTCCGAGGCCATGTATGTACATGCTAGGCTCGTCAAGTGAACCCTAAGTGTATTGCATGTGTAAATCTGGCTTACACCCGTTGTATGCGAACGTTAGAGCCTATCACACCCGATCATCACGTGGTGCTTCGGAACAACAAATCTTAGCAACGGTGCACAGTTAGGGGGAACACAATTCTTGAAATTTTAGTGAGAGATCATCTTATTCACTACCGTCGTTCAAAGCAAATAAGATGTAAAACATAATAAACATCACATGCAATCAAATAGTGACATGATATGGCCAATATCATTTTGCTCCTTTTGATCTTCATCTTCGGGGATCCATGATCATCATCGTCACCGGCATGACACCATGATCTCCATCATCATGATCTCCATCATCGTGTCTTCATGAAGTCTTCTCGCCAAACATTACTTCTACTACTATGGCTAACAATTAGCAATAAAGTAAAGTAATTACATGGCGTTTTTAGTGACACGCACGTCATACAATAAAATAAGACAACCCCTATGGCTCCTGCCGGTTGTCATACTCATCGACATGCAAGTAGTGATTCCTATTAAAAGAACATGATCAATCGCATACATCACATATATATCATTCATCACATCCTTTTGGCCATATCGCATCACACGGCACATGCTGCAAGAATAAGTTAGACGTCCTCTAATTGTTGTTGTAAGTTTTTACGTGGCTACTATAGGTTTCTAGCAAGAACGTTTCTTACCTACGCCATAACCACAACGTGATTTACCAATTTCTATTTACCCTTCATAAGGACCCTTTTCATCGAATCCGATCCAACTAAAGTGGGAGATGTTGGAAATATGCCCTAGAGGCAATAATAAATTGGTTATTATTATATATTTCCTTGTTCATGATAATTGTTTATTATCCATGCTAGAATTGTATTGATAGGAAACTCAGATACATGTGTGGATACATAGACAAACACCATGTCCCTAGTAAGCCTCTAGTTGACTAGCTCGTTGATCAACAGATGGTCACGGTTTCCTGACCATGGACATTGGATGTCGTTGATAACGGGATCACATCATTAGGAGAATGATGTGATGGATAAGACCCAATCCTAAACCTAGCATAGATCGTGTAGTTCGTATGCTAAAGCTTTTCTAAATGTCAAGTATATTTTCCTTAGACCATGAGATTGTGCAACTCCCGGATACCGTAGGAATGCTTTGGGTGTACCAAACATCACAACGTAACTGGGTGGCTATAAAGGTGCACTACAGGTATCTCCGAAAGTGTCTGTTGGGTTGGCACGAATCGAGACTGGGATTTGTCACTCCGTGTGACGGAGAGGTATCTCTGGGCCCACTCGGTAGGACATCATCAAAGTGTGCACAATGTGATCAAGGAGTTGATCACGGGATGATGTGTTATGGAACGAGTAAAGAGACTTGCCGATAATGACATTGAACAAGGTATCGGGATACCGACGATCGAATCTCGGGCAAGTACTGTACCGATAGACAAAGGGGATTGTATACGGGATTGATTGAATCCTTGACATCGTGGTTCATCCGATGAGATCATCGTGGAACATGTGGGATCCAACATGGGTATCCAGATCCCGCTATTGGTTATTGGCCGGAGAGTTGTCTCGGTCATGTCTGCATGGTTCCCGAGCCCGTAGGGTCTACACACTTAAGGTTCGATGACGCTAGGGTTATAGGGAAAGTATGTACGTGGTTACCGAATGTTGTTCGGAGTCCCGGATGAGATCCCGGACGTCACGAGGAGTTCCGGAATGGTCCGGAGGTAAAGATTCATATATGGGAAGTCCCGTTTTGGTCACCGGAAAAGTTTCGGGCGCTATCGGTAGCGTACCGGGACCACCGGGAGGGTCCCGGGGGTCCACCGGGTGGGGCCACCGGCCCCAGAGGGCTGCGTGGGCCAAGTGTGGGAGGGGACCAGCCCCAGGTGGGCTGGTGCCCCCCCCCCCCCACAAGGGCCCAAGGCGTATCATAGAGGGGAAGTGGGCAAACCCTAGAGCAGATGGGCCCTAGGGCCCAATCTGGTGCGCCCCCCTCTCCCTCTTCCCCTTTGGCCGCCACCCTTAGATGGGATCTGGGGTGGCCGCACCCCTAGGGGTGGGAAACCCTAAACGGGGCGCAGCCCCTCCCTTCCCCCTATATATATGTGAGGTTTGGGGCTGCCCATAATATGGTTTTGACCTCTCTCGCTTGGCGCAGCCCTACCTCTCTCCCTCCTCGTCTCTCGCAGTGCTTGGCGAAGCCCTGCTGGAGTCCCGCGCTCCTCCACCACCACCATGCCGTCGTGCTGCTGTTGGATGGAGTCTTCCCCAACCTCTCCCTCTCTCCTTGCTGGATCAAGGCGTGGGAGACGTCATCGGGCTGCACGTGTGTTGAATGCGGAGGCGCCGTTGTTCGGCGCTTAGATCGGAATCAACCGCGATCTGAATCGTAGCGAGTACGACTCCTTCATCCGCGTTCTTGCAACTCTTCCGCATTGCGATCTACAAGCGTATGTAGATGCACTCCCCTCTCCCTCGTTGCTAGATTACCCAATAGATAGATCTTGGTGATGCGTAGGAAAAATTTTGATTTTCTGCTACGATCCCCAACAGTGGCATCATGAGCTAGGTCTAAGCGTAGTTTCTTGCACGAGTAGAACACAAAGTAGTTGTGGGCGTGGATTTGTCAATTTACTTGTCGTTACTAGTCTTATCTTGATTCAGCGGCATCGTGGGATGAAGCGGCCCGGACCGACCTTACACGTACTCTTACGTGAGACTGGTTCCATCGACTGACATGCACTAGTTGCATAAGGTGGCTAGCGGGTGTCTGTCTCTCCCACTTTAGTCGGATCGGATTCGATGAAAAGGGTCCTTATGAAGGGTAAATAGAAATTGGCATATCACGTTGTGGTTTTGGCGTAGGTAAGTAACGTTCTTGCTAGAAACCTATAGCAGCCACGTAAAAACTTGCAACTACAATTAGAGGACGTATAACTTGTTCTTGTAGCATGTGCCGTGTGATGTGATATGGCCAAAAGGATGTGATGAATGATATATATGTGATGTATGAGATTGATCATGTTCTTGTAATAGGAATCACGACTTGCATGTCAATGAGAATGACAATCGGCATGAGCCATAGGAGTTATCTTATTTATTGTATGACATGCGTGTCACTGAATAACGCCATGTAATTACTTTACTTTATTGCTAAACGTTAGCCATAGTAGTAGAAGTAATGTTTGGCAAGACGACTTCATGAAGACACGATGATGGGGATCATGATGATGGAGATCATGGTGTAATGCCGGTGACAATGATGATCATGGAGCCCCGAAGATGAAGATCAAAGGAGCAAGATGATATTGGCCATATCATGTCACTTTTTGATTGCATGTGATGTTTATCATGTTTTACATCTTATTTGCTTAGAACGACGGTAGTGAATAAGATGATCTCTCACTAAAATTTCAAGAATTGTGTTCCCCCTAACTGTGCACCGTTGCTAAGGTTCGTTGTTCCGAAGCACCACATGATGATCGGGTGTGATAGGTTCTAACGTTCGCATACAACGGGTGTAAGCCAGATTTACACACGCGATACACTTAGGGTTGACTTGATGAGCCTAGCATGTACAGACATGGCCTCAGAACACGGAAGACCGAAAGGTCGAACATGAGTCGTATAGAAGATACGATCAACATGAAGATGTTCACCGTTGATGACTAGTCCGTCTCACGTGATGATCGGACACGGCCTAGTCGATTCGGATAATGTATCACTTAGATGACTAGAGAGATGTCTATCTGAGTGGGAGTTCATTAGATGAACTTAATTGTCATGAACAATAGTCTAAGTTGTCTTCGCAAATTATGTTGTAGACCAATAACTGCGTTGTAGCTCCCTGTTTAATACGATCCTAGAGAAAGACTAAGTTGAAAGATAATGCAAGCAATGATACGGACTGGGTTCGTAGTCCGAGGAGTGTCCTCACTGCTACACAGAAAGCTTACGTCTTTGATGCACCGCTCGATGTGCAAACCCTTACAACGTTGTGTGTGGATGTTGTGAACACCTGACAGACACGTCCTGATGACTACTTGATAGTTTAGTGCTCCATACTTTACGGCTTAGAATCGAGATTCCAATGACGTTTTGAACGCCATAGAACATATGAGATGTTCTAAGAGCTGAAATTGGGATTTCAGGCTCATGCCCGTGTTGAGAGGTATGAGACCTCTGACAAGTTCTTTTGCCAAAAGGATGAAGGAGAATAGCTCAACTTGTGAGCATGTCCTCAGAATGTCTGGGTGCTAAAATCACTTGAACCAAGTGGGAGTTAATCTTCCAGATGGGATAGTGGTTGACGGAATTCTCTAGACACTATCACCAAGCTACTAGAACTTCGTGATGAACTATGACATGCAAAGGATGGAGATGATCCCGGAGCTATTAGCGGTGCTTAAGACCGCAAAAGTAGAAATCAAGAATGAGCATCAAGTGTTGATGGTTTAACAAGACCACTAGTTTTAAAAGGGGGCAAGGGCTAGAAGGGAAACTTCATGAATGGCAAACCAGTTGTCGCTCAAATGAAGGAACCCAAGGTTGAACCCAAACCTCGAGACTAAGTGCTTCTATTGTAAGGGGAACGGTCACATGGTAGCGGAACTACCCCAAATACATGGTAGATATGATAGTTGGCAACTTTAACAAAGTATATTTGATATACGTGTAATTGATGTGTACCTTACTAGTACTCCTTGTAGCACCTGGGTATTGGATACCGGTTCAATTGCTATTATTAGTGACTCGAAGCAAAAGCTATGGACTAAACGAGACTAGCTAAGGGCGAGGTGACGATGTGTGTTGGAAGTGTTTCCAAGGTTAATAAGATCACCATCGCACGCTCCCTCTACTTTCGGGATTAGTGTTGAACCTAGATAAATGTTATCAGGTGTCTACGTTGAGCATGAATATGATTAGATCATGTTCATTGCAATACGGTTATTCGTTTAAGTTAGAGAATAATGGTTATTCTATTTACATGAATAATACCTTTATGGTCATGCACCCAATGGTTTGTTGAATCTCGATCATAGTAATACACATGATGATAATATTAATGCCAAAAGATGTAGAGTTAATAATGGTAGTACCACTTTCTTGTGGCACTGCCGCTTAGGTCATTTTGGCATAAAATGCATGAAGAAACTCCATGTTGATGGATGTTTGGAGTCACTTGATTTTGAATCGCTTGACACATGCGAGCCATGCCTCATGGGCAGGATGACTAAGATCCCATTTTCAGGTGCAATGAAACAGGCAAGTGACTTGTTGGAAATCATACATGCTGATGTGTGTGATCCAATGAGAATAAAGGCGTGTGGTGGATATCGTTATTTTCTCATCTTCACTGACGATTTGAGTAGATATGGGTATATTTACTTAATGAAGCAAAAGTATGAAACGTTTGAAAAGTTCAAGCAATTTCAGAGTGAAGTTAAGAATCATCATAACAAGAAGATCATGTTCCTATGATCTGATCAAGGGGAGATTTTCTGAGTTATGAGTTTGCCAATCACTTAAGACATTGTGGAATCCTTTCGCAGTTGAAGCCACCTGGAACACCACAGTGTAATGGTGTGTCCGGACGTCGTAATCGAACCTTATGAGATATGGTGCGATCTATGATGTCTCTTACCGATCTACCGCTATTATTTTGAGGTTATGCATTGGAGACAGCTGCATTCACTTTAGATAGGGCACCATCTAAGTCCGTTGAGACAACGCCGTATGAACTATGGTTTGGCAAGAAACCAAAGTCGTCGTTTCTCAATGTTTTGGGGCTACGATGCTTATGGCTTCAGCCTGAAAAAGCTCGAACCCAAAGCGGACAAATACATCTTCATGGGATACCCAAAGGTAACAGTTGGGTATACCTTCTATCTCAGATCCATGGAAAAAAATGTTTGTCGCTAAGAACAGGTCCTTTCTCGAGAAGGGGTTTCTCTCGAAAGATTTGAGTGGGAGGAAGATAGAACTTGATGAGGTTGTTGAACCCTCACTTCAACCGGAAAGTAGTGCAACACAGAAAGATGTTTCTATGGAACCTACGACAGTTAAAGAGGAAACTAATGATAGTGATCATGAAGCTTCGGATCAAGTTGCTATCGAACCTCGTAGGTCCACAAGGATATGTACTACTCCTGAGTGGTACGGTGATCCTGTCTTAGAGGTCATGTTGTTGGACAACAATGAACCTACGAACTATGGAGAAGCGATGGTGGGCACGTATTCCGAAAAATGGTTAGAAGCCGAGAAATCCGAGATAGGATCCATGTATCTAAACAAAGTATGGACTTTGGTGGACTTGCCCGATGATTGGCAAGCCATTGAGATAAATGGATCTTTAAGAAGAAGACGGACGTGGACGGTAATGTCACCGTCTATGAAGCTCGACTTGTGGCAAAAAGTTTTTCACAAGTTCAAGGAGTTGACTACGATGAAATTTTCTCACCCGTAGCGATGCTTAAGTCCGTTAGAATCATGTTAGCATTAGCTGCATATATGAAATCTGGCAGATGGATGTCAAAACAAGAATCCTTACCAGTCTTCGTAAGGAAAGGTTGTATGTGATACAATCAGAAAAGTTTTGACGATCCTAAGGATGCTAAAAGGTATGCTAGCTCCAGCGATCCTTCCATGGACTGGAGCAAGCATCTCGGAGTCGGAATATACGCTTTGATGGAGTGATCAAAGTTTTTGGGTATACAAAGTTTGTTAGAAACTTGTATCTACAATATAGTGAGTGGGAGCACTACAACATTTCTGATAAGTATATGTGAATGACATATCGTTGATCCTAAATGATGTGGATTTTCTGGAAAGCATAAAGGGTTGTTTGAAAAGAATTTTTCAAAAGAAGACCTGGATAAAGCTGCTTACATAATTGGGCATCAAGATCTATAGAGATAGATCAAGACGCCTGATGATACTTTCAAAAGGAACACACACTTTTGACATGATTATATTTCCTACGTTCGATCGTGCAAGTGACAAGCAGTAATGATGAAGATCGACTAAAAGGAAGCAACAAGGAAGACCGGTATGAACTCTTATTGTTTCTACTTTTGTACATATGCATGTACTTATGATCTAGAGACCAGCTTGTAGCGACATAGTGCTATGTTTACAATGCTCTTCCAGTGGTTCATGCTTTCCTTGTGGCTAGTCTCGAATAACTAGAGTATATAATGTGTTATTGAAATGATCTACATGCATTGCATTGTTCCTAGTCTGCCATACTATGGTGGTATTTCCCTTCAGAGAATTTTTGGATTGACTTGGCACATGCTTACACATGTTTAAGACTAAAAAGTCTACTTTGCCTTGATGATCTTTGAGTTTTAGAATTGTTATATCACTTTCATGCCCGATTCAATGTTGCTTTGTCGCTCTGCATGATTATGACCGTTATTGCTCTCTAGTTGGTCGCTTCCCAGTCTTTTGCTAAACCTCCACCCGTACTAAGCGGAATGACTGCTTGTGCATCCAAAACCTTTAAAACCTGTTATGCCATATGAGTCCACTATACCTTCCTATACATGGTATTCACCTGCCATTCCTAACGAAGACTTTCGTGTACCATCTTGAAATTAATCAAAAGCATTTCTCTTTTGTGCCTATGTTTTAGCTCATGAGGAAGTAGTAGTTAATTCATGACCTCTTTAAGTTGGACAAGTTTCACCCCTGGATTGCATGCATAATGTGTGAACCCCTAATATGAAAAGGAACTAGCATTGAGTGCGCCCGGCTCAAAAAGATAATATAACAAAACGAACCCTCCTTCACGCTTTGTTCATGAGAAATCAGAAAACTTTGGCAGTGATAAACAAAGGAGATTAAGAGGATGTGATCGTCCTCATGCGGGAGCCGTTCCTCGAGACTTGTCTAGCTTAAAAAGTGATTGAGTTATCTGCTAGCATTCGTTGACGAAATATGCACCTCTCAAAAACATATTTACTTCTGTTTTTAAAACCAAGAGCTCTGGTACATGTTTAGTTTTTGTTTCCGATCACGGGTTTCAACTTTGCCAATAAAAGCCACGGTTCGAGAGTCTCACCTTCTTTCTTCAAAGCACTGACTAGGAGAGCATAATTGTCATTCTGAGTGTAATGTGCATTGTCCCAAAGTGTTACATTGTCTTCTGCATATTTGTGATATGACGTATTCTAAAATTCTTAGTTCTAGTCTCCTTTAAAACTCTGGAGGAGCCTCTGCATTTATGTTTTGCTTCACTCATGGAGGCTAGCGAGATACCACCTTAATATGCTCAAGCTATGTGCAATGTGATCTTGTCTTGATTTTCAGTAATATATTGTTTACTCTTGATTATTTGTGACTGGTCACTTGAAAGAAGGATTGCTCCTTGCATTGTTCTCATAAGTACTGTTTCAATACTGGCAAGACTCTTTTCGTAGTACATGCTTATATACATCTAATGAAGCAAAAGAGTTTGTCAAAGTTTTCTTTGTCGCGTCCAGTTCGTTGAACTGAATTGCTTGAGGGAAAGCAATATGCTAAGCTTGGGGGAGTTGATACGTCTCAAACGTATCTACTTTTCCAAACACTTTTGATATTGTTTTGACCTCATTCTTGCATGATTTGGACTAAACTAACCCAGACTGACGCTGTTTTCAGCAGAGCTGCCTGTATGGTTTATTTGTGTGCAAGAAAACGGATTTTTAAGCACCTCAGAAAAATCCACGAAAAATCACAAAAAATCCACGCACCCGAAGAAACAACATACCAGAAGTGGGGCCAGAGGGGGGACAGGGGGTGCCCAGGCGCCCTGTGGGCGCCCCCCCCCCTGTGTCGCGCCGAGGGGGCGCCTGGGTGGGGCCCACACCCCCTGGTGCCCTACTTTAGCCCGTATTTTTTCCTCCGAGGCAGAAACCCCAAATCGGGAGTCCTTTCGCTGTTTCTCGTCGCGGAGCCGCCGCCACCCTCTGTTCTTCTTCGGGAGGGCTAATCTGGAGGCTGATTTGGCCTCCGAAGAGGGGAGATCATCGCCATCGTCATCATCATCACCACTCCATCATCCCTCCATGACTTCCCCCTTCATGTGTGAGTAATTCCCTTGCTGTAGGCGAAGGGGATGGTAGGGATTGGATGAGTTAGATCATGTGATAGTTCGTCAGATTGTTGGGGGCATGTTGCCTATCATCTAGTATGGTGTTTATCATCTTTGCTACAACTTGTTATTCTTAATGCTTGACACTAGGGCCCGAGTGCCATGATTTCAGATCTGAACCATATGTGTTTGCATGAATATATTTGTGTTCTTGATCCTATCTATGAGTTGTATGCACCTGTTACGGTTCGGAACCGGCGATCCCAAAGGTGACAGCTTGGGACACCAAAGGGGATGGTCCGTAGTTTGAGGATTACATGTATCCATTGAGTTCATTGCTTTGTTCCGGTGCTCTTTGACAGGAGCACCTTAATATCCATTAGTTCCTTTTGGCCCCGTTCGTAGCGGGATGGTAGGACAAAAGATGTTGTGCAAGTTCTTATCGCAAGCACGTACAACTACCTACGGGATACATGCCTAATGTTTGATATTTTCCTAGATGATCATTACTTTTCCGTGTGCCGTGCCCCGAGTTAGAAACTATCTCATCCATGCAACGCCCAACCATCCATCTCCCTAGCCTACAGTATTTTAAACCTTGCTTGTTACTAGTCGCTACTTTTGCTATTTACTTTGCTATCTACTTTTGCTGTTTACTTTTACTATTACTATCATCACTATCATATCACTGTTACCACTTATCTTTTGTTGCAAGTTAGTATATTTCAGGTGCGGTTGAATTGACAACTCAACTGTTAAAGCTTATAAATACTCTTTGGCTCCCCGTGTGTCGAATCAATAAATTGGGTTATTCTTACCTGCGAAGACTATCTCGATCCCTTACGGTTGAGGGTTATCACCGTTGCAGTGCTTAGGCGAAGCCCTACGCCGGTAGATACATCATATCCGTCACCACGCCGTCGTGCTGACGAAACTCTCCCGTGAAGCTCAACTGGATCAAGATCTCATGGGACGTCATCAAGCTGAACGTGTGCTGAACGCGGAGGTGTTGTACGTTCGGTGCTTGATCGGTTGAATCGCGAAGAAGTTCGACTACATCAACCGCGTCACTTGACGCTTCCGCTTCCGGTCTACGAGGGTACGTAGACACACTCTTCCCTCTCGTTGCTATGCATCTGGTAGATAGATCTTGCGTGATAGTAGGAAAATTTTAAAATACTACGTTCCCCAACAAATAATCTAGTTCACATCGCCATGTGATTAACACTCACAGGTCACCTCGCCATGTGACTAACATCCAAAGAGTTTACTAGAGTCAATAACCTAGTTCACATCACTATGTGATTAACACTCAATGAGTTCTGGGTTTGATCATGTTATGCTTGTGAGAGAGGTTGTAGTCAACGGGTCTGCAACATTCAGATCCCTATGTATTTCGCAAAACTTTATGTCATATCGTAGATGCTGCTACCATGTTCCATTTGGAGCTATTCCAAATTGTTGCTCCATTATACGTATCCGGTATCTGTACTCAGAGCTATCCAGATAGGTGTTAAGCTTGTATCGACGTAACTCTTTACGTCGAACTCTTTATCACCTCCATAACCGAGAAACATTTCCATACTACTCTAAGGATTATTTTGACCGCTATCTAGTGATCCACTCCTGGATCACCTTTGTACCCTCTTGCCAGACATGTGGCAAGGCACACATCAGGTGCGGTACTCAGCATGGCATATCATATAGAGCCTATGACAAAAGCATAGGGGACGACCTTCGTCCTTCCTCTTTCTTCTGTCGTGGTCAAGCTTTGAGTCTTACTGAACTTCACACCTTACAACTCAGGTAAGAACTCCTTCTTTGACTGATCTATTTTGAACTCCTTCAAAATAATGTCAAAGGTGTGTGTTCTTTTGAAAGTATCATCAGGTGTCTTGATCTATCTCTATAGATCTTGATGCCCAATATGTTAGCAGCTTTATCCAGGTCTTCCTTTGAAAAACTCCTTTCAAACAACCCTTTATGCTTTCCAGAAATTCTACATCATTTCGGATCAACAATATATCATTCACATATACTCCCTCCGTCCAGAAATACTTGTCGAAGAAATGCATAAAAATGGATGTATCTAGAATTAAAATACGTCTAGATGCATCCATTCCTCCGACAAGTATTTATGGACGGAGGGAGTACTTATCAGAAATGTTGTAGTGCTCCCACTCACTTTATTGTAAATACAAGTTTCTAACAAACTTTGTATAAACCCAAAAACTTTGATCATTCCATCAAAGCGTATATTCCGACTCCGAGATGCTTGCTCTAGTCCATGGAAGGATCGATGTAGCTAGCATTCCTTTTAGCATCCTTATGATCGACAAAACCTTTCTAATTGTATCACATACAACCTTTCCTTACTAAAACTGGTAAGGAAACCTGTTTTGACATCCATCTGCCAGATTTCATAAATGCAGCTAATGCTAACATGATTCCGACGGACTTAAGCATCGCTACCGGTGAGAAAATCTCATCGTAGTCAACTCCTTGAACTTGTGAAAAACTCTTCGCCACAAGTCAAGCTTCATAGACGGTGACATTACCATCCACGTCCGTCTTCTTCTTAAGGATCCATTTATCTCAATGGCTTGCCGATCATCGGGCAAGTCCATCAAATTCCATACTTTGTTTTGATATATGGATCCTATCTCGGAATTCTCGGCTTCTAACCATTTGTCAGAATACGGGCCCACCATCGCTTCTCCATAGTTCGTAGGTTCATTGTTGTCCAACAACATGACATCTAAGATAGGATCACCGTACCACTCAGGAGTAGTACATATCCTTGTCGACGTACGAGGTACGATAGCACCTTGATCCGAAGCTTCATGATCACTATCATTAGTTTCCTCTTCAACAGTCGTAGGTTCCACAGAAACATCTTTCTGTGTTGCACTACTCTCCGATTGAAGTGAGGGTTCGACAACCTCATCAAGTTATATCTTCCTCCCACTCAATTCTTTCGAGAGAAACTCCTTCTCGACAAAGGACCCGTTCTTAGCGATAAACATTTTTGCCCTTGGATCTGAGATAGAAGTTATACCCAACTGTTACCTTTGGGTATCCTATGAAGATGTATTTGTCCGCTTTGGGTTCGAGGTTTTTCCGGCTGAAGCCATAAGCATCGCAGCCCCAAACATTAAGAAACGACAACTTTGGTTTCTTGCCAAACCATAGTTCATACGGCGTCGTCTCAACGGACTTAGTTGGTGCCATATCTAAAGTGAATGCAGCTGTCTCCAACGCATAACCTCAAAATAATAGCGGTAGATCGGTAAGAGACATCATAGATCGCACCATATCTCATAAGGTTTGATTACGACGTCCGGACACACCATTACGCTATGGTGTTCCAGGTGGCTTCAACTGCGAAACAATTCCACAATGTCTTAAGTGATTGCCAAACTCATAACTCAGAAAATCTCCCCTTGATCAGATCATAGGAACATGATCTTCTTGTTATGATGATTCTTAACTTCACTCTGAAATTGCTTGAACTTTTCAAACATTTCAGACTTTTGCTTCATTAAGTAAATATACCCATATCTACTCAAATCGTCATTAAAGATGAGAAAATAATGATATCCACCACACGCCTTAATTCTCATTGGATCACACACATCAGCATGTATGATTTCCAACAAGTCACTTGCCCGTTTCATTGTACTTGAAAACGGGGTCTTAGTCATCCTGCCCATGAGGCATGGCTTGCATGTGTCAAGCGATACAAAATCAAGTGTCTCCAAACATCCATCAGCATGGAGTTTCTTCATGCATTCTATGCTAAAATGACCTAAGCGGCAGTGCCACAAGAAAGTGGTACCATCATTATTAACTCTACATCTTTTGGTGTTAATATTATTATCATGTGTATTACTACGATCGAGATTCAGTAAACCATTGGGTGCATGACCATAAAGGTGTTATTCATGTAAACAGAATAACCATTATTCTCTAACTTAAGTGAATAACCGTAACGCAATGAACATGATCTAATCATATTCATGCTCAACGTAGACACCTGATAACATTTATCTAGGTTCAACACTAATCCCGAAGGTAGAGGGAGCGTGCGATGGTGATCTTATCAACCTTGGAAACACTTCGAACACACATCGTCACCTCGCCCTTAGCTAGTCTCCGTTCAGTCCGTAGCTTTTGATTCAAGTCACTAATAATAGCAACTGAACTGGTATCCAATACCCAGGTACTACAAGGAGTACTAGTAAGGTACACATCAATAACACGTATACCAAATATACTTTGTTGAAGTTGCCAGCTTTCTTATCTACCATGAATTTGGGGTAGTTCCGCTACCATGTGACCGTTCCCCTTACAATAGAAGCACTTTAGTCTCGAGGTTTGGGTTCAACCTAGGGTTCCTTCATTAGAGCGACAACTGGTTTGCTATTCATGAAGTTTCCCTTCTAGCCCTTGCCCCTTTTGAAACCAGTGGTCTTGTTAAACCATCAACACTTGATGCTCCTTCTTTATTTCTACTTTTGCGGTCTTAAGCACCGCTAATAGCTCCAGGATCATCTCCATCCTTTGCATGTCATAGTTCATCACAAAGTTCTAGTAGCTTGGTGATAGTGTCTAGAGAATTCTGTCAATCACTATCTCATCTGGAAGATTGAATCCCACTTGGTTCAAGTGATTTTAGCACCCAGACATTCTGAGCACATGCTCACTAGTTGAGCTATTCTCCTCCATCTTGTTGGCAAAAGAACTTGTCAGAGGTCTCATACCTCTCAACACGGGCATGATCCTGAAATCCCAATTTCAGCTCTTGGAACATCTCATATGTCTTATGGCGTTCAAAACGTCATTGGAAATCTGATTCTAAGCCGTAAAGTATGGTGCACTAAACTATCAAGTAGTCATCAGGACGTGTCTGTCAGGTGTTCACAACATCCACAGACGACGTTGTAGGGGTTTGCACATCGAGCGGTGCATCAAAGACGTAAGCCTTCTGTGTAGCAGTGAGGACACTCCTCAGACTACGGACCCAGTCCGCATCATTGCTTACAATATCATTCAACTTAGTCTTTCTCTAGGATCGTATTAAACAGGGAGCTACAACGCAAGCTATTGGTCTACAACATAATCTACGAAGACAACTTAGACTATTTTTCATGACAACTAAGTTCATCTAATGAACTCCCACTCAGATAGATGTCTCTCTAGTCATCTAAGTGATACATGATCCAAATCGACTAGGCCATGTCCGATCATCACGTGACACAGACTAGTCATCAACGGTGAACATCTTTATGTTGATCGTATCTTCTATACGACTCATGTTCGACCCTTCGGTCTTCCGTGTTCCGAGGCCATGTATGTACATGCTAGGCTCGTCAAGTGAACCCTAAGTGTATTGCGTGTGTAAATCTGGCTTACACCCGTTGTATGCGAACGTTAGAGCCTATCACACCCGATCATCACGTGGTGCTTCGGAACAACAAATCTTAGCAACGGTGCACAGTTAGGGGGAACACAATTCTTGAAATTTTAGTGAGAGATCATCTTATTCACTACCGTCGTTCAAAGCAAATAAGATGTAAAACATAATAAACATCACATGCAATCAAATAGTGACATGATATGGCCAATATCATTTTGCTCCTTTTGATCTTCATCTTCGGGGCTCCATGATCATCATCGTCACCGGCATGACACCATGATCTCCATCATCGTGTCTTCATGAAGTCGTCTCGCCAAACATTACTTCTACTACTATGGCTAACAATTAGCAATAAAGTAAAGTAATTACATGGCGTTTTTAGTGACACGCACGTCATACAATAAAATAAGACCACTCCTATGGCTCCTGCCGGTTGTCATACTCATCGACATGCAAGTAGTGATTCCTATTAAAAGAACATGATCAATCTCATACATCACATATATATCATTCATCACATCCTTTTGGCCATATCGCATCACATGGCACATGCTGTAAGAATAAGTTAGACGTCCTCTAATTGTTGTTGTAAGTTTTTACGTGGCTACTATAGGTTTCTAGCAAGAACGTTTCTTACCTACACCATAACCACAACGTGATTTACCAATTTCTATTTACCCTTCATAAGGACCCTTTTCATCGAATCCGATCCAACTAAAGTGGGAGATGTTGGAAATATGCCCTAGAGGCAATAATAAATTGGTTATTATTATATATTTCCTTGTTCATGATAACTGTTTATTATCCATGCTAGAATTGTATTGATAGGAAACTCAGATACATGTGTGGATACATAGACAAACACCATGTCCCTAGTAAGCCTCTAGTTGACTAGCTCGTTGATCAACAGATGGTCACGGTTTCCTAACCATGGACATTGGATGTCGTTGATAACGGGATCACATCATTAGGTGAATGATGTGATGGACAAGACCCAATCCTAAAACTAGCATAGATCGTGTAGTTCGTATGCTAAAGCTTTTCTAAATGTCAAGTATATTTTCCTTAGACCATGAGATTGTGCAACTCCCGGATACCGTAGGAATGCTTTGGGTGTACCAAACATCACAACGTAACTGGGTGGCTATAAAGGTGCACTACAGGTATCTCCGAAAGTGTCTGTTGGGTTGGCACGAATCGAGACTGGGATTTGTCACTCCGTGTGACGGAGAGGTATCTCTGGGCCCACTCGGTAGGACATCATCAAAGTGTGCACAATGTGATCAAGGAGTTTATCACGGGATGATGTGTTATGGAACGAGTAAAGAGACTTGCCGATAATGACATTGAACAAGGTATCGGGATACCGACGATCGAATCTCGGGCAAGTACTGTACCGATAGTAAAAGGGGATTGTATACGGGATTGATTGAATCCTTGACATCGTGGTTCATCCGATGAGATCATCGTGGAACATGTGGGATCCAACATGGGTATCCAGATCCCGCTGTTGGTTATTGGCCGGAGAGTTGTCTCGGTCATGTCTGCATGGTTCCCGAGCCCGTAGGGTCTACACACTTAAGGTTCGATGACGCTAGGGTTATAGGGAAAGTATGTACGCGGTTACCGAATGTTGTTCGGAGTCCCGGATGAGATCCCGGACGTCACGAGGAGTTCCGGAATTGTCCGGAGGTAAAGATTCATATATGGGAAGTCCCATTTTGGTCACCGGAAAAGTTTCGGGCGCTATCGGTAGCGTACCGGGACCACCGGGAGGGTCCCGGGGGTCCACCGGGTGGGGCCACCGGCCCCAGAGGGCTGCGTGGGCCAAGTGTGGGAGGGGACCAGCCCCAGGTGGGCTGGTGCCCCCCCCCAACAAGGGCCCAAGGCGTATCATAGAGGGGAAGTGGGCAAACCCTAGAGCAGATGGGCCCTAGGGCCCAATCTGGTGCGCCCCCCTCTCCCTCTTCCCCTTTGGCCGCCACCCTTAGATGGGATCTGGGGTGGCCGCACCCCTAGGGGTGGGAAACCCTAAACGGGGCGCAGCCCCTCCCTTCCCCCTATATATATGTGAGGTTTGGGGCTGCCCATAATATGGTTTTGACCTCTCTCGCTTGGCGCAGCCCTACCTTTCTCCCTCCTCGTCTCTCGCAGTGCTTGGCGAAGCCCTGCTGGAGTCCGGCGCTCCTCCACCACCACCATGCCATCGTGATACTGTTGGATGGAGTCTTCCCCAACCTCTCCCTCTCTCCTTGCTGGATCAAGGCATGGCAGACGTCATCGGGCTGCACGTGTGTTGAATGCGGAGGCGCCTGTTCGGCGCTTAGATGGAATCAACCGCGATCTGAATCGTAGCGAGTACGACTCCTTCATCCGCGTTCTTGCAACTCTTCCGCATTGCGATCTACAAGCGTATGTAGATGCACTCCCCTCTCCCTCGTTGCTAGATTACCCAATAGATAGATCTTGGTGATGCGTAGGAAAAATTTTGATTTTCTGCTACGATCCCCAACAGTGGCATCATGAGCTAGGTCTATGCGTAGTTTCTTGCACGAGTAGAACACAAAGTAGTTGTGGGCGTGGATTTGTCAATTTACTTGTCGTTACTAGTCTTATCTTGATTCGGCGGCATCGTGGGATGAAGCGGCCCGGACCGACCTTACACGTACTCTTACGTGAGACTGGTTCCATCGACTGACATGCACTAGTTGCATAAGGTGGCTAGCGGGTGTCTGTCTCTCCCACTTTAGTCGGATCGGATTCGATGAAAAGGGTCCTTATGAAGGGTAAATAGAAATTGGCATATCACGTTGTGGTTTTGGCGTAGGTAAGTAACGTTCTTGCTAGAAACCTATAGCAGCCACGTAAAAACTTGCAACTACAATTAGAGGACGTCTAACTTGTTCTTGTAGCATGTGCCGTGTGATGTGATATGGCCAAAAGGATGTGATGAATGATATATATGTGATGTATGAGATTGATCATGTTCTTGTAATAGGAATCACGACTTGCATGTCGATGAGAATGACAATCGGCATGAGCCATAGGAGTTATCTTATTTATTGTATGACATGCGTGTCACTGAATAACGCCATGTAATTACTTTACTTTATTGCTAAACGTTAGCCATAGTAGTAGAAGTAATGTTTGGCAAGACGACTTCATGAAGACACGATGATGGGGATCATGATGATGGAGATCATGGTGTCATGCCGGTGACAATGATGATCATGGAGCCCCGAAGATGAAGATCAAAGGAGCAAGATGATATTGGCCATATCATGTCACTTTTTGATTGCATGTGTTGTTTATCATGTTTTACATCTTATTTGCTTAGAACGACGGTAGTGAATAAGATGATCTCTCACTAAAATTTCAAGAATTGTGTTCCCCCTAACTGTGCACCGTTGCTAAGGTTCGTTGTTCCGAAGCACCACATGATGATCGGGTGTGATAGGTTCTAACGTTCGCATACAACGGGTGTAAGCCAGATTTACACACGCGATACACTTAGGGTTGACTTGACGAGCCTAGCATGTACAGACATGGCCTCAAAACACGGAAGACCGAAAGGTCGAACATGAGTCGTATAGAAGATACGATCAACATGAAGATGTTCACCGTTGATGACTAGTCCGTCTCACGTGATGACCGGACACGGCCTAGTCGATTCGGATAATGTATCACTTAGATGACTAGAGAGATGTCTATCTGAGTGGGAGTTCATTAGATGAACTTAATTGTCATGAACAATAGTCTAAGTTGTCTTCGCAAATTATGTTGTAGACCAATAACTGCGTTGTAGCTCCCTGTTTAATACGATCCTAGAGAAAGACTAAGTTGAAAGATAATGCAAGCAATGATACGGACTGGGTTCGTAGTCCGAGGAGTGTCCTCACTGCTACACAGAAAGCTTACGTCTTTGATGCGCCGCTCGATGTGCAAACCCTTACAACGTTGTCTGTGGATGTTGTGAACACCTGACAGACACGTCCTGATGACTACTTGATAGTTTAGTGCTCCATACTTTACGGCTTAGAATCGAGATTCCAATGACGTGTTGAATGCCATAGAACATATGAGATGTTCTAAGAGCTGAAATTGGGATTTCAGGCTCATGCCCGTGTTGAGAGGTATGAGACCTCTGACAAGTTCTTTTGCCAAAAGGATGAAGGAGAATAGCTCAACTTGTGAGCATGTCCTCAGAATGTCTGGGTGCTAAAATCACTTGAACCAAGTGGGAGTTAATCTTCCAGATGGGATAGTGGTTGACGGACTCTAGACACTATCACCAAGCTACTAGAACTTCGTGATGAACTATGACATGCAAAGGATGGAGATGATCCCGGAGCTATTAGCGGTGCTTAAGACCGCAAAAGTAGAAATCAAGAATGAGCATCAAGTGTTGATGGTTTAACAAGACCACTAGTTTTAAAAGGGGGCAAGGGCTAGAAGGGAAACTTCATGAATGGCAAACCAGTTGTCGCTCAAATGAAGGAACCCAAGGTTGAACCCAAACCTCGAGACTAAGTGCTTCTATTGTAAGGGGAACGGTCACATGGTAGCGGAACTACCCCAAATACATGGTAGATATGATAGTTGGCAACTTTAACAAAGTATATTTGATATACGTGTAATTGATGTGTACCTTACTAGTACTCCTTGTAGCACCTGGGTATTGGATACCGGTTCAATTGCTATTATTAGTGACTCGAAGCAAAAGCTATGGACTAAACGAGACTAGCTAAGGGCGAGGTGACGATGTGTGTTGGAAGTGTTTCCAAGGTTGATAAGATCACCATCGCACGCTCCCTCTACTTTCGGGATTAGTGTTGAACCTAGATAAATGTTATCAGGTGTCTACGTTGAGCATGAATATGATTAGATCATGTTCATTGCAATACGGTTATTCGTTTAAGTTAGAGAATAATGGTTATTCTATTTACATGAATAATACCTTTATGGTCATGCACCCAATGGTTTGTTGAATCTCGATCATAGTAATACACATGATGATAATATTAATGCCAAAAGATGTAGAGTTAATAATGGTAGTACCACTTTCTTGTGGCACTGCCGCTTAGGTCATTTTGGCATAAAATGCATGAAGAAACTCCATGTTGATGGATGTTTGGAGTCACTTGATTTTGAATCGCTTGACACATGCGAGCCATGCCTCATGGGCAGGATGACTAAGATCCCATTTTCAGGTGCAATGAAACAGGCAAGTGACTTGTTGGAAATCATACATGCTGATGTGTGTGATCCAATGAGAATAAAGGCGTGTGGTGGATATCGTTATTTTCTCATCTTCACTGACGATTTGAGTAGATATGGGTATATTTACTTAATGAATCAAAAGTATGAAACGTTTGAAAAGTTCAAGCAATTTCAGAGTGAAGTTAAGAATCATCATAACAAGAAGATCATGTTCCTATGATCTGATCAAGGGGAGATTTTCTGAGTTATGAGTTTGGCAATCACTTAAGACATTGTGGAATCCTTTCGCAGTTGAAGCCACCTGGAACACCACAGTGTAATGGTGTGTCCGGACGTCGTAATCGAACCTTATGAGATATGGTGCGATCTATGATGTCTTTTACCGATCTACCGCTATTATTTTGAGGTTATGCATTGGAGACAGCTGCATTCACTTTAGATAGGGCACCATCTAAGTCCGTTGAGACAACGCCGTATGAACTATGGTTTGGCAAGAAACCAAAGTCGTCGTTTATCAATGTTTTGGGGCTGCGATGCTTATGGCTTCAGCCTGAAAAAGCTCGAACCCAAAGCGGACAAATACATCTTCATGGGATACCCAAAGGTAACAGTTGGGTATACCTTCTATCTTAGATCCAAGGAAAAAAATGTTTGTCGCTAAGAACAGGTCCTTTCTCGAGAAGGGGTTTCTCTCGAAAGATTTGAGTGGGAGGAAGATAGAACTTGATGAGGTTGTTGAACCCTCACTTCAACCGGAAAGTAGTGCAACACAGAAAGATGTTTCTATGGAACCTACGACAGTTAAAGAGGAAACTAATGATAGTGATCATGAAGCTTCGGATCAAGTTGCTATCGAACCTCGTAGGTCCACAAGGATATGTACTACTCCTGAGTGGTACGGTGATCCTGTCTTAGAGGTCATGTTGTTGGACAACAATGAACCTACGAACTATGGAGAAGCGATGGTGGGCACGTATTCCGAAAAATGGTTAGAAGCCGAGAAATCCGAGATAGGATCCATGTATCAAAACAAAGTACGGACTTTGGTGGACTTGCCCGATGATTGGCAAGCCATTGAGATAAATGGATCTTTAAGAAGAAGACGGACGTGGACGGTAATGTCACCGTCTATGAAGCTCGACTTGTGGCAAAAAGTTTTTCACAAGTTCAAGGAGTTGACTACGATGAAATTTTCTCACCCGTAGCGATGCTTAAGTCCGTTAGAATCATGTTAGCATTAGCTGCATATATGAAATCTGGCAGATGGATGTCAAAACAAGAATCCTTACCAGTCTTCGTAAGGAAAGGTTGTATGTGATACAATCAGAAAAGTTTTGACGATCCTAAGGATGCTAAAAGGTATGCTAGCTCCAGCGATCCTTCCATGGACTGGAGCAAGCATCTTGGAGTCGGAATATACGCTTTGATGGAGTGATCAAAGTTTTTGGGTATACAAAGTTTGTTAGAAACTTGTATCTACAATATAGTGAGTGGGAGCACTACAATATTTCTGATAAGTATATGTGAATGACATATCGTTGATCCAAAATGATGTGGATTTTCTGGAAAGCATAAAGGGTTGTTTGAAAAGAATTTTTCAAAAGAAGACCTGGATAAAGCTGCTTACATAATTGGGCATCAAGATCTATAGAGATAGATCAAGACGTCTGATGATACTTTCAAAAGGAACACACACTTTTGACATGATTTTGAAGGAATTCAAAATAGATCAGTCAAAGTAGGAGTTCTTACCTGAGTTATAAGGTGTGAAGTTGAGTAAGACTCAAAGCTTGACCACGGCAGAAGAAAGAGGAAGGACGAAGGTCATCCCCTATGATTTTGTCATAGGCTCTATACGGTATGCCATACTGAGTACCGCACCTGATGTGTGCCTTGCCACATGTCTGGCAAGAGGGTACAAAGGTGATCCAAGAGTGGATCACTAGATAGTGGTCAAAATTATCCTTAGAGGAATAAGGAAATGTTTCTCGGTTATGGAGGTGATAAAGAGTTCGACGTAAAGAGTTACGTCGATGCAAACTTAACACCTATCCGGATAACTCTGAGTGGAGATACCGGATACGTATAATGGAGCAACAGTTTGGAATAGCTCCAAGTGGAACGTGGTAGCAGCATCTAGGATATGACATAAATTTTTGCGAAGTACATAGGGATCTGAACGTTGCAGACCCGTTGACTACAACCTCTCTCACAAGCATAACATGATCAAACCCATAACTCATTGAGTGTTAATCACATACTGATGTGAACTAGATTATTGACCCTAGTAAACTCTTTGGATATTGGTCACATGGCGATGTGACCTGTGAGTGTTAAACACATGGCGATGTGAACTAGATTATTGACTCTAGTGCAAGTGGGAGACTGTTGGAAATATGCCCTAGAGGCAATAATAAATTGGTTATTATTATATATTTCCTTGTTCATGATAATTGTTTATTATCCATGCTAGAATTGCATTGATAGGAAACTCAGATACATGTGTGGATACATAGACAAACACCATGTCCCTAGTAAGCCTCTAGTTGACTAGCTCGTTGATCAACAGATGGTCACGGTTTCCTGACCATGGACATTAGATGTCATTGATAACGGGATCACATCATTAGGAGAATGATGTGATGGACAAGACCCAATCCTAAGCCTAGCACAAATCGTGTAGTTCGTATGCTAAAACTTTTCTAAAGGTGCACTACAGGTAACTCCGAAAGTGTCTGTTGGGTTGGCACAAATCGAGACTGGGATTTTTCACTCCGTGTGACGGAGAGGTATCTCTGGGCCCACTCGGTAGGACATCATCATAGTGTGCACAATGTGATCAAGGAGTTGATCACGGGATGATGTGTTACGGAACGAGTAAAGAGACTTGCCGATAACGAGATTGAACAAGGTATCGGGATACCGACGATCGAATCTCGGGTAAGTACTGTACCGATAGACAAAGGGAATTGTATACGGGATTGATTGAATCCTTGACATCGTGGTTCATCCGATGAGATCATCGTGGAACATGTGGGAGCCAACATGGTTATCCAGATCCCGCTGTTGGTTATTGGCCGGAGAGTTCTCTCGGTCATGTCTGCATGGTTCCCGAGCCCGTAGGGTCTACACACTTAAGGTTCGATGACGCTAGGGTTATAGGTAAAGTATGTACGCGGTTACCGAATGTTGTTCGGAGTCCCGGATGAGATCCCGGACGTCACGAGGAGTTCCGGAATGGTCCGGAGGTAAAGATTCATATATGGGAAGTTCCGTTTTGGTCACCGGAAAAGTTTCGGGCGCTATCGGTAGCGTACCGGGACCACCGGGAGGGTCCCGGGGGTCCACCGGGTGAGGCCACCGGCCCCAGAGGGCTGCGTGGGCCAAGTGTGGGAGGGGACCAGCCCCAGGTGGGCTGGTGCGCCCCCCCCCCCCCACAAGGGCCCAAGGCGCATCATAGAGGGGAAGGGGGCAAACCCTAGGGCAGATGGGCCCTAGGGCCCAATCTGGTGTGCCCCCCTCTCCCTCTCCCCCTCTGGCCACCACCCTTAGATGGGATCTGGGGTGGCCGCACCCCTAGGGGTGGGAAACCCTAAAGGGGGCGCAGCCCCTCCCTTCCCCCTATATATATGTGAGGTTTGGGGCTGCCCATAATATGGTTTTGACCACTCTCGCTTGGCGCAGCCCTACCTCTCTCCCTCCTCGCCTCTCACAGTGCTTGGCAAAGCCCTGCTGGAGTCCCGCGCTCCTCCACCACCACCACGCCGTCGTGCTGCTGTTGGATGGAGTCTTCCCCAACCTCTCCCTCTCTCCTTGCTGGATCATGGCATGGGAGACGTCATCGGGCTGCACGTGTGTTGAACGCGGAGGCGCCGCTGTTCGGCGCTTAGATCGGAATCAACCGTGATCTGAATCGCAGCGAGTACGACTCCTTCATCCGCCTTCTTGCAACACTTCCGCATTGCGATCTAAAAGGGTATGTAGATGCACTCCCCTCTCCCTCGTTGCTAGATTACTCCATAGATTGATCTTGGTGATGCGTAGGAAAAATTTTGATTTTCTGCTACGATCCCCAACAGGAGAGACAGACACCCGCTAGCCACCTTGTGCAACTAGTGCATGTCAGTCGGTGGAACCTGTCTCACGTAAGAGTACGTGTAAGGTCGGTCCGGGCCGCTTCATCCCACGATGGCGCCGAATCAAGATAAGACTAGTAACGGCAAGGAAATTGACAAATCGACATCCACAACTACTTTGTGTTCTACTCGTGCAAGAAACTACGCATAAACCTGGCTCTGATACCACTGTTGGGGATCGTAGGAGAAATCAAAAAAATTCTATGCATTACCAAGATCAATCTATGGAGTAATCTAGCAACGAGGGAGAGGGGAGTGCATCTGCATACCCTTGTAGATCGATATGCGGAAGCGTTACAAGAACGCAGATGAAGGAGTCGTACTTGTAGCGATTCAGATCACGGTTGATTCCGATCTAAGCGCCGAACAACGGCGCCTCCGTGTTCAACACACGTGCAGCCCGATGACGTCTCCCATGCCTTGATCCAGCAAGGAGAGAGGGAGAGGTTGGGGAAGACTCCGTCCAGCAGCAGCACGACGGCGTGGTGGTGGTGGAGGAGCGTGGCACTCCAGTAGGTGGTGGTGGTGGAGGAGCGTGGCACTCCAGTAGGGCTTCGCCAAGCACCGGAAGAGACGAGGAGGGAAAGGGGTAGGGCTGTGCCAAGAGGGAGATCATCTCGTGTGTATGGCAGCCCCAAAACGCCCACTATATATAGGGCAAGGGGAGGGGCTGCGCCCCTATCTAGGGTTCCCTCCCTAGGGGTGGCGGCAGCCCCAAAACCCATCTAGGGTGCTACAAGGGGAGAAGAGAGGGGGGGCGCCCTAGGGTGGGCCTTAATGCCCATCTGGACCTAGGGTTTGCCCCCCCCCCCCTCCCACTCTCCATGCGCCTTGGGCCTTGGTGGGGTGGGGGGGCGCACCAGCCCACCTGGGACTATTTCCCTCCCACACTTGGCCCATGCAGCCATCATGGGCTGGTGGCCCCACCTGGTGGACCCCCGGGACCCTCCGGGTGGTCCCGGTACGTTACCGATATTACCCCGAAACTTTTCTGGTTACCAAAACAGGACTTTCCATATATAAATCTTTACCTCCGGACCATTCCAGAACTCCTCGTGACATCTGAGATCTCATCCGGGACTCCGAACAACATTCGGTAACCACGTATATCTATTCCCTATAACCCTAGCGTCATCGAACCTTAAGTGTGTAGACCCTACGGGTTCGGGAACCATGCAGACATGACCGAGACAACTCTCCGGCCAATAACCAATAGCGGGATCTGGATACCCATGTTGGCTCCCACATGCTTCACGATGATCTCATCGGATGAACCACGATGTCAAGGATTCAATCAATCCCGTATACGATTCCCTTTGTCTATCGGTATAGCACTTGCCCGAGATTCGATCGTCGGTATACCGATACCTTGTTCAATCTCGGCAAGTCTCTTTACTCGTTCTGTAACACATCATCCCGTGATCAACTCCTTGATCACATTGTGCACATTATGATGATGTCCTAGCGAGTGGGCCCAAAGATACCTCTCCGTCACTCGGAGTGACAAATCCTAGTCTTGATTCGTGCCAACCCAACAGACACTTTCGGAGATACCCGTAGTGCACCTTTATAGCCACCCAGTTACGTTGTGACGTTTGGTACACCCAAAGCATTCCTACGGTATCCGGAAGTTGCACAATCTCATGGTCTAAGGAAAAGATACTTGACATTTAGAAAAGCTTTAGCATACGAACTACACGATCTTGTGATAGGCTTAGGATTGGGTCTTGTCCATAACATCATTCTCCTAATGATGTGATCCCGTTATCAACGACATCCAATGTCCATGGTCAGGAAACCGTAACCATCTATTGATCAACGAGCCAGTCAACTAGAGGCTAACTAGGGACATGGTGTTTGTCTATGTATCCACACATGTATCTGAGTTTCCTATCAATACAATTCTAGCATGGATAATAAACAATTATCATGAACAAGGAAATATAATAATAACCAATTTATTATTGCCTCTAGGGCATATTTCCAACAGCATCAACTTGGCATGCTCTTTGTTTCTGAACAGACGTTTCAACCGTGGTAGTATAGGAGCATACCACATCACCTTGGCAAGAACCCTCTTCATTGGGCGCTCGCCGTCAACATCACCAGGGTCATCTCGTCTGATCTTATACCGCAAGGCACCGCATATCGGGCATGCGTTCAAATGCTCGTACGCACCGCGGTACAGGATGCAGTCATTAGGATATGCATGTATCTTATGCACCTCCAATCCTAGAGGGCATACGACCTTCTTTGTTGCGTACGTACTATCGGGCAATTCGCTATCCTTTGGAAGGTTCTTCTTCAATATTTTGAGTAGTTTCTCAAATCCTTTGTCAGGCACACCATTCTCTGCCTTCCACTGCAGTAATTCCAGTACGGTACCAAGCTTCGTGTTGCCATCTTCGCAATTGGGGTACAACCCTTTTTTGTAATCCTCCAACATGCGATCGAACTTCAGCTTCTCTGTTTCACTTTCGCACTGTCTGCTTGCATCAACAATGACCCGGCGGAGATCATTGTCAGGCACAACATCGTCTGGTTCCTCTTGACCTTCAGCAGCTTCCCCCGTTGCAGCATCACCGTATTCCGGGGCACATAGTTGTCATCGTCCTCTTCTCCTTCATTGTCTTCCATCATAACCCCTATTTCTCTGTGCTTGGTCCAAACATTATAGTGTGGCATGAAACCCTTATAAAACAGGTGGGTGTGAAGGGTTTTCGAGTCCGAGTAAGACCTTGTATTCCCACAGATAGTGCATGGACAGCACATAAAACCATTCTGCTTGTTTGCCTTAGCCACTTCGAGAAAATTATGCATGCCATTAATTTACTCGGAGGTGCGTCTGTCACCGTACATCCATTGCCATTTCATCTGCTTGCATTTATATATAATTAAATGTGTCAAAAACCATTACAGAACATCATGGATAGATAAGTGATCAAATTAATATAAGTTCATCATCACATTATATTCAAAGTACATGCGTAGCTCATCACGGTGGTGCTGGCGACGAGATCGGCGCGGGCGATCGACGGCGGTGAAGACGGGGACGGGACGCGACGGACCGCTCAACCCAGCCAAATCTCGGAGAAAATGGAGCTTCGAGTTCGAGCTTCGAGAGGAGAAAGCTTAACTAGTGTGGCTCGGGCATTTCATCGAACACCTCATGTGCATATATGGGAGGTGAGCTAGAGCACCACACAAAGCTCTCCCCTCGCCGGCCAGAAAAAATAGAGCAGTGTGGGCTCGCCGGCGATGGAGTATATATAAGCAACCAATTGGTCCCGGTTCGTTACTGGAACCGGGACATAAGGTTTGCCTTTAGTCCCGGTTCCAGTCACGAACCAGAACCAATGGGTGTGGGCCAGGAGCGAGGCCCATTGGTCCCGGTTCGTGTCTGGAACCGGGACAAATGGGTCCAGACCAACCGAGATAGATGCCCCACGAGGCCCGGCTGGCCCCCTGGGCGCACGAACCGGGACGTATGCCCCCATGGGTCCCGGTTCGTGAGTGAACCGGGACTAATGGGCTTGCCAGGCCCGAACCAAAGCCCTGTTTTCTACTAGCGGGAGTTCATGCCCTTCTCCCTCTCCCTCTCCCTCACCCCCAGCGCCGTCGTCTGGTTCCTCTACGGCCTTCTCATCAAGGACAATTACGTCGTTGTACGTGAACAGCACAAACAAAACCTCTCAATTCCTAACTCAAATTTCTTTTTATTTGACTTTACTGTTGGTGTTGAACTGAATGCACCTTCCCAACATCCTCGGGTTTGCCTTCGGGGTGATCCAGATGGGGCTCTACGCCTTCTACTGCAATGCCACTCCCAAGCCGGCGCCAAAGGAGGTGGACGCACCCCTGCCTGAGCACGTCATCAATGTCGCAAAGCTCGGCCCGGCGGCTGCCATCGAGCTCAACATGCTGGCTGACGTCCAGCCACTGAAGATGGAGAACATTGTGGCTCGTAGCAGTGGCGAGACCAAAGATATCAGTGTTGAGAAGGTTTACATGGCAACCAGCGTCGAGCAAGTCTAGGAAGGCGTGCCATGGATTAGGGGCGGCCGCGTAGTATTAATTAGTATCCAGTTATCCACTATCCGATCATTTTGATGTAATGGCCTTGTTATAAAAATTCTCATTTTCTTGTACGAAATTATTAGGTGAATGGCAAGGAATCATACTGGTATAACTTTCCTCGTCTTGCTCAGCGTTTCTATCGACGTCGAAACTGTAAATTAGCTCCAGCTTTCCGCTCGTTCTTTGTTATACACATTGTGCCATCACTTCCAACAGAAGATGAATAGATATCGAGTTAACAAGCCGTGCATGCTTGAGCTGCCATAGACCCTAGTCCCTCTTGGATCGCAATATGAGCAGTAGAGTGCAATAATGCTACACTTATGGATGAATTTCTACGGACGATTGCTACGGGCTGATTTGGCACGATACTGTGCAACTGAATGTGTATTTGTCGGAGCAGCAGTTGTTTACTATCCAACTGCACGATGCCACGCCCTTGTCGTAAGGTGAGTCCGTAATATCTTTCCGCAAGTGTAGCATTATTGAGTAGAGTGTCTTTCTTCCGCCTTTCTTTTTAGAGGAAACCAAGCAGGTGCCATGTATTTCCTTTTCCTTTTTTTTGGATGTGCGGGGCTTTATCTGAGCAGGACTGGGATGGATCTTTATTGCATCCGACTCACCTTACCTCACTTCTTTTCCACGAGAGCTACATCTGGCTTATAGCGAGACAATATGGAAGAAGCTATCACCTAAAGGGTCTGCAGTAATGGGCCGGCCCATTAGCGCACACTTAAAACAAGAGAAATCGAGAAAAAAGGAACAACCTACGAAATCACTAATTGAGAAGTACTCGTTGTAAAGATCACCACAAACCTCCAGATTGCGACAAGTGGCGTGTGCGCCACTTGTCGCAAACTTGGCGTTTTTCCTTTTTTCGTAGATCCGTTTATTCAAAATAGTTTATCTCTTAAACCGTGCGTCCGAATCTCGAACCGTTTTCACCATTGAATTCCTCGCGTCGAGATCTTCAAAACTAGATCTCATGTTGAGACCTTCTTTGATTTATAGGAACTTTATAGTAATTCTATAGGATAAGATTTGCAAAGGAAAAATTCCTTTGAATCCCTTTGGTTTATGGGAATGGATTCCTATTCCTACTAGTTAATGTGTATCTGCAATGCACGTTAATTTGGAAATACTATATTTGGTATGCGGCTATTAAGTGCATGTGTATATTAATTAGGATATTATTTGCATGTTATTATGTGATTAGCACTATATTTGGCATGAAATTAACTGCACGTTAAACGTGTTGAGGGCTCGACATTGAACCCGTCTAGGTCGTTGGATTGACATGATTTGATGGCCGAGACTAATTGGTTCTGCTCCTTTGGGTCTTTTTATATTGGTATAGATGTAGGATAGGAATCAATCCTTCATATTTAGAAGGAAAAAAACATTAACCTAGACTAATGGAAAAATTCCAATTCTATACACCAAATGATATCTTCTGCTCTATAGGAATAGAGATGCATGTCATCTCACTTCCTATGAATTTCCTATTCCTATAAAATTCCTATACTAGGAACCAAAGGAGGCCTGATAGGTTTTGACAAACTTTTTTTTCACAAAAAAAAAAAACAGATTGAAAAAAAAACGAACGAAAAAACCGAACCGGCGCACTGGTTTTTTCCCTTTCCGAAAGAGCCACGCCCGTGCCTCTCGCAAAATCACAACCGTGTCTCTGGCGGAAGAAAAACCGTGACTTGTGGAAGAAAAAAAAAACGCGTTTTTTTTTTTGTTTATGAGGAGGCACGGCCGTGACTCTCACGAAAGCACAACCGTGCCTCCCGCGGAAGCAAAACTGTGACTTTCGCGAAAGAAAAAAAAAAACAGAAAATGCGTTTTTTTCCCTTTCCGAGAGGCACGGCCGTGACTCTCCCGGAAGCACAACCGTGCCTCTCGTGGAAGCAAAACAATGACTCTCGTGGAAAAAAACGAGTTTTTTCGGACAAATAAATATTCGGAATATTTTTTTTGATCGGAAACTTAAGGAAGGCCGGTGAAACACTAAAACGTCAAAAAAAACCCGGGAAAAAACCGTTTAAAAAGCCAAAACGCGTGCGAAAAAAAATCTGAAAGGAGTGCCCAAAGCACGAAACGTGACGAATGACCGAGAGCGCGTCAAGTGGCGCTGATCGCTGCGAGGCTCCCGAAGGAGCGCTCGTTAACTAGTTGCTCTCAACAATCTAGGATTGATCGCAGATCTCCTCGCTGCTGGGTAGCGCTGCTAGCCTTTGAAGCATTGTCAGGTTCATGATTAAATAGAATGTGTGGCTCGAGGGGAAAGAGCAGTTTTTTCGGGTTTTTCTTTGTTTTCAATGATTTTTGTTTCTTTCTCTGTTTTCATTTGGTTTTTTCTTTGTTTTCTTTGGTTTTCTCTATTTCTTCATCAGTTCTCAGTGGCTTTTTCCTTTTCTTTATTTGTCTCTTCGCTTTGTTTTGTTTTACTTGTTTCTTTCTTGTTTTTCATCGATTTGCTTGGTTTATCTTTGTTTGTTTTTCAATTTTCACTCTTTCCATTCTTTTGCATTGGTTTCTTCATGTTCTTTATTTTCTTTGTTTTTGTTGCGTTTCTTTGTTTATGGTTGATTTTCATCGGTTTCTTTTTTCTTCAACAAATCTTAATTTTGTCAGTACACATTCAACATTTTTCTTATACATCATAAACATCTTTTATATAAATGTTTATCATTTTAAAATACATGATTAACATTTTTGAAAACTTATATTCTTTGTTATCTACATTTCCCCATACGCTGTACATTTTGTGTATATACAATATAATATGCATTTTACACTTTTCAAATACAACATTAACATTGTTTGCATACGTCGCAAACTTCTATACATATTTAACATTTTCTTAGTACAAGCATGGTCCTGAAATGCCTTATCAAATTTTCTTCCAGAGCCGGTTGACGGCACAAGCACGGTCCTGAGATGGCTTATCAAATTTCCATAACAACCTTCAAACACCAACCACCTTTGTATAATTTTAAAGAAAACTAGCAAAACCACTACTAAGTCGCTACAAAGCAACAAGTAAAAACTACGATTACGCCGGCACAATAACTCGCTAACAAAGCAACAAATAACTAATACTGAATTTAAACTATTTTTCTCAACAAAGTCATGCACACTTGCTTCCATATTTGTGGAACAATCCACATATGTGGATACATGTACACGTGCAGGAAGATCAGACTCCAAACGAAAACGAATAACTCACAAAATGCTGCTGAATGTTGGAACGCAAACTGCCAAATTCATGTCATTGGGGATATTCTCCGCCATGTCCTGGACCCCAAGATTTGAGAACCACCACACCATCTTTATTGACTGCAGGTCGACCTAGAAGAAACCGCAGTATGACATGCTAATGAGCATACTGCTACTCCTCTCGGCAAACTAAGGTAATTGTAGTTCGAGCTGGACTGGACTTGCCATGGGCTCACCGGCGACCTTCTTCCTACTACCTTGTCGAGGAATCTCAACATTGCCTCTGCCTCGATGACCACCTGTCGTTGTTGTTGCCTCTTGGACGTTTGCTTCCACTGCACCCAAGCCAATATCTTGTCTTCATCAGTGGCGGGCATGACCGAGTTCCTGCCATGGTTTTCAATTTCAGTTTCAGGAAAATTTCAGCACCAACCGAAATCACCGAAATTCAGTGAATTTCAGTGATTTCAGTTTCCATTTCAGCCAAATGACTGAAATATTCACTCAAATTCAATTAAAATTTTGAAAATTTGAAAAAAATATTGATTTTTTTTTAATTCCTGTGTTGTACTGAAACTGCTGAAATATTTTGGCTGAAACGTAATATTTTAGTGTCTACTGAAATAACTGAAATTCAGTGAATTTCACCGTAATCTCACTGAAAGTGAAAACCATGGTTCCTGCCTGCCGCCGGCGAAGCGATGAGTTGGTATGCGGTGTGGTAAGCTCTTCGGGAGCATCGCCACCATAAATAAAAATATATGACTGTAAGTATCTCATGAATGTGTCACTGAGCAGGACTACAAGATTTAGGCTGGTTGTAATGGTAGTATCATAGCTAGTATCATGCATGCCAACTAGACAATTTTGACGAGGTGTCATAGAATTGAATGAAGAAAGAGATGATTGAGTATCATATCATGATACCATATCCTAATAAATGATGTAGTAGTATGTGTCATGCATGGCAATAAATAGAGTACTACTTGATACTAATATATGATAATATGCACTACAGAGGTAGTATCTTTTTTTAGATGAAAGGTATTAGCCCGACTTTTACCGGCATAATTCCACACACATAGAGACAGCTAGCCATAGTCACACGACATGCAAAATAAACGAACTTCAGATACATGGCACCGAAGCAAACACATGGCGCGTAGGCGAGAGAGCTAGAAGAAATTATCAAGGGAACCTCCAGGAACCGTTAAACTCCTGATTGCGCATGCGCGCTAATGAAGTAGCAGTAGCCCGAATCTTCATTGCTGCAAAAATATGCTAGTTTTAAATAAGCAATCAACGGGTTTAGCCGGGAAGGTGTGTTCGATAGTAAACTTGTTTCTATTAGTCCACAGCGACCAACAAATCGATGCAAATCCCACCCAGAGAATCCGCTTAGAGATCCCAGACAGGCCATTGGTCAAGACCCTAAGTTCAGCAAAGGAAGATGGACCCCAAGAAACGTGGAGCCAAGATCTGATGCAACACCACACAAATTTGGCCAAGGGGCACTGAAAGAAAATATGCTATGTATCTTCGTGCTGGCCACATAAAGCAAATCTGTCCGAGCCAGGGTCGTTCCTCTTGCGGATCTGGTCAGCCGCTGGCAGCCTTCCACGGAACCCTTGCCACATGAAAATTTTAATCTTAAGTGGGACACGAGCACAACAGATGATCTTAAACTTAGGAGGTGTTTGGTTCGCTGATTTTTGTCCGGTATCTGATTACGATGTAACCTCTTACCGTTACTTGTGTTTGGTTTTCTTTCTATGTAAACAGATCCCATGTAAATGCATTCCAGCGCAGTTTTAGCTCGATACCGCCCACTCCCCCGCGGAAACGAATTACGTTAGAGCATCTCCAACAGCCGCGCTACGCGCCGCGCCCAAAAAAAGTGTTTGCCACGGGCGCTTCGGCAGGTATAGCGCGGGGATAGGCGCTGGCTCCAACAGCCGCGCTATAATGCAGCGCGCGCGCCGCTCCAGCAGTGCCCAAAAATGCAGCGCGTGCACAATATTTTTTAATACATAAAATTGCATTAAAATAAAAAGGATACAAAGTTATTTTACATATTGCAACTAGATAGGTAGTTCGAAAACATAGATAGATTGTTCGGCGCTAGATAGTTCGAAAACATAAAAAAAATACTAATCCCAGTCGGTCCCGTCATCTGCACCATCATCGGCTTCGTCGTAGGTGTCGTCGGAGGTCGACAGCCAGATGTCCAACCAACGCTCATCTTCTTCAGTGAAGAAGGACCTCCCGCCTGCATCGCGGAGGGCGCACTGCTGACACGCCAATGCCTTCCGACGACGCCTGTCCAACCGCTCCTCGCGGCGCCGGCGCGTGTCCTCCTCGCGGCAACTTGCCCAATATTGCTGCTCGTAGGCGACGTCCTCCGGGTGTAGCCGGCGCCACTCCGCCATGCGCCGCTCGTCCTCCTGGGCGACGAGGAGGTGGTTCTGCAGCACAGTGTGCTCCGCACGGTCTCGTGTGGAGTTTAGACGAGGCGGCAGGGCGAGCTCTAACGCCTGCTCGAGCGTGTGGACGTCGTCGAAGTTCATTTGGCGGCGCGGCCTGCCTAGGCGCCACGCCGCCGCGTCGAACGCGCGGGTGGCCTCGTGCGCCGTCTCGTAGGTTCTGAGACTAAGCCGGAGATCGCCGGAGCGTATCTCGGCGTAGAACCCGCCGCCGTTCGGGCGCTCGCGGACGCCGCGGTAGCCCGACGAAGAACGGTGGCGCGGCGGCATGGTGGCGCGTCGGGGGCGGCGGCGGTGCTCTGGGGCAGCGGCGCTCTGAAGCGGTGGTGCGAGAGGCAGGGAGAGAGGGAGCGATGGAGCTGTGGAGCGAGGGAGCGCGTGCGCTGCGTTTTATAGGCGCGCGGGAGGAGGCGCCGCAAAAATGGCGCGCGAGAGGCCGCCATTTCGCGTGCGCGCGCAAGCAGTTCCTGCGCGCGCGGTTTTCCCCCCGCCGCTGAAGCGCACCATTCCATCCCGCGCGCGCGAAAACGGAAGTTTAGCGCGCGCGCCTTTTTGCGCCACTGTTGGAGATGCTCTTACGGCGAGTGATTCGAGCCGAGCGAACACATCCAGCCCTCGTCCCCAACACAGAAATTCCAACTGCCCACGAGTCCTCCGTGAGTCGCTGCGCTCATGGCGGACAGTTGGCGGAAGCCCCTGATCTCCCGTCGCGGATTTCTTCCTCCAGTCCCCACACAAACCTCCATCGAATTGCCGACATGCCAGGAGCAGCAGGCGAACGGCGCCCTTAATCCTCCTTTTTCGCAGCCGTGCTTTTCCTCTGCACCATGGCCGATGGGTTCATGTTTTGTTCCCTGCGCCATGGCCGACGGGTTCCAGTTTTCTTCCGAGCTTTCCCTCTTACCGCTACATCTGATCTGATGACCAAACAGATTTTGATTTTTGCCCATACCATTTACAGTAACAGTGTAAACCCATTACGTTTACGTTGACGTTACCAATCTGAAACCAAACACCTCGGTAGGGGTCCCTGAGATAATTTTATTATATAAAGACTTGACATAGAAAGGACTAGAAGCAGAATGAGGCCAGACCATGGATACACTAGCATATGATACTAGCTTATTTATATAATATAAAAAGGTAAATGTTTCGAAACGGTGCGCCGCACGAACTTTCGGCCGGCCGCTCGCGCTCACACTCAAACCCCCGCACATGCAGCAGGCTCCGCACGTGCAGTCGCATGCAAAATTGCTACATGCAAAACTGCTCCCGCACATGGCGGGTCCTACGCACCTGGCTCTCCGCAGAACTGCTGCATGCAACATTGCTCCCGCACATGGTGGGTCCTACGCACCTGGCTCTCTTTTCTATCTTATCTCTTTCCTTTCTTCTACCTCCAGCCCACATCGTAGTTTCCCTAATGCTATAACCGTTGTCTCAAATTGCTACAAGCTGCTTCCCACGCAGCTACAACCGGCTTCACGATTTGCTACATCATACGACTCCGTGTTTTTTCTGCATGTTACCACCGTTGTCACAAATTGTTACAACCGGCGTCCCACACAGCTATATCTAACGTCGCTTTTTGCTACATCGCATGGCCAACATGTTTTTTGCTACATGTGACCACCGTTGTAACAGGGATGTTGAAACCAACATCTTTTTAGCTAGATGCTTCAATTGGCATCACAATATGCTACAACCGGCATCGTATTTTGCTACTACCGGTGTCGCATTTTGCTACATCGCACATGGCTTCGTGATTTTTGCTACAACCGGCCACAAAAAAAGCTGCGTCGGGCGACGTGATTTGCTGCAACGGCCATGGCGAAGTTCGATCGCACATGGTGCACCGGCGAGCAGCTCCGACGAGCATGCAGGCGAGCGGCGGCTCCGGCGAGCAAGCCCGACGAGCATGCAGGCGAGCGGCGGCTCCGACGAGCAAGCCGACGAGCAGCTTCGGCGAGGAAGCTGACGAGCAGCTCCGGCGAGGAAGCCGACGAGCAGGTCCGGCGAGCAGCTCCGACAAGCGCGCCGACGAGCAGCTTCGACGAGCGGCTTCGGCGAGCAAGCTACCGACGGCAACGAGCCTGTACGTGAGGATGGAGAAGGCTTTGACCCACGCGCAAGGGAGGAGATGCAATATGAACGGTTATTATTACGTGAATCGAACGACTGGGGCTGGACCGGCCGAAAGTTTCGGCCGGTGCGCCGGCGCCCAGTACTGGCCATATAAAAATAGGAAAAGTACGATGGTCAACATGACCGCACGAGAGCCTCACACACGGCTGGTCTAGAAGAATCCAGCCGCCTCGCTGGCACTCCTCCAGCCGTATACGGGCTCGTCGGTCTCAGCCATCCATGTTGTTCGTTCTCTTCCGAACCACTCGGCTCTAGCCACATGCCGACCCTGATCCACGACCCCTGGGACACGCCGCCGCTGGCCGCCTGCACCGACGGCAGCCGGGACCACTGATACGTCCAAAACGTATCTATAATTTCTGCTTACTTCATGCCTCTTTTGGGTGATATTGCTATGATATTTATACACTTCCATACACTTTTGATCATATTTGGACTAACCTATTAACTCAGTGCACGCCAGTGCCAGTTTCTGTTTTCTGCTGTTTTTGTATTTCAGGTTTTACCATTACGAGAACTGCCAGAAAAATCCAGGAAAAATTAAATAAAAAATCAGCGTTCCAGAAGGTTCCCGGTAGCCAAAGTACAGCCGGGGGGGCCACCAGGGCTTCAGGCGCCCTGGTGGCGCGGCCCCCCCTGGCCGCGTCGGGGGGGCGCCTGGGCCCCCCGAGCCTCGTCTGATGCCCCCCTTTGGCATATATTTATATCGCGTCCCGAAACCCTCGAGACGAGAACTCTTTTTCGCGATCTCATCTCTGTTCCGCCACCGCCACCGCTTCCAAGATCGGGAGCACCAGGAGAACTCTTCCCGGCACCCTGCCGGAGGGGAGGATCACCACCGGGAGCCTCTCCACCACCATGGACGCCTCCCGGATGAGTTGTGAGTAGTCTCCCTTGGACCATGGGTCCATGACTAGTAGCTATGTGATGTTCTCCTACCGTTCTTGTGCTTCACTAATTAGTCCTCGTGAGCTGCCCTACATGATCGAGGCACATATGTAATCCTTATGCTGTTGCTATGTTGAGTTTGCTGGGATCCGATGGATTGTGAGATTATGTTCGGATTGTGTTTGAGTAATATATTTGATTCACCTCTTTTATATTTATGTTCGTAAGTAATTCTTGCATGTTCTCCGTTGTTATTTATTGCTTTGGCCAAGTAGTAGGTAGTGACTCCAAGAGGGAGCGTTATGCTTGATTGTGGGTTCATGCCCCTCGATGACTAGCTTGAGTGACAGAAACATGAGTATAAGGGATGTGCTGTTGCCACAAGGGGGGAAACAACGGTGCTTGTGCCCGCGGGGTGCAAGGATTGTTTACTTTACGCAAAGTTCTTTTAATGCAGTTGTCTGTTGCTTTGAGCTTACACTATGGGTGGGACTCGCAACTTAATACCAGCGAGATGTTCTGGATAGATATCTCAAGGTGGATGATTAGTAGTAGATGCAGATGGATTGCGGTCTACTTGCCTTGGCGTACCGCCCATGCTTTGAACCTCTACCTTTCTTGCAACATAGTTAGCATTGATTTGCGCACATAATTCTGTCAATTGCCCAGCTGTAATTCGTTTACCTCACATAGCTGTTTTATCGTCTTTTGGGAGAGAGACATCACTAGTAAACATCATGGGACTCCGGTCCATATTACCATCATTGATCACATCCGCTATTTACTTTCCGTTTTACTTACTATTGCACCAATACATATCACTATTATCAATTGCGTTTGATCCTTTTTAAACGACAAGGCCGGAGGGATTGACAACCTCTCTGTACTCGTTGGGAGCAAAGTTATTCGTATCTGTGTGCAGGTCCACGTTGATTGCTAATATCTGGCGCCGTTAGCAGTTGACACCTTCTTGTTGAAACTGGGAGTCTCAGGGAAATCGATCCTTGGTATCTTTGCCAAGGGAAAACTTCCGCTACACTACATCTCAAACCTTCCACTTGGGGTAACCAACGAGGGGCGAGAAGCCATCAGGCAAAGTTTTCTGGCGCCGTTGCCGGGAACTCCACTCTTCAGGATAGGGGAGTTGCACGCTATCTTTTACCGTTGCTTTATAGTCTTGTTAGTTTACCTTTCATTTTTGCTTTAGTATCCTTTATCAAAAATTACAAAAAAAAATTATTTGCTTTTCTGTTAGTAGTCCTTTCTGTTTAGCCAAACATGTTAGGATTTGGTGCTTTGAGGGAATCAGAAGTTCTAGATTTCCATCAAAGAGATGGAGAAAATATGAAGAAGGCATGGGACAGAATTTCTGATGCACATAGGAGAATTATGCCTTGGATACCTATAAAAATTGTGCTTAGAAATTTTTACCATGGTCTTTTTAAATGGTGTAAACACTCTCTTGATATTATAGCTGATGGAGATTTCCTAGAGTGTGATGAAGCTAGAGCTCTTGAAATTATACATGGTCTATCTAGTTACTTTGTTTATGATCATAATTTTGATACTGTCATAGATAGACTTGCTACTATTGAGAAGAGAATGGATGCTCTAGACTTAATGAAGGTAGAGAAACCCAAACCCAATAAGAGAGATATTTTGGAAATAGACAATGATTGGGAGCCTTTTGTTAGGATTAGCATCTCTAATCAAGACTTCCTTGCTTATTGTGATATTGGATCTATGGTTTCTACTATGCCAAAAATTGTTCATGATTCTTTAAAATTTAACATGGATAGATTACCATCCTATCATGAACACACTAATGGAGATATTTCTGAAATCCAGGGAAGAATAAAAGACGTGCCAGTTAAATTCCTTAAGGGGATTACAATGGTTGATTTCTTCATCATGGAGCCAAACCAAGGAAATATAGTGCTTGGAAGGGACTTCCTCCGAGCGGTAAAAGGCTTCATTGATATAGGTAAGGGACAAATCCGCTTACGCGAGAAGGCAAAAGGTATGTACCCCTTTCCTAGGAGGAACAAGAGTGAACTTGTTGAGGAACCATTTGAAGCAATTTATAACTCTGATTATTATGATGGTTATTGATTCCTCTATGCATTATGCCTAGCTTAAAGGCATAAAAGAAAGCGCTTTTGGGAGGCAGCCCACATGAATAAAAAATTTATTTTGCTTTTGTTGTGTCTTGATGTTGTTACTACAGTAGCATCATCATTGTATCTTTGCTTTTCAACTTTGTGCCAAGTGTAGCCTCTGATTGCAAGAAAGTTCAAAAGTTGTGACATGCTGTCCAGGAAACAGATTCTGTCCTTGGATAGAAAAATTCGTATAAAATCTCCAGATCATCTTTTTGGTCTGAATTTTTTCGACAGCGTGCTCTATATAATTGTCTTTCGTGCGTCTGTTTTGATTTTTTTTATTAGAGTTGCAGAAGTTCCCCGAACAAATCATTTACTACATGTTGTTCTGTTTTTCACAGATTCTGTCCTGTTTTGCCTTTCCTTCATTTTGCAAATCTAGAGCTTGCTTTTTCTTTGCAAAAACCTTTTGGAAATCTTGAGAAACAGTAGACCTTCAAGAATATCCTTATTTCCAGCAAGGAACAATTATTTTATTATGGGTACTAACCTCGCTAATCAGATTATGATGAGTTATGTATGAAGAGAGTTTTCAAGTGTGCGAGGGAAGATGATAAAAAGATTCAGGAGTGTCAAACGCTCAAGCTTGGTGATGCCCCCATGCACCCCCAAGAAATATTCAAGGAGACTCAAGCGTCTAAGCTTGTGGATGCCCCCGTGCATCCCCTTCTCCATCAACATTATCAGTTCGTCTTTCGTTCCACTATATTTTTATCACTCCATGTGTTATGTGCCATGCTTGGAGCGTCTTGCTTTTAGTTTTCCTTTTTAGTTTTCCTTAGCTTTTCATAACGAGTCGGAACTCAGCTTTCTTTATGTGGGAGAGAAACACGCTCGACTTCTACCTAGAACATAACATAGAATTTTCATGTCTATCTTTGTTGTGTGTGTTCTTTGTCTTTCAATAGCTACTACCATGTTTAGCTTTTAGTTTTCATGCTTATCATTTTAAAGAGCTTTTGTTTAGTTGGTTGCTTGAACTCTCTTTAGTTATCATGCTTATCTTATTAAGAGAGTTTGCTTCCGTTGCATTGGTTGATATGTCTATGATAAAGATGCTACGTGCATAATGGTGCTTAGTAGTTCATGTTTTCTTATGGTTAGTCTCAAATAGCTGGGGGGGGGGGGTTCCAATGTGTTATTGGAGTACCAACATGATTTGTTTGCCTATGATGTGGTATGGTTTAGTAATATCTTCCTTCGAGAATTTATTTTGATTGACTTGGCGTATGCTCACGCATATTTAAGACTGTAAAGAAAGTCTGTCAAGCATTGATGATCTTTTGTTTCTGAGTAGCGATATAACTTCCATGCCTGATTCAATGTTGCTTTGTCGCTCTGCATGATTATGACCATCATTGCTCTCTTAGTTGGTCGCTCTCATTCTTTTGCTAACCTCCACCTGTACTAAGCGGACTGACTGCTTGTGCATCCAAATTCTTTTAAACCAGTTATGCCATATGAGTCCACCATACCTTCCTACATGGTATTTACCTGCCATTCCTAACGGAGACTTGCATGTACCATCTCGAAATTATTCAAAGAAAAAATGCATTCCTATTTTGTGCCTCTGTTGTAAGTCCATGAGGAAGTAGTAGTTAATTCATAATCTTTTTAAGTTGGACAAGCTTCACCCCGCGATTGCATGTATAATGTGCAAACCCATAATACGAGAAGAACTGGCATTGTGTGCGCCGGGCTCAAAATTAATATAACAAACAAACCCTCCTTCACGCTTTGTTCATGAGAAATCAGAAAACTTTGGCAGTGATAAACAAAGGAGATTAAGAGGATGTGATCGTCCTCATTCGGGAGCCGTTCCTCGAAACTTGTCCATCTCAAGAAGTGATTGAGTTGTCTGCTAGCATTCGTTGACGAAACATGCATGATCTAAAAAAATATTATTACCTCTGTTTTTAAAACCAAGAGCTCTGGTACATGTTTTGTCTTTGTTTCCGACTACGGGTTTTCAACCTTGCCAACAAAAGCCACGGTTCGAGAGTCTCCACCTTCTTTTAAAGCACCAACTACTGAGAGCATGATTGTCATTCTGAGTGTAATGTGCATTGTCCCAAAGTAGCATTGTCTTTTGCATGATTGTGATATCATTTATTCTGAAATCATTGTATCTAGTCATCACTTAAACCTTGGAGGTGCCCCTGCATTTATGTTTTACTTCACTAAAGGGGGCAAGCGAGATATCGCTTTATCATATTTGCACACCATGCTCATTACAAATCTATTTGATGTTTCAGTATCATATTGTAAAACTTTCAGTTCTTTGTGATTTTCTCATGAGGCAACTTAATTACTACAGATTCATTGTCTCAGTAAGCTTTTGTCATATGTCTATGAAAAGTCCTATATGGTTAATAGCATGTCACCACAGAAATTATTCTTGTTATCATTTACCTACTCGAGGACGAGCAGGAATTAAGCTTGGGGATGTTGATACGTCCAAAACGTATCTATAATTTCTGCTTGCTCCATGCCTCTTTTGGGTGATATTGCTATGATATTTATACACTTCCATACACTTTTGATCATATTTGGACTAACCTATTAACTCAGTGCACCCCAGTGCCAGTTTCTATTTTCTGCTGTTTTTGTATTTCAGGTTTTACCATTACGAGAACTGCCAGAAAAATCCCAGAAAAATTATATAAAAAATCAGCGTTCCAGAAGGTTCCCGGTAGCCAAAGTACAGCCGGGGGGGCCACCAGGGCTCCAGGCGCCCTGGTGGCGCGCCCCCCTGGCCGCGCCGGGGGGGGGCCCTGGGCCCCCCGAGCCTCGTCCGATGCCCCCCTTTGGCATATATTTATATCGCGTCCCGAAACCCTCGAGACGGGAACTCTTTTTCGCGATCTCATCTCTGTTCCGCCGCCGCCGCCGCTTCCAAGATCGGGATCACCAGGAGAACTCTTCCCAGCACCCTGCCGGAGGGGAGGATCACCACCGGGAGCCTCTCCACCACCATGGACGCCTCCCGGATGAGTTGTGAGTAGTCTCCCATGGACCATGGGTCCATGACCAGTAGCTATGTGATGTTCTCCTCTCGTTCTTGTGCTTCACTAATTAGTCCTCGTGAGCTGCCCTACATGATCGAGGCACATATGTAATCCTTATGCTGTTGCTATGTTGAGTTTACTGGGATCCGATGGATTGTGAGATTATATTCAGATTGTGTTTGAGTAATATATTTGATTCACCTCTTTTATATTTATGTTCGTCAGTAATTCTTGCATGTTCTCCGTTGTTATTTATTGCTTTGGCCAAGTAGTAGGTAGTGACTCCAAGAGGGAACGTTATGCTTGATTGTGGGTTCATGCCCCTCGATGACTAGCTGGAGTGACAGAAACATGAGTCTAGGGGATGTGCTGTTGCCACAAGGGGGAAAACAACGGTGCTTGTGCCCGCGGGTGCAAGGATTGTTTACTTTACGCAAAGTTCTTTTAATGCAGTTGTCTGTTGCTTTGAGTTTACACTATGGGTGGGACTCGCAACTTAATACCAGCGAGATGTTCTGGATAGATATCTCAAGGTGGATGATTAGTAGTAGATCCAGATGGATTTCGGTCTACTTGCCTTGGCGTACCGCCCATGCTTTGAATCTCTACCTTTCTTGCAACATAGTTAGCATTGGTTTGCGCACATAATTCTGTCAATTGCCCAGCTGTAATTCGTTTACCTCACATAGCTGTTTTATCGTCTTTTGGGAGAGAGACATCACTAGTGAACATCATGGGACTCCGGTCCATATTACCATCATTGATCACATCCGCTATTTACTTTCCGTTTTACTTACTATTGCAGCAATACCTATCACTATTATCACTTGCGTTTGATCCTTTGTAAACGACAAGGCTGGAGGGATTGACAACCTCTCTGTACTCGTTGGGAGCAAAGTTATTTGTATCTGTGTGCAGGTCCATGTTGATTGCCAATATATGGCGCCGTTAGCAGTTGACACCTTCTTGTTGAAACTGGGAGTCTCAGGGAAATCGATCCTTGGTATCTTTGCCATGGGAAAACTTCCGCTACACTGCATCTCAAACCTTCCACTTGGGGTAACCAACGAGGGGCGAGAAGCCATCAACCACCCCCAAGCTCCACTCACCGCCGGATCCCTCCGCCCCCAAGCTCCACTGCAGCTAGATCCGCCGCTTCATTGGCCACATGACACGGGCTACACACCCGTGCGCCATCGGACGCCGCTCCCCCGTATCGAGTGCGCCACCGGGAAATCCCACGACGGCCCATGAGGAGCTGGCTCCGGCCGTGCGCTTGAGGCCGCCTTCGCTCTAATACCGACGATCGTCTCCTACTCGTTGGGGGGTCATGCTCATGTCCTAGCATCGTCCCTGTCGATTCTTTCTTGGATTTCTTGCACAGGCCGTTCCGGTCGGCTCTTTCTTCTCTGGGTATGCTCTTTTTGATTTATTGCACCTCTCTCCTGTTTGATTGTCCGCGACCTTCACCCATATCTCACCCTCTTTTCTTGGCCGTCGGCACGCACTCTGGGTGTGGCTCTCTAGCGCCAGCTTCATGGTGTAGAAGTGCATGCTCTAGCCAATGCAACCAAAAGACCAATCTGATGAAGAGGGCCTAACATTATACTCCAACACATGGTCCCCGCGGCAATCTCCCTGTGCAGCGCGTCCACCATCATGGGCAGCTCGATGAGGAACGCCGGCGGCGCCTACATGTCCTCGTGAATGGCCAGGTTCAGCCGGCCGTGGCAGTGCCCGAAGAGCGTCACCACCGGCGCGTGGTCCGCGAAGACAGCCCTCGCTAGTAGAAAAAGGCCCTTTTGTCCCGGTTTCAGAGCCTCATTTGTCCCGGTTCTGGAACCGGGACAAAAGTGTTGGGACTAAAGCCCAATACCTTTGGTCTCGGTTTGCCCATGAACCGGGACAGATGGTGCTCCATGTGGCCGTTGCGGCTTGCCCGAGCAGGAGGGCCTTTTGTCCCGGTTGGTAGCACCAACCGGAACCAAAACGCATCCACGTGTCGGTAGTTCAGTGGCTGGGGTTTTTGTTTTTTTTGGGTGGTGGTTTTGGGGGTTTGTAGGGTTAATTTAGGGGTTTCATATGTTGTGTTAGCTAGCTAATAGAGAGAAGTGTCCTCTCTTATCCCCATGCTTTGTCGATGCTACGTACTATACGTATAGAGAGGAATCGACACGCTAGCTAAGCAAATGCAGAAAACCATTAAGTACACAAGATCGTCATGAACTTATATTACAGATAGAAGTGATCGACCTCTCTTACTCCGAGAGATTGGTCGAACAATAAGTTTTTGTATATCTATCGAACACTAGTGGCTACATATATACAATATAAGATCTCTTACAATTCCCTAAAATCTAATGTCAAATTCCACATGTATTCTCCGGCTTTATTTATGAGATGGTCAAGAAAGAATCCCGCCAATTCCTCTTGAATTGCTCGTATTCGATCTTGTGGTAGGAGTTCATCCCGCATCCTTTTTTTTTTAGAACGAAGACGCCAGATGCGTCCGGCTTTAAATTAATAAAGCCCCAACGGCAGCGTACCACAAACCAAGTCTTAATACATCACCAAAAGCCCTGCCGGCTTGAGCACCAAAGTTCAGATGAAACTGAAACAAGCCGCCAATCGAGATTACAGGGCAGAGGCCGTACAGAGCACGCAGGCTCGTCAAGCAACAAAAGAACCAAAGTCATGACTCCCTAGCCATCTCATACACTTGCACCAGTCGTTGTTGGGCGGTCTTGATCAGCTCAGCATCCTTACGCCTCCCCAACGGACTCCACTGCTGCAATAGAAGGTTGCATTTGAAGATGATATTAGCCGGATGATTTGGAAAGCACCCTTCTATAGTAAACTTGTTCCTAGTTAGCCATAAGGCCCAGAGAAGTGCCCCAACACAACTCCACAGAACCCGATATGCTGGACCCTTAATCGCATCAAGGAGGTTGAAAAGCTCAGTAGCCGAGCGCGGGTCCCAAAGGACCCCAGCCGCGGTCCGTACATCACTCCACGCAAACCTTGCTAAAGGGCACCGGAAAAACACATGATTGGCATCCTCCGGTTCCCCGCATAACGCACACGGACCCGTGGCCGGCCCATTTCGCTTGACTACGTTCAAGGAAGTGGGAAGCCTATCGCAAAATATGAAAAGATTGATCTTCAAAGGCATCCGCGCTTTCCACAATCCTGCCATCACAGGTTGTGTCGGCCCTCGACACAAGTTGAGGTATAAGGAGTTCACCGAGAATTTCCCCGAGTTAGTGAGTGCCCAGCTCACCGTGTCAGGTTGATCCGAAAGACCCACCGGTTCGATTAATTGCAGCAAAGCCGCGAGGCTTGCCTGCTCGGGTCCGTTGAGTTCCCGCTTGAACTGAATCTCAGGTGGCGTCGCGGCAATCGCATCCGCCACCGATAACGCGGTGTCAACGGCAATATCGTACAACTCCCGGAATTCGATCCAAAGGGGTTGGGTACCTATCCAAAGGTCAGTCCAGAAACGCGTGGATCTGCCGTTCCCAACCGCAAATTTTGCCCCCATGGCAAAAGCAGGTTTGATCAACTGAAGATCATTCCAAAACGGTGAGCCCCTTGCCCTTCCTTCCAAAAAGTTCCCGTTAGGAAAATATTTGGCCCTTAGGAGATCGACCCACAACCCGGAGGCCCCCTGGGTGATTTTCCAAATCCATTTGCACATCAGCGCGATGTTAAGCCATCTGGAATTGGTGATCCCGAGACCGCCCAAGTCCTTGGGCCGGCACACCCAGGCCCATTTAACCATGTGGTATTTATGGTGCGGGCTAGTTCCTTCCCAAAAGAACTTGGCTCGCGGCGTGTCGAACTTGGCATGGACCCCTTCTGCAAGCAGAAACAGTCCCATGGCAAACATCGGCAAAGAAGACAGGCTGGAATTAGTGAGCACTAGCCTCGCCGCTTTCGACAAAAATTTGCCCCGCCAAGGACAGACCCTAGTCCTTACTTTGGCACATATAGGCTCCCAATCCTCTATCGTGGGTCATTTGGTGTCTAGCGGGAGGCCCAGATAACTGAACGGGAATTTGCCTACTTTGCAGTTGAGAAAATTCGCAATGCGCCTTCCCTCCTTGGCCTCTATCCCCATCGAGAGCACCCCACATTTGTGGAAATTAATTTTGAGACCCGACATGAGCTCAAAACTGAGAAGAATCGCCTTGACCGCAGCAATGCTATGGAGGTCCGGACGAAACAACAGTAGCGTGTCATCCGCATACTGCAAGTGGGTCACTCCCCCTGGAATGAGATGTCCTACCAACCCTTTGATATGACGAGCCTCCGCCGCTTTCCTCAGCATTGAGGACAGCGCATCAACTACAAAGTTGAACAGGAGGGGGGGAAACGGATCCCCTTGCCTGAGGCCTCGCTTGTTCCGGAAGAAGTGGCCTACTTCTCCGTTCACCGAAATAGCAATTTGTCCTCCCGAGACCAACTGCATGACGCGGTGCACCCAAACAGCGGAGAAACCCCAGCTGAGTAGCACCTAACGGAGGAAATTCCAATTAACCCGATCGTATGCCTTTTCAAAGTCTAGCTTTAACAGCACCGCCGATTCCTTAGTGCGCTTGAGTTCGTGTATAATCTCCTGAAGGGCCAGCGGGCCCTGAAGGATATTGCGACCACGGATGAACGCGGATTGGTTGCAATGGATCACACGATGAGCAATCGGAACTAACCTAGTCGCACACGCTTTGGCACAAATTTTAAACGGAACGTTGATGAGCGCAATGGGACGGAACTGCCTAATATCGTCGGCCCCTTGAACCTTTGGAATGAGCGATAACACTCCAAAGTTAAGGCGCGATATATCTACCGACCCGCACATTAACCCGTTGCAGATCTCGAAAATCGGGCCCCTAAGTAAGGGCCAGAAACGTTTAAACATTGCCACCGGCCACCCGTCCGGGCCGGGGGCCATGTCCGCCTTCACACCCATCAGCGCGGCATCGATTTCTTCGGGAAGGAACGCTAGCCCCAGCCCCTCGTTCTCGCAGTCCAGCACCCGTTGCCCTGCTTCCCACACATCTGCATTTAGACCAGCCCTTTGGTCCTCGCACGTCCCCATCAACTTAATGTAGAACTCATAAATATGCCGAGAGATGTCCTCTTGTCGCAACAGAAGCCCCTGCTCCGATTGCAACCTTAGGATAGAACATTTACAACGTCGGCCATTAGCGTAGGCTTGAAAATACTTGGTATTAGCGTCCCCTTTGAGGATCCATTTCAAACCACTACGGCGACGCCAATATTCTTCCTCTACACGCAACGACGCTTCGACCTGACTTTCCAGGTCGTATCGATGAGCCCATTCCGTCTCCGAAAGGTCCCGAATATCAGCCTGGGAATCCATCGTAGCGATCTCCGCTAGGATGGCGGCTCTGTGTGCTTTGTCGGACCTCCCAAGGTTAGCGCCCCATCCCTTGAGACTTGCCCTGAGTCGTCCTCCGACAGCGTTCCAGAACTCCATCGGGCCACGCTGGGGCCCCACTTGACTCACGCACACCCTCCACTTCTCCCTAAAGAGCTCCTCGAAGCCTGGCACCTCTAACCAGGCCGATTCGAAGAAAAAACGAGGGCTACGTCGCACTCTATCCTCCCCCGAGGAGTACACCAGAGGTACATGGTCTGACCCAATACGATTCTCCGCGAGCAGAGTGCAGAGGGGAATACCCATTTCCCAATCAGGAGACATGAACACACGATCCAGCACATAGCGTACCGGGTCTAATTGCTTGTTTGTCCATGTGAATCGAGCGCCCATTCTAGCCACCTCCCCGAGGGCCATCGAGGCGATCGCAGCATTAAACATAGCCACCCGAGGCCAGTTTATGATACTGTTACTCTTATCCGCACCCAACCTAATCAGGTTGAAATCACCTCCCACCAGGACAGGAAGCGTCGCCTCAGTCACGCAGTTAACTTTGGCTTGGAGTTCTCCCAAGAACTCTGCCGATCTCGAGTGGTCGGCCGGCCCATAGACCTGAATGACAACCAACTCGCGTCGCCAGGCCCTAACTCTAAAATGAGCTGAGATAAAAAACGAACCAACGTCCCAGGCGATAATCTCATACAGAGCGCGATTTAAGCCAAGCAACAAACCACCGGAGTGACCAACAGCGGGAACGTGTTGCCACTCAAAGTGCTCCAATGGATCAATAGCGAGAAGCTTATGGAAACGAAAATCTCCCTTGATAGTTTCCTGCAGCCCCATGATATCGACGTCCTCTCTACGCATGTACTCCTTTAGTTGCGTCTGACGCCCCGCGTGGCCAAAGCCACGTATGTTCCAAAAGATGGCTCGCATCTAGATGACTCGATTGCGGAGCCGGACACCTCGCGAGGTGACCGCCTTAGCTACGCGCCTCACCCTGCCACGGCAAGGCGAGGGAGGGGGGGTAACCCCTGTTGCCTGATCCCCCTCTTCGGGCACGGAAAGAGCCGCGGTGGCCCCTCCCTCGGGCTCACCGGGCCTCTGGACAGCACGCGCTGCCGCCGCAGCCGCGAGCGCTGCCTGCGCCGTCTCCTTGGCGCGAATGAGCGAAATAAGCTCCGTGACTCCCCCCTCACCAGAAGAAACCACTCCACACGCTTCCAACACCTCATGCAAGTGATCGTCCGAAAAGGAATCAAGAACCGTGAAGCGAGGCGGAGGATTACCTGATATCTCCATGTTCTTCAGCGCCTGGAGGAGTTGTGTCCGTGCAGCGACGACATGTTACCCTTGGCCCCCTTGGAGCGCGAGCTTGTGCGGACCGGAGCCGCCGGCACCGTCTTGGTACGCTTGGCCTTGGCGATCGTCGCCGTCTTGGCCGCTTCTTGCAGCAGCGGATCAGCGACGGGTGGCAAGGTTGGGGCCGCCAGTTCCATGACCGACTGTCGAGGCGTGGGAGGCACCCCCAACGATTCCATCGCGCGCACCACCTCCGCGCTGACCTTGCGCACCGCCCGCTTCTTCATCGGCTTGACCGAGCTGCTCAGGGTGGAGCCACGTCCACCGGACACCGGAGTGCCCACCGAACGGAGCCGTGAGGGGTTGGGGGAGAGCGCGGATGGCGAGCCACCGTCGCCCACTCCCTCCATCGTAGCCGGAGCCGCGCCCAAGGGGGGTGAGGAAACCGACCCCATGTTTGAGCCGTATTGGTTGGGGATCGAGATGGACATCCCCTCGTGGCCCGACCCCAACACAGCCCGCAGCCCCGCGCCCCCCTCCACCGGTGCGGCAGGGCCCGCCGCAGAGATCCCGAGCTTGTCCCAGGCGGCGGTATCGATGGAGTTGTCCTCCTCCATGCTGGCGTCTTGTTCTGGATCCTTGTCCTTGCGCTTGTCCTTGTCTTGATCCCCCGGGCCCCGACCCGCGGGAGGTGGCGGTGGGGGCGGGAGAGCAGGGGCCGCCGTGCGCGGTTGGACCACCTCCGGCTCGAGCTTGATGGAGTAGCCCTCGCCATTAAACCAGATTTGCACTGATCCGCACAACTTGGCCGGCGCCCGACACGCAAACTTCATTCGCACCGGGCCCGAACGGATTAGGGACAATTCATCCACCACCAACGGCCGACCGATCATAGTCGTGGCCGCCATCAGCCACTCCAGACGCCGCTGCTTCGGAGGCACCCCCCATAGCTTCACCCAAACCTCCGACATAGACAGTGCCTTGGGCTCGGCGAGGGCCGCGTCACGGATGTCGACGGTGATGTTATTGATGGAGAGGAAAAGCTTCCCGCTAGGCGTCGCCATCCGAAGCATGACAGGGTCCGGGAACGCCATGGAGAAGCAGTCCGTGTCGAACGGCGCCACCTGCCAGTCCCACTCGCCCTCGAACAGATGGGGGAGCTCGGCCTCGAGGATCTCCTTAGACAGGACGCCGGGCGCCGCCGACACCAGGGCCGCATTGGCCCCCAGCATTCCTTCCGCCGCCACAACCGCCTCCTCCGGGTATTGTAGGCAGAAGAAACCGCCACCCGCAAAGGCGTGGCCCATGGTCTGGAGCACGAGCCGCTTGCCGCGCGTGGGGCAGTAGGCCGAGGCATGCCCCTCGTTGTTGCAGAGCACGCAAAGCTGCTTGAAGCCGCACTCGCTCTGGTAGTGGCCCGTGCGCCCACAGCGAAAGCACTCTGGCCCACCCACGTCCACGACGGGAATGGGCTCCGCCGCCGTGACCTTGGATGCGGAGGCCTTGGAGGCCTTGGAAGGCGCCGGCTTGTGCTTCTTCATCTTCTGCTTGGAGTAGGGGTTGCCGACATGGTCACCACCGTAGGGGAGGAGAGATTCTTTGCGCTTGAGCTCCAACCCCTTCTTCTTGTAAGCCTCCTTCTTCTTTTGCTTTCTCTCTTGTTCCTTGAGCCACCAAGCTGGGGGAGGCCCCCAGCCACCCTCCTCGTCGGCACGTTTCGCCGCGCGCGACTTTGCTTGGGCGCGTAGATCTCGTTCGCGACGCCTCTCCGCCTCCAGATCCGGCTCCGCCCGCTTGTCAGCACGCCGCTCCGCCTTGGAGCCCATGGCAACCACCTCGGTGAAGGACCGCAGAAGGGGTGGGGGAGGAGGTGGTGGGGAAAGGGAGCGGGCGGATCCACCGAAGCGCCGCACCTCAGTTGGAGTGGCTGGAAACCCTAGTGAACTGTCTGAGGCCCCGCGGCGGATCCAAAGCCACTTAAGTACTGCCTGCTCCAAGGACGGGCCAGACTTGGGCTTTTCCGCGTCGCCCCGCGACTCTGAGCAGCCCACCTCCGGACGCAGCCCCGTCTCCACGAAACTAACGCCCTGGACCGCGGAAGGCCCAAGTAGACCCCCTTGGCCCACTTCCTGGACTTGGCCCACCGACCCAGTCCGACCAGCCTCCCCAACCATAGGCCAGGCATCGGCCGCCTCCACGGTCGCCGTCGCCGCCCCTGCGCCCGCCGGCACCACCACCCCAGGCTCCACCAGCCTCGCCGGCGCAGGCCCCGAACCCCGCGGAGGGGAGGCAGCCCGCGTGCTGCCCGAGGCCGCCCACACGCCCCCCATCAACGCCGCGCGCACCAACGGCGCTCGACCAGACACCCCTGGTCGGCGAGCACCGCGGCCGCCGGGCGCAAAGGCCCGCCGCCGCCCGGCCGTGAGCGAGCCCCCTAGCTCCTCAGCCCGAGCCACGAACGCGCCCAATGACGGCCGACTCGCCTCGGCACGCCGAGCCACACCATCGCTCGTCTCCGCCTCCGAATCCTCATTGTCGCTTCCCACGGCCAGGGCCCAGAAGCGGCTCCCCGTCCAGCGCGGCGCCGCCTCCGCACCCGAGGTCGCCTCCGGGGACGCCCGCGCCGACCGGCCCGGCGTCCGCACCACCGACCAGGTCGACGGCTCGTTGGGACCAGCGAGCTGAGCCGCATCGCCACCCGAGTCGCCAGTCTGTACCAGAGCCGTTGGACTCATCCGAGCACAAAGGCTGCGTGACCGATTCATCCCGCATCTGCCACATCTAATTTGAAAAAGGGGGTCAATACATATATATAAATGAACCTCAACACAAATGATGTTAATAAAGTAAAATTATCAATATTATTGCTAATGCAATTCATATTCTTTTTTAAGTAACCCTGCTTAGAGGTCGTCGTGTCGTAGATGTACTCGCAAATGTAGTATCCAGAGCTCTCAGACGATGAAAGAAGAAGATGTACACAGGACAAAAGAAATTTTCTCGGCCGACGCACAAATGCCGCCGTAGGTGCACGAACGCCTTAATATTTTCTTTGTATTCACAAGCTACATGCTTGGCAACTCCCTCGTTGGCTACATCAGGTCTGGGTTTTTTTATACCTGCGCATACACGCACCCCAGCACACACGCACGCACACATCACTGGCCTGAACTCACGGCCACTAATTTATTCACACGCAAGTCACGCATGCACTAACTATATACCACTAAGCTAGCTACATGCACGGGCGTCCATGTCCATGCGCACATCAGTTCCTCGATAGCTGGCCACACGACCTGGTAGCTTCTTAGAGCATGGTTAATAATATAGTCAGCTGATGGCTATAAAAAACCGCCATCTAATCTATAGCCATCATCTATATACACTCATATAATAATATGAGCTATAAGGTTGGCTATTGCATTTACTTTTTTTCATCTTCTTTCTATCTCTTTCTTCACATTTATTGCATTTACCTAGGAATGCGCATATAGCTTGGCTCTTGCATGAGAGCCCATTCTCCTTATTTTTTCATATCTCTCTCTTCCACATAGACAAAAATGCCATGTAAACGAGCTATAAATCAACTATTGTACTTACTCTTAGCATGCATGCATCTAACTAACTTCACGTATGACTCGGCCGGCCGCTCCACTCTCATGTCAAAGATTATGCCTAACAATTCTCCCTCTAATATTGACATGGCTAGTCGTCGACCGTCGCCTTGACCGTCTCCGTCCAACGATGTGACGTGCCGCCTGCTCGCCGTCATCGGAGTTGTTCCAGCTCCTGTCATTGTCGTCGTCACGGCCGTGACCCAGCCCGCGGACCTCACCCGGCGCATCGACGCAGGTCGCACCGTCACGGACCCGGCCTGGCGCACTAACGCCGATCGCACCGTGCTCCGTCACGACCCCGGCGACATACGGCGAGCTCCTTCTCCGCCAGCGACACACGCCTGGCGTCCCTCTGCACCCCGCACGTCCTGCGCGCACCCGGTGAGTCCGACCGCACCAGTGCGTCCCGCATGTCCCGCGCGCACTCGACACACCCGACGAGCCCGACTGCACCAGACGCTCACCGCGCGCCGCCTCCGCGTCCGCCATAGCAGCCGTCCGCGACAAATGCCGGAAGGATGTAGCCGAACTCGAGCACGGTGGAAGAAGAAGATGGACACAGGACATAAGAAATTTTCCCGGCCGGCGCACGAACGCCCAAATATTTTCTTTGTATTCACAGGCTACATGATCGGCAACTCCCTCGTTGGCTACATCAGGTCTGGGTTTTTTTTTATATCTGCGCATACACGCACCCCAGCACACACGCACGCACACATCACCGGCCTGAACTCACGGCCACTAACTAACTCCACCTATGGTATGACCCGGCCAGCCGCTCCACTCTCATGTCAAAGATTATGCCTAACAATCACATCCTGTACATGTTCAAGGACTGCTGGTGCTATTACCTCTATTTGTTATGAACCATCATGGAAGCCAATGAGAGAGGAACCAGTCAACCGGCCGGGCCACATTATCATCTCCGTAGTCCACTGACGGCATCCTCGTGAAGCAAGAGCTGGAAGTTGTTGGACGTAAGCAAATTGGTCAAAAAGCCGCCCAACTGATATTAGATCAGTCACATGCTTTTCCTCTGCACGTCTTCAGCTTTCAGTTGTGAAATGCTATGGGGGTGCTTTCGTAATCGTACTAAGCTAAAGAGAGTGTGAGTGTGACCAGTCAATCGATCAGATCAGTCACATGCATGATTTCTTCTGCCATTCCATGGCGCTGCTTTCAATCATGCAATGCGATGGGTGTGCAGTGCTAGCTCCTCTCCGTTGCCACCCACCATATATACTTCATCCCTTGCTTAGGAGAAGAGATGCACCGATCCTTTCAATTCGCCATGGCCGCCTTCCACCTCCTCTTCCTTGTGCTTGCCTTGTCCTTCAGCGGCAACAGCGCTGTCGCCGCTATGGTTGAAGACCAGCCCGTGCCGCAGCAGGATATCTGCATGGCCTCCTCTTCTTCCTCCTGCCCGGAAGCCGCTGTCGACGCCGAGCCGCTCAAGGAGGAGGCCAGCGTGATGTACAAGGAGAAGGTCAGCTCGTTTTTCAGACATGATGGTCGCACCATCAAGGTCGACTTGGTCCTCCCCGCCAGAAACAGTGATGTCGCCGTTGGGGACGAGGAACTGCAGCTGAGGCAGGAGGCCATGGCGCAGGCCATTACGGTCCTCTCCCGCTACAGCCCAGAGAGAACCGACGAACAGACTCTCAAGCGGGCGATGGGGGTGGTGAACCTCGAGGCCCTGCGGTGGAAGCCCATCTTCAGGGCCGTCAACAGGGTGGTGGAGAGCGGCGCCGACGACCGCACCAAGGAGGAGGCGTTTGCCCAGGCCAAGGCGGAGCTGAACCGCGACCTCGGCCAAGAAGGACCCAACGCCATCAAGCTGGACTTCGGGTATATGTAATGTGAAATGCATCGCCAGTTCGCCACCTCTGCCTTTCTGTTTCGGCCTTAGCGCGCCCTAGATGTCTGTGGTGTTGTTTATCATGGTGCGCTCCCGTCCAACTTGTCGCAGTAGTCGGAGCTCCACCATTATTTTCCTTCGACTTCGTTCATGATTGTGTTTGCATTTACTTAGTCAGCGAGGTGGTTATTTTCTTACTCTGTTTGCTGTCCCTGTCTTCTCCATGAGTAGCAACCATGCATGTCTGATTGGTTCACTAATTCAGAGGGAATTTAACTAGAATACAAGCAGAATTAGTTGCCATTGCCAAATTTCAACAGAACTGGGGTGCTCTATTGGCCTCTCTAAGACAGTCACTAATGATATCATGATCAAAATTGCAACATAAAAAAGAGCACTCTTGGTAAATCGCTGCAGCCGATCCAAGGGAGTTACCACCTTGTTGCATGATGCTATGATCCAATTGCAGCCATTTTTCCTGCAAGAATTAATCCATTAAGGAGAGCACGAGCCTCAGCTGTCGCAGCAACATCGACACACGGAATGGTACTACTTCCCACTTCAACTAAATGACCATGATTATCTCTTATATCTGTGCCGGTTCCTCCAGTACAAGAGTCATCGTGTATGGATGCAACGACGTTGAGTTTGACGTAGTGCTCCCTGGTCTTTCACCATCCATGTTAATCAATCCCTTGAGATTGCTTCTCTGCCGTTTGTTTTTGAAACAACAATCTGGGAAGGGGAGAAATCCCATCTGAATATGATCTCATTTGAAAAGGACATTGATCCAATTTATACGGAAATCATATACAAAACATTAACAACCCAAGGTGCAATACATCTTGCCTAAGCAAGAATCCAGAAAACACAAAACGCTAAACTCATGATTCCGACACAATGCCACTTTTTTTTTGGAAAAGGAGGAATACCCCCGGCCTTTGCATTATTTGATTTACACAACCACTTATGAACAAGTACCGAGTAACAATCTCCAACAAAAGTAAAAGGAAAATTAAAAGACCAGAAACCATAACCAGCAAAAATAGGATAAAATGCCTACACACAAATCATAGCATGTGATCACCGCCAAAATCAGTTGTATGTATTCCGTGCTGCCATCTGACGTCGCTTGCACCCACATGCCATAAGCTCCCTCACGTCGTCATGGTGAAGTAATGACCACATACTGATCGATCCAAACGCTTTCCAGATAAGCTGAAAAAAATGAATCCTTGTTTGTTTGTTTGTTTTTTTTTTTTTTTTTGAAACGAAGGCAAAAGCTTTGCCTTTTTCATTAATAAAGAAGAAGATAGTTGCCCAGTTAATTGTGGAAAACCGGGCGAAAACCGATACAAATAGGGTCATGCCCTCTCGAAAGCACGACGCACGCAGAGCCACGGCCACTCTCGGCAACATGGCACACCCAACAGAAGATGCCCAGCATTACCCACCACAACAGCCAACCCAAAACCTCAAGCGGACAACTCACAGGATAAGAAACACCTGAGCGAGAAACACATCCTTGAAACTAACATCTTGCAACCTTCCTCTCATCGACAAGGCGAATCAAACCTTGGAAGATAGAAGGCACGGCAAGGAGACCTTTCATCAGCCCGGTGAAGTCATGAAAATCGTCATCGTGTCCAACCACCAAAGAGCAACCCTTACCAACAGCCCAAGCATCAGCAGAGCCGGTAGTAGCAAGGTTGATCTCATCGGCCACCTTGCCAATGGAGACCATCTTGTGGAGACCTGCAACCGCCAAAGTAGAAGGCTCCACGGGATCAACTAACTCCGATGGCATCAACCGAACACAGTCGATGTTGTCCACAACCTCATGATACCCATCTTCTGATACCAGTGGTGCCGGCACCGTCGGCAATGGGCCATCAATGACGGTGTCCGTGGAGCAAGAGCCCGGTGAGGCTGGGCTCAACCCCTGCGTGCCATCGGACAGCTCCGCCCTCTCCAACAAGATGGTAGCACGTGCCACCCACAAGCACAAAGAGTCCTCTAACATGCGCAGCGGACGGAGCGCCATCTCCACCATGCCTTGCAGCTCAGCACCAAGCGAAGAAGACAGTGCATCAATAGACCTTGAAGCTGAGGCATGCCCAGTGCAACCATTGCTAGCAGCATCATCAACCGCCCTCGCGGCAATAGGAGCTTGGGCATGCAAAGTAGGAGCTGCCACGGAAGCCCAGGAGCGACCATCCATGGAAGGGCATGGTGGGGCCGGAGGGGCAGGCGCACAACGACCAGGTCCTTTGCTGGCGGGATGACGAAGATGACAGTCCCGTTCGCGGTGCCCAGAACGGAGGCAGGAGAGACATCTCACTGGGTCACGGCAAGAGGCAGCCCGGTGGCCAGGAGCCAAACAACGGAAGCACCGACCGCGAGTTCTCCTCCGAAAAACGACGGCTTGAACAAGCCTCGCATCGAGCATGGCACGGAGTCCGGAAGGCTGGCAGCACGAGTCTTGGCGGCGGGGACGATGCTTTGGGCCCACAAAAATCCAAGGATTCCCCTCCGACGGCAAGGCCACAAACCCGCAGGGCCACAAGGAGGCGAAACAGGAGAGCAGGGAGCCAATGAACCGGCCGGAACTGAGCATTTGGCAGACGACAGAGGTGTCTGTGGAGCCAACTCTTCGCCATCTTCATCATCTTCGCGGTCGGTAAGGGAGCTCCACGAAACAGGTCGCCCTACCCAGGGACCATCCCTTGGCAGAGCAACCACAACCACAGCCGGATCACAAGGGGGCAACACACAACCCGAACCAGGACTGGGGCCTTCCACCACAGTTGTCGTCGGTGGCCTTGCCAGCTCCCCAATGATAGCATCGTCGGGGACACAAACCATGCCACAAAGGTGGTCATCTGCAGCGGCCAGAGGCGACCGCGGCACGAGTCTTGCACCAACACCCTCACCGGAGCAGAAGGAATCGTCCTGCGGTGGGCACTGGCCTTGCACGGCGGCCGGCGACAGCTGCACGGAGATGCCCACAACATCTTCTGCACCCTTGACAACAGAGCAGCCAAGTTGGGGATTCGCATCGCCGGAGACGAAGCCAGATCTGCCGGGCGGCGGCGACTGCAGAACGAACTCCCCATCCTTGACCTCTTCACCGGCGGCGGCGCGCCAGGAAGCTGGCTTGGGGTCGAGCACCGCCACCAAACCGAGGCCAGGCGCACGGGCTCGGCCCGTCGAAGGCGGCAGAGGCAGCGCTGGGGCGGGAGTGAGATCCGGCAAGACAGGAAGAACCGCAGGTAGAGCTGCGCAGATCGACGCCGATGAAGTCAGCAGCAGACCGGAGGCGTCGCCGGCAAGGGCCGCGGGGCCGGAGGGCAGCGGGGTGGCCACCGGCGCGGGCGGGGGAGGACACGCGCGGGGAGCCATCGCACGGCCCCCATTCTCCGACCTGAACCTGCAAGCGGGGGAGGCGTCTTGGAGCGATGGGGGACGCGTGGAGCCGAGAGGGTGGCCGACAGGGCCGAAGCGGCGGCCGCCGGTGGGGGCTGGTGGAGCGGGGGTTCGGGTCGCCCGAGCTATCCGTTGCGGCCAACGAAAAAAATAGCGTGCTATGTAAAATAGCGTGACCCTTCTCCAAATGCTATACAAGTTATTGCGTGCTATTTGCGTGCTATATTCAAAATAGCGTTTTGAAAAAAAAATCCCAATATATCATAAAATTTAAGGATTTCAACGTCTAAAATTTTGTCTAGGAGCTATACATGCATATCGCTGGTGTACACATTATGACATTAGATGCACTTAAGAGAATTGTTCTTGTTTTAGAAAAATGCAATATTTCCATCCTAGATGGGCCTATTGTTGCGTTGCATTGGGCCGATGCCCGATGGGCTGCTATGGGCTGAGTGTCTGCCATGTTTCTATCGCTCCACGCTAAAAACGCTAAAAACGCTAAAACATTTTTGCGTTTAGCGTCGTTATAGCACGCTATAACGTGAATAGCGGCATAGCGTGTAAAATGGCTAAAACGTAACGTGACACCCTCAAATATGCTATAGCGAAGTTTAAACGCCGAAATAGCGCGCTATTTGTTTCGTTGGTTGCGGCCATTGGCGTTGGGGACTGGAAGCCCTGAAATCTTTGTTTGTTAAACACAGAATGATTTCGACAGTTCCGAATATCTCAAAGTAGTGCACAATTCCCATCGAAGTCGCGCGGCAGCATTAAGCTCCACCCTACCGAACCAGTTACCAAACTTTTTTTGTATGCTAGTCAGCGAAGGAACATTAAAAGATACATGAATAGCACGCCACAAAAGCTTGGCAAGCGGGCAAGCTAGAAACAGATGATGAATTATTTCCTCTTGGTTACGAAAGCAACACTTTTTACTACCTTGCCATCTACGCTTAGCCAGATTGTCCCGGGTGAGAATCAGACCATGAAAATTTTAATCTTTGAAGGGACTTTGGTTTCGAGATATGTAGGGACCGAGTTAGTACAAAGTTGGGTCATCTATTTTGGAACGGAGGGAGTAGTATATAGGTAGTTTACTGTATATGTGCTAATTGGCCGGATATAATCACATCATTAGCCCATATAAGATTTTTTTATAGAGAAATTGGCCCATATGAGTACTAATATAATAAGTATCCTAGACCCAAAGCCCAACAGCCGGCTGCCTTTTGCTATTTGCTTGCCCCATGCGATCAATCGATCAATTGATCGTAACCTTGCACTAGGGCATTGTTTGCCGCTGCCGTCCAGCGCCCCAGCCGCCGGCTGCCCGGCTGCCGCTCCCGCTCAGGTAAGGGCGTAAGGCGCTCATCATGCCGCCGCCGGCCACCTCTACCCTATCAGCTGCGCTGATCTGTCGTCTTTGTCCGTTGTGTGTTCAGTGTCTAAGGACTAAGAGGGAGTACTGGACGAGAGGAGGAGGCTTGATTAGATCAGAGTTTTACAGGGAGAAAGAAAGATCAGATAGAGGAAGGTAACAGTACATACTTGTAACTATCAATTATTATGAATTAAAATCCTACTATCCTAATCTGGTGTGTTAGTGTTGTCTACAAAATAGTTAATTGATCTATTAATCATGGTTTTCCTTTATATAGTAGTCAATGAGGAAGCGAAAAGCACCAACAAGTAGGGAGATAAATTCCTTTTTCACGCCAATTGGGTCAACTTCAAGCTCCAATATTACTAGTGCCGAAAGTGTGATTCCATCTGAGGAGCAACATGTTGCAGATAACCAAACAAATGATATTCATGCTGATATGCAAACTGATGAGCAACGGGTTGTGGTACCGGAAGAAGTTGCAGCAGGGGAAGGTACAATTGAAAGCACAAAATATGTAAGGGACCCCGGTATGCGCCAGCAAATTTGGGAACTTCCTCATGATGAGCAAGAAGAAGCACGCCGCTTCTATATTTTGAAGGGAGCTTATCAACCACATATGAGAGAATATCCATATAATAAAACAGGAAAAAATCATCGTTGATTTCAATATAGTTATTTCAATTCTTTTCCTTGGCTTGAGTATTCGATGGAAACACATCGTGCATACTGCCTACCTAGTTTTCTCTTCACAAAAAGGCCAAGTGGAAGGTGTGGCTCTGATGCATTCACAGTCAAGGGATTTAATAATTGGAAGAAGGTGAATGATGGAAGCGAATGTGCTTTCTTAACTCACATGGGCAAAGATTCCAACTCTGCTCATAACTTTTCTCAGCGGTGTTATGACAATCTGAAAAATAGTGTGACTCACATCGACAAGGCAATGGTGAAAGTGTCTGAAAACAAAGTTGCAGATGCAAGGCTAAGGCTTAAAGTTACAATTGATTGCATCAAGTAAGCACAATTTTTTGTTTTGAGAATTTAAATATTCTATAATGTACAATAAATCAAGTTATAACCTTTTTTCTTGTTGATTACATCAGGTGGTCAACATTCCAAGCTTGTGCTTATAGAGGCCATGATGAATCTCCAGGATCAAGTAATCAGGGTAATTTTCTTCACCTGGTGAGGTAGTTGGCTTCTTATAGCAAAGAGGTGAATGCGGTTGTTTTGGAAAATGCTCCAAAGAATGCGAAGTACACCTCCCATACAGTGCAACTAGAAATCCTCACATTACTTTCTAGTGAAGTTAAGAGAAAAATTAGAGATGAAATTGGTACTAGCAAGTTCTGCATAATGGTAGACGAAGCACGCGATGAATCTAAAAAAGAGAAAATGGCATTGGTACTTCGATTCCCGAGCACCGAGGGGTTCATACAGGAGCGTTTTCTTGATGTAATTCATGTCACTGACACTACTGCTTTGACTCTCAAGAAGGCTATTTGCAAAGTCCTTTCTGATAATAATTTGAGTGTCCAAGACATGAGAGGACAAGGCTATGACGGGGCAAGTAATATGAGAGGTGAATGGAATGGATTGATGGCTCTAATTCTGAATGACCGCCCTTATGCATACTATGTGCATTGCATGGCTCATCAGTTACAGTTGGCGCTTGTTGCGGCGTCAAGGGAGGTACATGATGTGCATAACTTTTTCCAAAATGCAAATTTCATTATAAATGTTGTTAGCGTGTCGACCAAACGTAATGATGAGTTGTTAGCAAATAAAGCTGCGAAGATTGCACGTGAAATTGAATTGGGAGAACTCGATACAGGAAAAGGGCAAAATCAGATAGGGACTTTACAGAGACCTGGCGACACTAGATGGAGTTCCCACTTTAAGTCAATTCAGAGTTTACAGAAGATGTTTGGCGCTACAGTTGAGGTCCTAAGGAGTATAGCAAATGACCGTGCAGCCTCGAAATATTCTAGAGGAGATGCCGTGGGAGCCCTAAAAATAATTATGTCATTTGATTTTGTGTTTATTTTACATCTAATGGAGAAAATCATGAAAATCACTGATGTTTTATGTCAAACACTCCAAAAGAAGTCACTAGACATTCTGAATGCATTAGATTTGGTCTCAAACACAAAGGTGCTACTTAGTAAGCTGAGAGAAGATGGTTGGGATCCCCTTCTAAAGGAGGTTCAATCTTTTTGTTTGAAGCATGAGATTGACATTCCTGATCTGAATAGCAGGTAACATATATTTTCTTGTAATTAGACATTCTGAATGCATTAGATTTGGTCTCAAACACAAAGGTGCTACTTAGTAAGCTGAGAGAAGATGGTTGGGATCCCCTTCTAAAGGAGGTTTAATCTTTTTGTTTGAAGCATGAGATTGACATTCCTGATCTGAATAGCAGGTAACATATATTTTCTTGTACATACATTTAAAATATTATTTATCATATTTACTAATATATTATGTGATTTGTAGGTACGTAGATGTAAAAAAGTCTCGCAACAAACATGATAACACTACTACATTACATCACTACAAAGCAGATGTGTTCAATGTTGCCATAGATCAGCAATTGGTTGAGCTAAATGATCGTTTCGGTGTTCAAAACACGGAGCTTTTGATACTTTGTGCATCCTTGGATCCACGACATGACTCATTTGACATGTCTAATATATGCACATTAGTGGAGAAATTTTATCCTGCTGACTTTTCTAGTCAAGAACGAGCTCAATTAGAGTCTCAACTTCCCCATTTCCAGCTTGATGTTTGCAACCATTCGGAGCTAAAGAGTTCGGCCTCACTTGTTGATTTGACTATTGGATTATTTAAAACAGGTAAAGTTGGTACATACTCAATGGTTGAATGATTGATAAATTACTGCAGTTGTTCATAACTCTTACTTATTTGACTGCTTGATTATTAAATACAGGTAAAGCTGCTACATACTCAATGGTTGATAGATTACTACGGTTGGTCATAACTCTTCCGGTGTCAACTGCGACAACTGAGCGAGCTTTTTCAGCTATGAAACTAGTCAAGACACGTCATCGAAACAGAATGGGAGATGACTTTCTTCGGCATTACATGGTCGTCTATATTGGGAAGGAAATAGCTGCAAAGATCACATCTGATGAGATAATCAATTTGTTCGACACTGGTGGTTGTAGAGCTCATTTTAAGCTAATAGATATGTAACTTTATTTTTTAGTACTATGAATATTTCTTAAGCTTTGCCCTCAACGTTATTGTGAGACTTAATATGTCATGATATTTCGTCTATTCTAAGCATTGGTTTCTCGCCCCCCTCATGTTCAAATCCTGGTTCCGCCCCTGGCGACCGAATAACTGATCCAGTGTTAATCAAGTCTGTGTACAAGTGTTTAACAGAGAACACACCCGGAAAAGAAAACCTGGAACTTCCAGGATAGTTTATTTATGGCTGCCCGCCATAACGCTAACTTCACAGCCAAGATGCATGTTTAGATGCATAAAGTTAAGCAATATATTAAATCATGTTGGCTCGAACAGCAACTGGAACAGGCAACGCACTGCAAGCTGTGCTTCCTCTAGTGTCTTTTCTTTTGAAAAGAGGATAACCACCGGCCGGCCGGCCTCTGCATAACACTATATGTAGCGCATTGTACTAATTCATTTTGCATTTGGAAAGCAAATGAAAGGTAAACCACCAGTCAACCGGTCAATCTTTATTACGTAGGTAGCGTACTAGCTCAGTCACATCCTTTTGAAGCAAAAATGAAAGTTGCACCTGAACCACCATGTCTTCTCTCTCCACGCGACTGCTGTAGAGGATGCAATCAATCAACCGCCTGCACCATACTCCCTCCGTTCCAAAATAGATGACTCAACTTTGTACCAAAGTTAGTACAAAGTTGGGTCATTTATTTTGGAACGAAGGGAGTAGTACATAGTACTCACATGCCATCCCTGTTACCTGCCATCCTACACGTCTTCTCTCTCCACGCCGCCTGCATCAGATCGGATGTCAACCTACTTAGCCTAGCCACGCGCTTTCCCTGCATCAACTACCTATCAGTTGTGCAATGCGATCGGCATTGCCATTGCCACCACACCTTATATACTTACCTTCCTTGTTTGCCGATCCATTGCCACCATTCATTCAAGAGGAGAGATGGACGACCGATCGATTCGATTCGCCATGGCTGTGTTCCTCCTCCTCCTCCTCATGGTTGCTCTCGCCAGCATCCGCAGCAGCGACAAGGCCAGCGTGGTGATGAGGTTTGGAGCCCACACCATCAAGGTTCACTTCGAAGTTCTGTAACATGCATGCATGCATGCATGCTGGTTTCTTAGTGAGTCAAGACTCCTTAGAATAATGGCGCCCCATGGACCAAGATCCTACGGGCTAGGCTACTCCTTTCGGTCTTCATTTCTTTTCATGAGTAAAACAAGCCTGTGGTTACGTAGTTTTGTTAGGTAAACTATTACCATTGTACGTTTATCAAGATTCTCTGTGTGACTTTTTTTATTTTTTATTAGTAACAAGTAAATATTTTGTTCGGAGGTAAGAAACTTCAATTGGGGCTGGTGGAATCTTCCCCTATAGACTCCGAAAAATCATCGTGCCGAGCTTTATTCGTGTCTTCAATGTAGTAGTATTACTTTGTGCTGAACAATGTTTACATTACATTTGGAAATAAACATTTTTTACTACTTGTTAACATCATTGTTTGGCTTGCACAAAACCCCCCTTTAAGAAGAAATTAAATGGAAATGAGGTTAACATGAAAGTTGTGTTGCTCATCGAGGCGAACAACTTTGCTTTTTAGTAGCTCAATCTGAGTTTGTATGCGCAACCGGGAATTTTAGCCAAATAAAAAACAGAACGCAAGGACTAATCGGAAAGAAAAACACAAATTGTGCCCCGACCAGTTGCTTAATGAGAACTATGGCGTGCAGGTCCCATCAGTTATGTGACTAGGGGAACTGCCCCGCGAGCCAGGGTCGCCTTTTTGGGAAAATAAAATATTTAAACTTTTTGGAAAAATTTCTAATAATTCAACCAATCTTCGCTGATCAATTTCTGAAATTTGGAGCATATTTTTCTTACCCGTTTTAAAGTTTTGACAGTTTTTGTAAATCATCCTCTAGTCACTTAACACGTGGATTCGCATGTTGTATTTCATTAAGAGACTAGTCAGAGAAAATTGTTCTTGATTTTTTTTTGTTACCTAGCCACAAATTTCGTGTACTCGTATGATTCCCTGTTTATTTAAAGAACGCAGCATTTTCCTCAAAAAGGTATCATAACTATAGGATTGGTTGCATAGCAAACGTGGACGAACATGAAGAAAAACATGGACTCCATGGCCGAGCCAGAGCACACAACGCATGCAAAGTCTAAGAGACCAGAACACCGAAGAAGTTCAGTGTCTTGGATCGCACAACTAGCGCTAATTTTTGTTGCATGGAATAATCGATAGAGAAGACATGGAGGAAGTGATGAACATAACCTTTCCCACCTCGCTGATTATGGGAACACAAGCTACAGACAAGCACAGTCACAACAGGCTTCGACAAGGAAATGGAAAGCTCGCACACAACTGCGACAGGCCGCAGGGAGCAGCAGGACTAACAACACCAAAGACAGAGACAGGGCACTCTAAGGCCGATTGGAAAGAAAAACACAACAGAGGTGGCGATGTATCATGCGTGCACGCAGGTCACACGTACTCGAAGTCCATCTTGATGGCGTCCGGACCTTGGCCGAGCTCGCGGTTGAGCAGCGCCTTGGCCGCGGCGAACGATGCCTCCTTGGTGCGGTCGTCGGCGCCGCTGTCCATCACCTTGTTAAAGTTCTGGAATATGGGCTTCCAGTACCTCTGCGCCTCGCGGTTCACCACCGCCAGGGCCCGCTTCAGGGTCTCGGCATCCGTGGTCTCCGGGCGGTAGCGGGAAAGGACCTCGACGGCCTGTGACAGGGCTACCTTCCGCAGCTGCACATCGTCGTCGTTGCTGCAGGCGACGACGGCGCTGTTGCTGTGGCTGGCGGCGAGCGCCACAACGAGGAAGAATAGTAGGTGATGGAACGCCGCCATGGTAACTAATTGTACTAGTATAGTGAAGGGCACACCGACTGGTGGTCAGTTGAACAATGAAGCTGGGTATATATGGTGTGGTGGCTGGCAGTGGCATCAAGAACGCATTGCCCAACTGCGACTGGTGGTCAGTTGGGGGCTTGCATGAAAGCAGCGTGATTGACTGGCAGATAGTGTGGCTGATCGAGGACAGATGGAGCGGCTCTGGCGCCCATGTTCCAACCTGTTATGCCTGCTGCAGCTTTTGCTTCAGGCGGATGTGATAAGGTGACCCGGACGGTTTGACTGGTTCTGTGGTTAAATAGTTTTCCTCTCATTTGCTTCACAAAGGCTAGCAGTCTGAACTATTGTCTTAGATTTGTCTAAATAGGAATGTACCAAAAGTCCAAAACACGTTTTAGTCTTAGGTACATATGTATCTACACAAAGCTATGACGAGTAATTTGGGACAGAGTAATAGATAGGAAGAACGGCTTGCCGAGTGTCGCGTGTTTCGGTCACTGCAACAGCTTTATGCATCTAAACATGCACTTTGGGTGTGAAGTTACTTTTAGGGTTCTTTCGATCAACTGAAAATAAGGTTAAAGGGAAATGCTAGTAATACTGGTAAAACAAGTTACAAAGTATGCTTAAAAATAGTTTGTGTCCCTCGATATTCAGGTTACAAACTTAGAATGTGTTTGCAGATCAGCACCTCAACAAGAGAATCAAGAGTTGATCATGCAAGCCATTAACGTATGTGTTCATATAGCTATAGGTTGGGTATCTTCTATATTTCTAACTTTGTACCTGATGGTTGTTCTGTGAACTGAGCATGCATGATGTGATTTCGTTATGAACTTCGAACTTGTCAATGGATGTACTTATATGAATCTTCTTGTTGCTATATGTGCTTACGGTTGTTCATGTGCACATGGGATAGTGTTGGCAATATATGTGGAAGAATTGCTAGGATATATATGTGTACGCATGTTGTCATATTTTTGGCCGGATGTGGCTTTTCGTCATGTGTCTTGTCATTGTTTGGTTATCTGAGATGTTCTTGGCACATTGATACTTAATTCACTTTAATAAATGGTTGTGTGCATCACTTGATGCAGAGGCCAGGGTAATCCTCCTTTTCGAAAAAATGTGGAAGAAGTGCTTTTTAGCTGCTATGGTGCTATATATGTGTGGGAAATTAATAGCTGCTGATTATTATTTAAGAAAAAAATACATCCAAAGTGTTGTTGTAGCAGCAAAATATGTACAAGGAGGGATGGGAAGGTAGGGAAAATATCACATGATACCAGTCTTTACATGATACCATGATACTAACTTGTAAAATTCAAATTTAAACATGTAAAAAAAATTCTGAAAAAATTATGGATGTTCAAAACACATATATCGACAACCCCTAAAAATTCAGATCGAAATTCGAAATACACAAGGAGAAACAAAAAAGACAAATTTAGATGTGAATAGTGTCATTTTTTTGTCTTCTTTTAACACTATTCATGATGGATTTTTCTTTTTTGTCTCTTCTTGTGTATTTCGAATTTCGATCTTATTTTTTAGGGGTTGTCGACATATGTGTTGTGAACATCCATGCTTTTTCAGAATTTTTTGACGTGTTTAAATTTGAATTTTGCAAATTGGTACCATAGTATCATGTAAAGACTACAATCACCTGATAATTCCCATGGGCGGGTAGCAAGAAAAACATATTTATGAAGTTTTACACAAATAATGTATTATGGATCTGTGCACAAATAGGACGATTCTAGCAAAACAACAAATCAAAGGCAGCTGGAAATAGCTCACATGACCATGTGGTGCCTACTGATTTACATCTGAGAGATGGGTGTAGGTGGAAGCCACCACCTCGCCATGTGGTGCCGCTGCGGCATCTTTCGTTGCTTGGCTACCGACCGACCTTACATGACCAGGCACGTGGAAGGGGTGATTTTGCATATGTTGGGCACCGGTGTCATTGTATCATGCATGAGTAGGAGGTGGGAGATTGTAAAGGTGAGGTTTTTCTTGGCAAACAACAACCCTCAAAAGAGGGTTCCACATATTATTATTAGCATCCAAGGCAATATTTCTCGTTACATCTTCCTCTAGGAAAAGAAATGGCCTCTAGAGCCATTTTGTAGTTACATCTTCCTCCTTTACTGCAAAGGAAGCTATCACTAGAACGAGATTTAGAAAAGTATGATTTGTTTGCAAGATTATGAGCCATCATATAGTTAATCCTTGGAAGGTGCTCAATCTTGTAACAAGCAAGACCAGAAACCAGATTGAAGAAATCAGCAAGAGTAGGTCATAAGTTCCAGTGTCCTGGATTTCGAATCTGATCCTTTGCTTTCACCGCCTCCACTAAAGTCCTGCAATCAGATAGGAAATAGACAGAGCTCCAACTCAAATACTTGGCAGTTTCAGCCGCCAGAAGAAGCCCAAGTGCTTCAGCCTGCAGAACAGAACAAACATTCCTAGCAACAACTTGAATAAATATGGAATGGTTCCTTGTTTCGTCCCTTAGAAATACTCCGAAAGATGCTTTATCTTGGCTAACTATAGGATTGTATGCAGCATCAATATATTCTAATATCACTTATGATGTTTGGACAAGGACCATTTAGGTTGGAATTAATAATATCAGGAAGAATTTTAATAAAGGAGGTCCAGAATGCAGATTGGGGAGAATAAATATTAGGTTTCCATAGGTACTTTTATGAAACTATTGTCTTTAAGAACCTTAGCAATTAATGAGGAGGGATTATTAATGATATTCCTAGCCATATTAGTAACCAATGATTTGTTCATGATAGCTAAATTCCTAATGCTCAATCCTCCTTTATGCATAGGTCTACAAATATCATCCCAACCTCTAAAGCAAATAGGCTTTGCCTTGTCATCCAGCTGAATTCCCGTCCACCAAAATTTTCTAACAATGGAAGTGAGTTTTTTTATGATGGACTTGCTTAAGAGGTATTGGACATATAGTAAACCGGCAAGGAAGCAAAGACCGATTTGGTAACAGTAAGCCTTACTGCATGAGAGAGAGCCTATTAGCCTTGTAGATGTTAAGTTTATTAATAATAAAACTATAAACTGATGCCCTCTTCCTACCCGAAAGAATAAGATGTCCAAGGTGAATAGTGCTAAGATCCATATCCGGAGCATGAAATTTATTTTTATGTAACTTCTAAGGGCATTGTCCATATTCCTACTAAATAAGATTGAGGATTTGTTCCAGTTGGGAGTTTGACCTGAAGCTTCGCAAAATTGGTTGATTATGTGAGCAATAGTATTTGCATCTTCATTGTCTTCCCTGCCACATACAATCAAATCATCTACAAACATTAAAGAGTGAATAGGAGGACAACTGGGTCCTAGTTGAATACCGCTAAGATGATCAGTGTCTAAGGCGTCCTGCAAAGATAGTGACAACTCATTGACAGCATGTATAAAAAGATACGACGATAGAGGACATCCTTTAAAGGCGGCCCATTTATGTTAACTGAAAAAGTAGCAGAAGATATACATTCTAAAATTAAATTGATGAAATGACTATGCAGCGCTTTTCGTAGCAGAGCTCTTCTGATGAAGCTCCACTCTATCCTATCAAAAGCCTTAGCAAGATCAATTTTGAGCATGAAAGCTTTATTTTTCTAAGAAGCTAATTGGAAAGAGTGAGTGATCTCCTGGGTCACAAGAATATTATTAGCAATTTTCCTACTCTGAATAAAAGCTCGTTGAGATTCATGAATATAATCAGGGAGAATACCTTTTAGTCTATTAGCCAAGGTTTTTGTTATAATCGTATACACTACATTACATAGGCTAATAGGTCTGAATTCTTGAGGCCTTTTAGCATAATCTTTTTTAGGAATCAACGTAATATATGTTTCATTGAGCTGAGGATGAAGCTTACCTTTGATGTAGAAATCTTGTACTAGTTTGGTCACATCATCACCAATCCATCTCCATGCTGAAGTATAGAAAGCTACATTGAGACCACTAGGTGCTTGAGAAGCATTTCTTTTCATTTCCTTTAGAATCTGCAATATTCTTCTTTATCTGGTAAAGGAGGACAACCAGCCATATCTTCAATATTGTTACTGATAGGAGGAAGAATATCCAAGTTAGGTCTACTAGAGGTAAATATGTTGGAAAAATAGTTGATAAAACATGATGCAATTTCTTCCGGATTTTGAAATACATTGTTATTATGATCTATAATCATACTTAACATGTTCTTCCTCCTTCTTTTGAGCACAGAGTTATGAATAAAAAATGATCAATGATTTATAAATATGATTATAATTTATTTTTTAGTTATGAATTTGATTAGCCAAGGGAGTCTGTTTTGTCAACCTGGTCCAGAGGTAATCCTTTTTGTTTATTAGATTAGCCAAGGTGGTATTTTTGAACAAAAATATGGTTAGATGCAGCTGTCCACTTTGACAAAGCCGATAAGAACAACTTGGTTTCGATGAAACCAATTAGTGCTAAATGGGCACACTAAACCCGATTGGAGCTGTCGCCTGGAGCCGACTGGCCAGTCGGCCAAGGCCGAAGTGGACTGGATCCTCATCGGCTTCGGCGAAGCCGATAGGATTCCAATCAGCTTGAGCGTGACCAGCTGAAGCCAATCGGCTTCGCTGTACTATTTTAAGAAAAATGAAAATAGTGTAATATTTCTCTAATTTATTAGAAAATCTATTATTTTAAGAAAATGCCACATATTATGCGTTAAGTTGATTTTTGTACTTGCGGCTCGGTGCCCAACTATTATATTATTTATTTGCAGTGTCATCCTATACTCATATAAAAAATAATATCAAAGTTACACCATTGTAAACGTACCAATGTCTACACGGCATGCATTACATAATGAAACGGTGTAAGTGTGTAAAAATATGTGCATGAGATAAAAATAAATACTCCCTCTGTATCATAATATTTGTCTTTCTAGCAGCTCAATTTGAACTGCTAGAAAGACAAATATTATGATACAGAGGGAGTAGTAGACACTTTTAATGCACTAAAAATCTAGCCATCGCATTTGCGAGGGCCACCTTGCTAGTTCCCTTTACTTAGTAGTTATACATATAGATGTGGAAACGAAGTAGATATATAGTATAAGATAAAAGATGTATTATTATTTTTTGTAGGAAAACTTTTGATCCACTCATAATCTTTTAAGGCAGTACAATGAACACAAGAAGTAAATTTTGTGTTCAGATCGTAGACCATCTAACAACGACTACAAGGACTGGAGCAAGCACGAGGTGCGCTGCCGTTATCACGTCTCCCTCACTGGAGCCCGGCAAACCTTGTTATAAATCTTCGTGCTAATGCACATTAGAATAGCAACCGCCCCTGATCAAGAAAACCATAGAATTAAAGGATGCAATCTGAAGACACGAATTCAGATGAACGATCATGGCCTGGAATTAAAACAGAGCCAAAGACCAGATCCATCACAGTAATATAGTATTTGCTATGACCATCAGAGAAGCAAATGAGAGAGGAACCAGTCAACCGGCCGGACGGGTCACTTTCATCTCCGCAGTCCTCTGGTCACATCCTTGTGAAGCAAAAGCTAGAAGTTGTAGGTCGTAAACAAACATGTACAAAAAGCATCCCCAAGTTGTTGATCACATCCTTGTGAGTAGAGTACGTATGCACGTCTGACAGGTTTGAAGATGGGCGCCAAATTGGTCAAAAGGCCGCCCCAAAGGATTAGATCAGTCACATGCTTTCTTCTGCACGGCTTCAGCTTTCAGTTGTGCAATGCGATGGCCGTGCCTTAGTAATCGTACTAAGCAGTGTGATGGGTGTGCTTGTCCGTTGCCACCCACCCTATATACTTCATCCGTTGTTGAGGACAAGAAGAGACATACCAATCTTCCGTTCGCCATGGCCGCCTTCCGCCCCCTCTTCCTCCTGCTTGCCTTCGCCGCCATCTGCAACAGCACTGCTGCTGCTAGCGTGGTGTACAAGGCCAAGGCCAGTGTGATTTTCAGACATGATGCTCGCACCATCGAGGTCAAATTCGTCCTCCCCGCCAGCAACAGCCCAGTCGCCGCTGGGGACGAGGACCTGCAGCTGCGGCAGGAAGCCATGGCGCGGGCCATTACCGTGATCTCCCGCCACGGGCCGGAGACCGGCGACGCCGAGAAGCTCAAGTGGGCGCTCGGGGTGGTGAACCTCAAGGCCCAGCGATGGAAGCCCATCTTCAGGGCCGTCAATGGGGTGCTGGAGAGCGGCGCCGACGAGGGCACCAAGGAGGAGGCGTTCGCCCAGCACTACCAGAAAAACAGGGTTTGCCGACGGCCAAATATATGCCGACGGCTACCGTCGGCATCTAGAGACCTATGCCGACGGCCAAAGGAAGGCCGTAGGCGTACAAAAGCCGTCGGCATACATCCATCTATGCCGACGGCCCCGTCGGCGTAGAGGAGGCCGTCGGGATCGCACGAGCTACGCCTACGGGTGCCGTCGGCATAGGAAAGGCCGTCGGCATAGACCTGGCCCACCTGCCCGGTCAGCGCAGACCACGTGACGGCGTTGGCCCTACGCTGACGGGCCGTAACGGCGCCCGTCGGCATATCTGTGGCAGAGGTATGCCGACGGTGTGGCCGTCGGCATAGGCCCCTCTGCCACGTCCACGATCCGTGCGCCAAGCCACGTCATCGATCCGTGAGATGAAGGCCGATATGCCGACGGCCAGGCCGTCGGCATACATTTATTTTAATTATTTTTTTAATTCCATTTCTGTTATTTGTGGCAGAGGTATGCCGACGGCGTGGCCGTCGGCATAGGCCCACTCGCCACGTCATCGATCCCTGCGCCACGCCACGGCATCGATCCGCGGCACAACCTGCGTGGGGTGTAATGGTATGCCGACGGCCTAGCCGTCGGCATAGGTATTCTTTACTTTATTTTTATTTTTAGTTTGCTTTGTTGTTTTT
>LR738714.1:782366855-782403088 GCA_902687465.1 Secale cereale
TGGTGCTCCCGTCTGTGCGCTCCGGCCTGTCGGACTTGTCCGAGCTCCACCTTTACTTTCCTTTATGTTCGTTATTATGCAGGCCTTGGTCTGCGGAACGTTGGTGATCGCGCTTGCTTGCCTATAACCAGTATTTCATTAGCAAGCTTGGATTATTTGTGTGCACCATGAATATCTAAATATGTGGTAATAGTGCCTCATCTTGGACATGTTACAGTGCCTCATACTAGTATATTTTTACTTTAAGCCTAAAGATGACCCCAAAATGATATTCAATGAGTTATTTGATAGTCATTTTTCTCTAGTAATGAGCAATTTCATATACTATGAGTTACTTTAAGCCTGCCGTCGTGTAAATATGTGGCGAGAGTTATTATTGCTAAGTGGTCGTCTTTTAATTAGGAGAATGCAAGTCTTTTTCTTCTTTCTCTTTCCACGACCTTTACGGTACATTTTGAGATAATAAAAGCGCCATTTACCGAAAAGAAATATGGCACCCCTAAGAGGCCACCGTTGTGTACGTCCTTGTACGCCCCGGACCACAAGAGTTACTCTTTGAAAGCATGTTTAGTTAATCATATTATGTGCCTTGTGCGCCAACCTCTCACTATAGGGTACTGGGTTTTGGAAGCATGGGTGGCCCAATAACTCGGCCTGCTAGTTCGCTCATTTTTTTTCACTCGCCTTAGGTTGCTTCTACTTTGGTCATGAAAAATAGCCTGAAGTGGTCATTTTGTTAATTTTGGAAAAACTAGTGATATAAAAATGTTCCAGGATTTTAAAATCCGAAATTTTGAAATATTTTTTGCTAATTATAAAAATGTTGAAAATTTGAGAAAACATTTAAATTTGATTTTTTTAAAATTTTGAATATTCTTCATAATTTCTAAAATATATTAAATAAATTATATACTTTTAACATAACAAAAAAATTATCTTCGTGAATTTGGAGAAAATCAAATTCGATTTTGAAATAGAAGTATGAATTTTTAAATAATTTTAATGATTTTAAAAACTATTCATGAATTTTTAAATCTCTTCAAGGATTTCTAAAAATAAAATCATTTAAATGAAAAAATGAACAGGGAAAAACTAAATGAAAATGGGAAAGGAAAACCTCTGAACAGGTGGATAAAACACAAATAATAGAAAAAAAAATCGAGCAAAGGAACCTTCTATAATGTCCCCAAAATAGGAATAGCCAGTACATTTGGAAAAGAAAAGAGCAACTAGTTGACGAGCACTCCTTCGGGAACCTTCCAACGACCAACTGACTTGGCGTGCTTTTAATCGCCGCCACGTATCACGCCCTGGGTGTTCCCGTTGGATTTTATTTTTCCGCGCATGCTTTCGGCTTTTTGGATGAGTTTTTTCACGGTTATTTTAATTTCCAGTTTTTCACATGTCTTTCTTAGGTTTTCGACGCCAAAAAAAATGCGTGAAAAAATGTTTTTTTTGCTTCCTTAATAGGCACAGTTTGGCTACAATGAGAGGCACGATTTTGCTTCCGCGAGAGGCACGGCCGAGGCCTCTCGGAAATGAAAAATAATGTGTTTTCACTTTTTTTTCTTTCTATGAGAGGCGCGCTTTTCCTTCCGCGAGAGGCACGCTTTTGTTTCTGCAAGAGACACAGCCATGCCTCTCGAAAACGGGAAAAAAAGTGTTTTCTCGTCTTCTTTTTTTGCGGGAGGAACGTTTTTGCTTCCGCGAGAGGCACGGTTTATCTTCCGTGAGAGGGACGGTTTATCTTCTGTGAGAGGCACATCCGAGCATCTGGGAAATAAAAAAAAAAGTTTTCTTTATTTTCTTTTCAGAGAGGCATGTTTTTTCCGTGAGAGACACAATTGTGCCTCTCGAAAATGGAAAAAAATACACTTTTTTCCTTTTCGCGAGAGGCCCGACCATGCCTCTCAGAAACGGCTTCGGAAAGGAAAAAAACATGCCTTGATTCGTTTTTTCGTGATTTTTTTTATCAAAACCTATCAACATGGGATTTAATTTTGAAGATGACGATGCGAGCAATACAACGGGGAAAACTGTTCAAGATTTGGAGCACAATTTAAGTGGTGAAACATTTTGAATGAATGGACCTACGAAAAAGGGAAACACCCACATAGCGATAACTGGCACACATGCAGTGCGCCATTTGTCACAACCTAAGAAGATGGGAGCGATTTTGAAAGGAGTACTCCTCGATTAGTGATTTCTGTAAAAGAGGTGCATCCTCGTATGCGTTTAGTACGAATTGAGTTTCATGGACCCATCTACGCCAGCCACGCAAGAAGGATCAGCCGCCCCTATATCTTGCATTCAGCCAGTCTAGCTTTCCACTCGCTGAAGGGACGAGGGAGATGGGCTGACCCACGCGCACGGGTTGCCAAAACCTCTATTTTTGTTTTATAATATTTTCTATTTTCACTTTTTTCTTTATTTTTGTACTTTCTTTATACTTTAAAATATTATAAATATATATATATTACAAAAACTTCTCTACACAAAACATTGAAAAATGATGAACAACTATTTCAAAATTGTTAATCAAACATTCAGAAAAATATTTAACATGTATAAAAAAATTCCCGATCATGTATTAAAAAAATACAATTAAAGCATTTGAAAAAAAATTCGAACAAGTTTTTGAAAAATGTTAATCAACATTTCAGAAAAAATAAATGTGTATAAAAAATATTGACAATATATTAAAAATGATGAAAAAAATATTATCATGTATGTAAACATGTTAATCAACAATTGGAAAAAAAATGTTTAACAAGTATGTTAAAACTTTTAATAAAGCATTTGGAAAACTTTATAAATATTAATATAGAAAATATGTTGATCATGTATTAAAATATTAATAAAGCATTTGAAAATATGTTGAGCAAGTGTTTCAAAACTGTTAACCAAGCATTTGGTAAATGTTAAATGTGTATAGAAAAAATGTTGATCATGTATTCACAAAATGTTAGTCTTATATTTAGATAATGTTAATAAAGTGTTTGAATAATACTAAAAATACGAAAAATAAAAAATGTCCACCATGTAATAATAAAATACTAAATGTGTATTGTAAAAATGAAACGTGTGTTAGAAAATTGTTGTTGACATATACACGAAATGTAGAATGAGAACGAATAAGAAATAAAGAAAACCAGAAAAATTAACACCAAATAAGAAACATAATAAAGCAAAGAAAAATTAAAATAAAACCTAAGAAACAAATGCAAAATGAATGAAAAAAACACCAGAAAAGAAAAAAACAAAAGAAAACGATAGAAAACACGGGGAAACCGGAAAGAAGGAGGAATAAAACAGAGAAGAAAAACACAAAGGAGAAAAGTAAAATAGAGTCGAACCAGCGAACCGATTGACTGCCCGTGAGCGAACTTCGCGTTGGAGCGATCGAAAAGGAACATGGGTCGGCCCAGTTGCTACAGGAGACGCAAACAATTCTTCTACCAAAGACCAGGGCGCTCTTCCACTCGTGTCATTTGTGCTGACTGGATCTGGAGAAAGTTGTTTGAAGGACAAGAAAGAATTGGACTCTGAAAAGGCTTCCCTTGTGCCTCTCTTCCATCTTTTCCTAGCTCTATTCCCCAATCCCCATATCTGTTGTACATCTGGATTTGAGTCACGGCACCAAAGCATGGTAATTGGTATTCAAAGCGGTTCGAATCATGGCACCAAAGCATCTAAAGCTTTAGAGATCATGTCGGAATCATGGCAACGAAGCATTAGAAGCTCTCGGAGATGATGTCGGAGCTTGATATAAAGGGCCATCTCGTCGACCTCCTCAAGGAGGTGCAAGGGCAGACCACCAAGCTGGACCGCTATGGCAGGGATGTCATAGGGATCAGGCGAAGGGTGCGCTAGAAGTGAGTTGCGCGAGTCATGCGCGCAAATTGTTCACCTCGCTTCTTCGTCTATGGATTCACCTCCGTTGCCAACAACCACGCACATGGAAGGGCGACTGTACAAGTGACGAGAAATGACTGCATGGGGATCCCTAGCCAGGGGAACGTACGAATTCCAAGCCCCGGATATATACTATTGAATTACAAGATCCACTTGTAACATGGTCAACAGTTCCCAGTCGATCGATCTATATCAAGGATCGAATTTTGTTGATTATTTATAAGTTCGTTGCCTAATTCGCTATGTGTCTAAGCCAAGTCGGTGGCCATATCGATGGATCATGTTGTTGTCATCACTACCTGAATCTGTCGCTTCCTTTGCCACTTTACCCTAGTTCCATGATTGTTCGAGCACAACCTCTATCACTTGCATCAGTATTGTTGACGCCCTTGAGTATACGCAGATGTGGGTGGCACGAAGGGGAAATGCAGAAAGGAGGCATCACAATCGCAGGGTTTTAATACCCCGGATCCTACTCCGGTTCCCTTTTTTTGTCAAAAAAAGGCATCCCACTTCACAATAGGAGCAACATGGGCGGTCGAGGTGTGCAATCAATATGGTGGATCTGCAGGTGGTGTGGTATAATACTGAATATGGGATGAAATCCAGACAATCATCTAGCAGCGAGTTTGAGGATATGAGTGGTTTGTGATTTGCAGACTGTGAGTACACAATGGCATTTCCCTTCTTGTCTATTTTAATTTTGTCAATAAACCAAAGGTCATTTTCCTAGCGTTTGTGAGTCCGTGTTCTGCCCCGATTTCGGAGTTCCATCACACCGATTCACGAAACCAATGCCCAATTCATGAATCAGAGATGTATACTCCCTATCAAATTCAATTCATACGAGGTAGGGAATTACGAGCACGCACTCGAATCACGAACCAAGTGAATAGAAGATTAGTATGGTCCGAATAGGCTTCACCAGTGCAATGCCTTCTTCGGTATCTAAGTAAACAAGCCATGGCCACAAGAAGGCATAGTGCCATCGTGCTCCTTCTTTTCTGCCTCCCCACCCGCCTTTGGGTTCACTTCCATTGCAGCACCAACCATATGTCTCTACCTAGTTGTTTTGACACGAAAACGGTCAAGGTAATTATTGAAATGTGTTTTTTGAGCGAATCAATAGCTTGTCCAAGTTTCCTTCAAGATGTGTAAAGAGTAAAAAATAATGTCCAGAACAGTTTATTTCCTATTTCCAAGCGATGACGATTGCTGGAGTATTTGCACTTGACACAGTGGGACACCAGTCCAATCCAGTCGGGGCGGTTCAGTGAGCACACACACTCGTCTAGGCAGCTTCAACTTGCTTTGGGGTATATATTTATTTAAAGAGAACAACATTTTTCTCACACAGATTTCAGTCATAATATTTGTTTTTCGTCCTTTGACGGTACATCAAATTATTTTGGACCGTTCATTCTTTTTTCGACCCGACAACCTAGATTAAGCAATACTACAACAGAAATTGTGTAGTTTATTCAAGCTTTAGGGGCATTTTGGGCGGTTCAGTGATTCCCTTTAAAATTGATTCAACTTGCGGGGTCATAGTCACAGGATTCGGTTCCATATATAACCAAGTTCGCACAAACAATGTATGCAACCTCTAAGAAACCAGCCTTCTTACATACAGTACTTGTTACCCACCTCGCTGATCTAGAAACACAAGTTACAGGCAAGCACAATCACAACAGGCGTCGACAAGGAAGTGGAAAGCTCACACAACCACGAAAGGCCGCTGGGCACGCTAAGGCCGAATTGAAGAAAGAGGCAGAGGTGGCGAACTGGCTATATATATGCATGCATGCATGCATGTCACGCATATTCGAAGTCGATCTTGACGGCGTTGGGGCCTTGGCCGAGCTCGCGGTTGAGCAGCTCCTTGGCCACGGCGAAGGCCGCCTCCTTGCTGCGGCGGTCGGCGCCGCTGTCCATCACCCTGTTGACGTTCTCGAAGATGGGCTTCCAGTACCGCTGCGCCTCCCGGTTCAACACCGCCAGCGCCCGCTTCAGCGTCTCCTGGTCGGTGGTCTCCGGGCTGTAGCGGGACAGCACCTTGACGGCCTGCGACATGGCCACCTTCCGCAGCTGCACGTCGTCCTGGTCGCCCGCCGCGGCGGCTGCGCTGATGATGCTGCTGGCGGCGAGGGTGACAGCGAGGAAGAAGAGGAGGTGGTGGAACGTTGACGCGGCCATGGCAGCTAAGTATATACAGTGTGGACACCGAGTCACCACGGATCCATTTCTTGAGCAAGGATGCCAGGTATATATGGTGTGGTGGAAGTGGCAACGCCGATGGCATTGCCCAACTACGGCTGGTGGTTAGTTGGTGCAATGCATGAAACCAGCAGCGTGATTGAACGGCAGTTTGCGTGACTGATCGGGGACAAATGGGGCGTCTTCCCTTTTTTTCTTTTTTGCTTCACGAGAATGTGATGTGAGTAGTACTACATAAGTGATAAGATGACCTGGCTGGTTGACTGGGTTCCCTCTCATTTACTTTACAAATGGAGGCAGCATGAAATATTGTGCACCAGATAGATAGGAAGCGCGGCTTGAGGCGTGTGTTGCTTGTGGAATCACGGTTCCAGCTTTATGCATCTACACACATGCACTTCGGCAGTGAAGTTAGGGGCTGTTTGGTTCTAGGTCTAACATTGCCACACTGTCACACATTTTTGTCAAGCTTGCCTAAGGTTAGTTCATTAAAATGAGAGCCACAAGTTGGCAAGCCTAAGGGAATCTTGCCACACTTTTTATGTGTATGCCATGTGGGGCCTAAGTGTGGCTTACCAATGTGGCTTGAACCAAACACTCACCTAAGTTGATCAAACTTGCCTAACCTTAGGTGTGGCAATCTTTGGCAAAGTTAGTCACAAACCAAACAGCCCCTTACTGTTATGCACTTTGGCTCAAATCAACGAATAGATACATGCTTTGAGGAAGCCCAATATTTTGGAACTTGCAAATCATATTTCTGCCACACTGCAGAACATGGCGCACAGGAAACACAATACAAACGTAGTTTCTTTCATGTTTTGCCCCAGGCTTTTCTTTTCTTTGAGAAACAGAGTGCAGACGCACATGATCACAACACGTATACACTCACTGCTACGCAGGGGCGAGTCTACTAGACATGCTTTAACAGGCTTGAGCCTCCCGTCCGACAGGGGTAATTTATTTTTTACTACAAGCGATCAGGCCAAGCACAGCAAATCGGCTGCTTCCCAGCCCATCGCAGTGGCATAATTAGAGTTGAGCCTACCCTCCATTTATTCCATAGATTCGCCACTGCTCCTACGAATACACACACGTAAACCCTACCCCTATGAGCACCTTTGAGAAATTAAGGCAGGCATCTTGAGATTAACAAGGTCATCACAAACATCTCATAGTGGACAGACATTGTCATACCATTGAGAGTATAGCGCCGAAAAGCCAAAAATAAATCCAGAAAATGTGTGAGAGCCCGTGTCAAGCATAAGACTTGAACTTGGGTGGGCTAGTTCCACCACGAGGAACATAACCATGCCAGCTAGGCTTAGTGCTCTATTTTACCCCAGCCTGGGGCGTTGTTGCGCATAACCATGTCCTCCTCTATCTCCATCTAGTTCTTGCATGTGTCCCCCTTTGGCACACGAATAACAACCCATCTTCTCACGCAGCCGCTTTGCCAAGCCATTGGTCGCTCCGGCCCTCCCCAAGCTATCTCCCCTTATACCAGGCTCCTCCCTCCGCCCCTCCTCTCAAGCTCTACTTGCACCAGCCTCAAACCCCGCGACAACCTCCTTCCTCTAGCTGGTTTTCCAACAAGAAGAACCAATCATGCTCGAGGGCAAAGTGCACGGAGGGATGAACCTGCCAGTGCACCATGTAATCATCGACGATGTTGTCCTCTTTCATCGTCTGCATCATCCCGCCGCCCTTGGTGATAGAATTGAGGTTTTAACTAACCCTAGATCAGAATTAACAAGCACGGCCACATGGGTGTGTCAGGATTGTTGAAAGGTCACTTTCACATGAATCATTGTGTTTGGGTGCCAACGGTCATTAAGGATGGCAATTTTACCCATGGGTACCGATACCCATGGATACTATACCCGCATGGGCAGGGTATGGACACATTTTTTTACCCATGGGTAGTACCCATACCCTAACCGTTAAGTCATGGGTAGGGCACGGGTATAGCCTTTTACCCATGGATATACCCATACCCTACCTGTTTATACTGACATATGAACATTACCCGTAATTCCCAAGTGTACCTATGTTACAGTTGTGTCGTGAGCTCGTGACCTATGTTAAAGTTGTCACCAAGTCAATTTGAATTGAGATAATTGCCATGTATTCATCTATCTGTTATTGAGTTGAGATCAACTTTTTTTAATCAAATGTGCTATATATGAATGTAAAATTGCGAATAACTTGTGTATTGTTTGATCTACCCGTTGGGTACCCAATGGGTATGGGTACCCGTCGGGTATGGGTACGGGTAAAGTTCTACACCAATGGGTATGAGTATGGGTATAATTTTCTACCCATTGACTACACGGATATGGGTATGGTATTGCTCTACCCGCCCCATACCCTATCCATTGCCATCCTTAGCGGTCATGATGATTGTATGCAAGACTTAGCTAAAAATAATATATTTTCTAAAAAATTTAAAGAAAAACTATGAAAATAATTCCCCAAAAATGGACAGAACCTGTCGTGTGAATTTTCATGTACAATAATCTAAGAGGTGTAAAACCAGAAAAATAATAAATGCAGGATAAATTATGTGATATGCAATACACACTTTTTCACATCTAGCAATTTTTTATATTTGTTCAGGAACAACTTTCTCCACTTTTGTATCGAAACATGTATGATTTATTTATATAAATGTGTACAATGTGGTAGACCGCTTGGGGGCCCAAATTTCTTGGGTGATCTGGTTTTAATCATGGAAAAATGGCCCATCGCACCGCTGACCACAGGCCGCAGGGCATATTCATGTTCTTTATTTTTTATTTTTTTTACTTTATTTATTTATATTTTAGGATATTCTATATTACAAACATCACTCTACAATAGACATTTTAAAAATGTTAACCAATCATTTAAAAAATGTTAAATGCGTATAGAGAAATCGTTTATCAGTATACGAAAATGTACGAAAGAAAACAATGTGTATGAAAAAAATTGATCATGTATTTAACAACTATTAATGAAGCATTTAAAATATTTTGAGTAAGTATTAGAAAAATGTTAATCAAGCTTTTGAAAAATGTTAAATGTGCATAGAAAAAATGTTGACCATGTATTAAAAATGATGGAAAAATTGATCATGTATTTAAATTTTTATCAATCGAGCATTTGAAAATATTGAACATGTATTAGACAAATGTAAGTCAAGAATTTGAGAAACTGTTGAAAACTATTTGAAAATTGTAATCTAGCATTTGGAAAATGTTAAATGTGAAAAGTAAAAATATTGGCCATGTATTAAACAATGTTAATCTTTTACTTGAAAATGTTAATCAAACAATTGAAATATGTTTAAAATGTATAGGAGACATGTTGACAATGTATTTGAATAATATATAAGAGGGAATTGTTAATCTCGTATTTGAAATATGTTAATTAATGATTTGAATTTTTTTAAATGTATACAGAAAAATGTTCACTCGAATGTTAAAGTTGTCTTTGAAAAATGTGAAACATGTATTAGATATATACCAAAAATGTATATAGGAAAAAAATGAAAACCCGAGGGAAAACAAAAGCAATACAGATGAAAACGAGAAAGAAAGAAATAATGCCGAAGAAAAATGAAAGAATCGAAAAAAATCATTAAAAACAAGAAAGAAAACCAACGATAAAATAAAGAAAAGAGAAAACCCAATAATACAGGGAAGGAAAAAAAGAATAACCTGTGAAAAACAAGAATAAACAGAAAAAATGAAAATCCCGAAAAGCTAATGGAAATCTGTTTTTTATTCTAGTTATCAACGCCTTATTTGAAATCTAGCAGGAAATGAGCGATGGCTTACTTGCTAGCGCCCCGTTTTTCCTCTGCTTTATTCGTTTTAAGCGTGCTAATGGGTCGGCCCGTTACTGTTGAACTCGACGTGCGAGATGCTTCCTCGCTTAATGCAAGATATAACTCCCGCGCTCGACCGCGGAGGTCACTTCCTACTTGTTCATGGTTCGGCTTTTACCCTTGCTAGTTCCTCCAGTGAACCGCAGTATTGCCTCGGTGCCACGTGTGAGGGTGCAAACGACCACGGGTAACCTATCACTTATGGCACGTGGAATAGGCTAGACAAACCTACTAATGTAAGTTTTCTCTCTCTATTAGGACTATTTCCTCATGTGCTTGGAATTTTGATAGAGAAGCACGAGAGCAACCGGTGGTATCTGTCATTCGAATTGAGTTTTTGGTTGATGTGTGCAAATATGAATACTCTACCATTGCTCCCCCACTCCCATGAACTATAACCTAAATATAATGTGAGCTAGAAACTTCAGTCACTCTTGCAGATGCTTTGCTGGTAAGAACAGAAGAGCATGATTGGAAATGTTGATGTTCAAAATAGAAACAACTTCAAAACACTAACATGCCCATGAACTTGAAACACTAACATATCTCGGTTTGGTGTGAAATAAAAACCTACAGATACTCTATGTTGACTAATCATAAAACTGACCAATGTATGAGGGTTTATTTTTTAATGGGTGATAGTCCTAATAAATAAATGCATATGAAATATTTAAACTAGAAACATAATTTGGCATATACTTTCTATAATTTTTTATTTTATCCTAAGAAAAGTATATTTTTCGTCCCTCAACTCTTGGTGGAGTCTAGATTTGGTCCCTTAACTTCAAAACCGGACAACTTGCACCATCAACTATTGAAACCGGAAAGTTCATCCCCGGTCTCGGTTTTGACCGTTTGGTGCTGACTCACCCCAGTTTTGACCGTTTCTGACTCAAATTCATGTATTTTCTTCATATTCATGAACTTTTTGAAATTTGCATACTCTTTTCAAATCCACGTTGTTTGCAAGGTGGCATAATTTTTTCAAAAATAAACATACTTTTTTTTGAAATCCGTGAACTATTTTAAAAGTTGCGTACTTTTTTCAAATCCATTTTAAAAACAAATTGCGTACTTTTCAAATCCGCGTATTTTTCCCAAGTTCATGCAATTTTATCAAATCCAAGTTTTTTAAAAAAATCCATGAATTATTTTTGAAATTCACATACTTGTTTCAAATCCGTGGGACAGCACCAAAACCGGTCAAAACTGTGAACAAGGATGAATCTTGTCCGGTTTCAGTAGTTAAGGGACCAAATCTAGACTCCACGAATAATTAAGGGACGAAAAGTATAATTTTCTCTTTTATCTTCCATAATTTGTTTTTGCAATATTCAATCAATGGGGTACAAAAATGTCTTGACATCATATTTTAAGATACTATTGCAATACAATTTCAAGCGTTACAAGAATGCAAAATCAGATGGTTACAAATGGACTTCATATAAACATAGGGCAGGAGAATGCACTTATAGAATGACTAAATGTTGCAAGTTCAATATAAAAAATAACTTCAAATAATTCCACCATCGCATAGCTCAATAGCAAAAACAATGATATTTTTTCCGAGTGAGATAATTGAAAGTACAAGCATCGACACATAGTGCCCGGAGAGGACAACTATTTTAGGTTTAGGTTTCTCCGCCAATGTCACATTGTATGCAGTACCAAATCCTTTCACAAATATAAGTTTCCAGATATTTTCTATTCATTCAAAAAATACTACATGTAAACACAAAGCATTTCTGCACCAAGCAACATGTGGGAGAAGCACGCTGTAATGGGCTCAACACGGTGAAGTCACTCTTTATTTAAGGCGGTCACATGTTTATTATGCATGTTTTTCTTTGACATAAATTGAATCTACAAACAGCTCATGTCTCCAGAACCAATGAACAAGAAATTGAAGCTACGATATTGCAAACTCATGTTAATTGCCTATGGTGAAAGAAATAATTATTTATAGTATTAGAGATTGTACGATCTACCTGAACAACTTCATTAACATCACTTTGGTCTAGATAGCTATTATTTTCTGCTATCTAGACCAAATTTCATGATCATAAACAAGATCGGCAAAGTTAGGTCCATGGGATTGCGTACCGGGTTCCGCGTATTTCAAATATATCCGATGCATTCTGCAATTCCACTCATACAGTGCTTACACACTGCATCATCAAAATATAAATTCGAAGACGAATCTAATTACATATATACTCCCTCCGTTTCAAATTACTCGTCGCAGAAATGGATGTATCTATAACTAAAATACATCCAGTTACATCCATACCTACGACAAGTAATTCAGAACGGAGGGAGTACTATTTGGTGCTTTCTCCTCGGTTGCTTCCATTCCATGCTACAGTACATCACAGTATAAAAATTGTAGACGCGCTCGATCACCTGATGGGTGAGATGCTAAGCGATGCCAGCCGCTTTACGTACGTCCCGCCGATGCTCGATCTCCCACACAGATGCTGTGCCCACATGCACGCAATGCATGGGGATGCGCGCAACACCTGAGAGGCTGAGAATCTTTCCCTCCATGCCACGTCCTATAAATCCCCATGCAACAGAGCCATACATCTCATCAAACTCACGGCTAGCTGCCCACTAGCCGCGCTACATTTATTGAACGCACATAAGCTCAGGAAGGTAGCAATGGCCAGGGGGGCTTTCTCCATGGGAGTGGTAGCCGCCGCTGCCGTGCTGGTGGTGCTGTGCGCCGCCGTGTCGGCCGCCGCGCAGCCTCGCCCCCCACTGCCGAAGAACTCCCGCATGATCACCCCAGGGCGGTTCGGGAGGAGGAAGCAGGTCCTCACCTGCGACGAACCAAAGGACGGCACCAGTCCCTGCGTCGCCACCTGCGACAGCCGCTGCCCCAACGAGTGCATCGTCATGTGCCCAGGCTGCAAGACCTACTGCCGTAAGCATATTAATTTGCCTGCATACATTAGTTAATTAATTGAGGTGTATCAATTAATTAGTTAACTTTCTGTTCAAGTGTGCGACTTCTACCCTGGTGTCTCCTGTGGTGACCCCCGCTTCACGGGGGCCGACGGCAACAACTTCTACTTCCATGGCAAGAAGGATCAGGACTTCTGTGTCCTCTCCGATGCCGACCTCCACATCAACGCTCACTTCATCGGCAAGCGCAACCCCACTATGAGCCGTGACTTCACATGGATCCAGGCTCTGGGCATCCGCTTCGCCGACCACCGCCTCTACATGGGTGCCCAGAAGACCACCAAGTGGAACAACGACGTCGACCGCCTCGAGTTGGCCTTCGATGGAGAATCGATCAACATCGCTGCAGACATCGGGGCAAAGTGGCAGTCCACTGTCGTGCCCGGCCTGACGGTCATGAGAACCACCGTGACCAACGGCTTGAGCGTCCAGCTTAAGGGTGTGTTCGACATAATGGCTAAGGTGGTGCCCATCACGGAGAAGGACTCACGCGTCCACAACTATGGCATGACGGAGGACGACAGCCTTGCGCATCTGGACATCGGCTTCAAGTTCTACGACCTCACCGATGATGTTCATGGTGTCCTCGGCCAAACCTACCGCTCTAACTACATCAACAAGTTGAGCGTGAGCGCCAGCATGCCTGTGATGGGTGGCATAGCCAGCTACATATCCTCAGACATCTTTGCTACTGACTGCAAGGTCGCTAGGTTTGGCCGTAGCTCCGGCATCTCCATGGTCACCACCGCGGCGAACTAAACTATTTCTCAAGACAACAGCACTCTGATGTAATTGGCCTACTGATGATGGATATAGGCCCAGAAATAAAATAATGCGTGACAAGTATAATCTGTAACATTGTTTTGTACCAAAAATCAACAACCTTCCAAGAAAAAATGAAACAAAATTTGAAGCTGCAAATTGTAATGGTGCTTTCCTATCTGTTCATTTTATGTTATAATATGTGACGCGATGGGCAGATTGCTCTATAGGTGTTCCCCTATCCTATTCTAGTACCTTTTTTAGGGTTCCCCAATTCTAGTTATATTATTGAATAATAACAATACACGAGTCGAGAATGCTGAATGTCTCCATCGAGCATTGTAAGGCCATGTACAATGCAAGGTACTTCGGGGAGGTGCTTTTAGAAATAAACCATTTTTTCTTGGAACCTCTCCTGTAGAGATAAGCATTGTTGCTTCAGAAAGCTCAGTTTATTTTACTAAGCGCCTTTCTAAGCACTTTGCATTGTACAAGGCCTAAGTGTCATGGGCATAGGTCGTGGTTAATTAACTTGTTATAATTGTACTTATTATGTGTAGAAGTATAAATGAAGTCCATTGTTTCGAGTGACTCCATATGTGACAAAGAGGTACAAAATGATTGGTATATATCGTAATGAACATACATGTTAAGATGGTTATAACTCTTTTTTTATAACTTACAAAAAATGTAACTGCTATATATATCCGCTACAAATTTATATCTTGTATGTGTAAGTATATTTTTTACATGTAATGTACTGTATATAAGTTGTCTTTTAGGAGTATCCATAATTTTGAATAGATTTAATATTTTCTAGATTTTAAAGGCAATGAATTAAATACGGGTATACTGATTATAGGAAAAGTTTCAAGGGTAACAAATGACACAGCGGTTACTTCGCCTCCTAACCTGGCCCATTCATCTCGAAACCTAGATTCTTCCTCAAAGGTGGTCGGGTATTTAAGAGGGCTAGATGAAAACTTTTGCAGAACGTCGTATGTTTACTTACCACAGTGTCTATGGATCTTATCACACTAGTAGAAAAATGGCCATTTATCCCGGTTCGTAAGGGCCATTAGTCTCGGTTGGGGAACCGGGACTAAATGGTCGATACAAATGCCCTTGACCATTAGTCCCGGTTCTTATACCAACCGGGACAGATGGTGTTCCACGTGGCCACTGCGGCTTGCCCAGGCAGGGGGGCCATTTGTCCCGGTTGGTAGCAACAACCGGGACAAATAAGCTTCTACGCGTCAGCAGTTCAGTGGCTCGGGTTTTTGTTTTTGTTTTTGAAAGGGGGGAGGGGGTTTAGGGGGGGGGGTTGTAGGGTTAATTTAGGGGTTTCATATATTGTGTTAGCCCGCTAATAGAGAGAAGTGTCCTCTCTTATCTCCGTGCTTGGTCGACGCTACTTTCTATATATAAGTATAGATCGGAGGACTCGACACGCTAGCTAGTAAGCAAATGAAGGAAACCATTAAGTACAGAAGATCGACCTCTCTCCGTCTTCGACAGAGATAGGTTGAACAACAAGTTTTCGTATATCTATCCGACGCTACTGGGTACATACATACAATATAAGATCTCTTACTACAATTCCCCAACATCTTAAATCATATTCCAGATGGAATTCTCCGGCTTTATTATTGACATGATCAAGAAAGAATCCCGCCAATTCCTCTTGAATTGCCCGTATGAATTAAACTCAACAGAAATGATGGTAATAAAATAAAATTGTGAATATTTTTGTTTACACACCTCAAATTGTCTTTTATAGTAGCCCCGCCTATTCTTGGCTGTTGCGTTGTAGATGAACTCGCAGACGTAGTATCCACAGTAATTATTCCCGGCTTCCTACCAGAAGCACTTTACAAGAAATAGAGGTCAATCAAACTGATAATGAAGCATTATAAAGGCATTGATGAAAGTATAGCTAGAGTCAACGGTAGATGTGCGGAACTAGCTAGCTAGTAGTACTTACTTTCGGGTAAATCCATAGCAGTTGCCGCGGCATTGCCGGAACTTTTTTGGCGAATTCTGTCCAAACCCTGCGAGATAAAGAAACCAATTACTTTATATCAGAAAAATGAACAAAGTTGCCGATATGGTGCGATAATGATCGATTGAGCATACTTGTTGAGCATTTTAGATATGTCCGCATAGTCCTCGGGATCTTTTCGTCTCGAGTCTAAGACGGTTACTAGTCCCTCCTCAAGCTTAATCTCTAGGAGAATATAGTGGAACCCGCGCACGCTTGCATACAACTCATCAATTACATTAATTACTATAACCTCGAGTAATATATAATTAAGGGAAACCGAATATGCACAAGACAGTAACACTCACTTGAAGATGTAAGGAAAGAGTATTATATCTTTGTTTTGATTTACTATCAACGATTGTAGCAAGTTGGCCTCGGCTTCTTTGGCATGATCTTTTACCTGATATTCATCTATGAGATTTGTGTTAATGAAGCCAATATCGTAGATATCAGCTTTTCTACATTCGATGATCTTCAACCTGCATAATATAGTAAGGATAAATATATATAGTTGCAATGAAGTATACTTGCAATATGAAGAGCTGAGCTATATATAGAGACTTAATTGATGACAGAACTAGTACTTACATACAGTAGCAAGTGATCGATGGTTTATCGAGGGCCTTCTGATTGAAAATGTTGAAGAACTCCTCAAATGTAATAGACAACATATCAATTCCAACGAGGTCGTGCTCCCGTGTAACTTTCAGCATCAGAGTATCCTGGCCACCAGAGTCTCTGCAGGTTTCCATGTACCAGTCATGCAATCTTCGCATCATCGTGGTTAGAGTTCTGGCATCTTTGGCGAGAGGCTTTCCGTACTGGTATTTGTGATCATCCACCTCTAACACATCAAGAAGTAAATCATCGGACACGTAATCTGCAAGATTGGTACCTGGCGCCATCCCCGGATGATGAGGGACGATGTCGTGATACGTCCATTTTGCATCATGCTTATAAGTTGATATTTATTGCATTATGGGCTGTTCATACATGTTTTGTCACAATACTTATGCCTTTTCCCTCTTATTTTGCAAGGTTTACATGAAGAAGGGGGAATGCCGGCAGCTGGAATTCTGGGCTGGAAAAGGAGCAAACTCTGGAAACGTATTCTGCACAACACCAAAAGCCCCGAAACTCCACAGAACATTTTTTCGGAAAATATAAAAAATACCTGGCGGAAGAAACCCACGAGGGGGGCCACTGGCTGGCCTCGAGGGTGGGGGGCGCGCCCCCTGCCTTGAGGGCCAGCCGGTGGGCCCCAGGTGACCATCTTCTCCTATATGAAGCGTTTTGACCTGGAAAAAATGAGGAGACGACTTTCGGGACCAGGCGCCGCCGTCTCGAGGCGGAACCGAGGCGGGAACCAATCTAGGGCTACGGCAGAGCTGTTCTTCCGGGGATACTTCCCTCCGGGAGGGGGAAATCGTCACCGCCGTCATCACCAACAACTCTACCATCTTGGGAAGAGCTATATTCATCAACATCTTCACCAGCACCATCTCCTCTCTTGTATCCAATCTTTGTATCCAAACCTTAGATTGTTACCTGTGGGTTGCTAGTAGTGTTGATTACTCCTTGTAGTTGATGCTAGTTGGTTTATTTGGTGGAAGATCATATGTTTAGATCCATTATGCATATTAATACCCCTCTGATCATGAACAATATTATGTCTTGTGAGTAGTTGCTTTTGTTCCTGAGGACATGGGAGAAGTCTTGCTATTAGTAGTCATGTGAGTTTGGTCCTCGTTCTATATTTTGATGAGATGTATGTTGTCTCTCCTCTAGTGGTGTCATTTGAACATCGACTACATGATACTTCACCATTATTTGGGCCTAGAGGAAGGCATTGGGAAGTAATAAGTAGATGATGGGTTGCTAGAGTGATAGAAGCTTAAACCCTAGTTTATGCGTTGCTTCATAAGGGGCTGATTTGGATCCATATGTTTCAGGCTATGGTTAGGTTCACCTTAATACTTCTTTTGTAGTTGCGGATGCTTGCATTAGAGGTTAATCATAAGTGGGAGGCTTGTCCAAGTAAGGGCAGCACCCAAGCACCGGTCCACCCACATACCAATTATCAAAGTACCAAACGCGAAACAGATGATCGTGATGAAAACTAGCTTGACGATAATTCCCATATGTCCTCGGGAGCGCTTTACCTTGCATAAGAGTTTGTCCAGGCTTGTCCTTTGCTACAAAAAGGATTGGGCCACCTTGCTTCACCCATTTACTTTTACCGTTCGTTACTTGCTACCAATTATCTTATCACAAAATTATCTATTACTTATAATTTCAGTGCTTGCAGAACCTTACTGAAAACTACCTATCATTTCCTTATGCTCCTCGTTGGGTTCGACACTCTTACTTATCGAGAGGACTACGATAGATTCCCTACACTTGTGGGTCATCAAGACTCTTTTCTGGCGCCGTTGCCGGGGAGTGAAGCGCCTTTGGTAAGTGGAATTTGGTAAGGAAAAATTTCTATAGTGTGCTGAAATTTATTGTCAGTTGTTACTATGGCTCAAAATCCTTTGAGGGGCTTGTTCGGGGTATCTTCACCCCGAGAAGAAGAGTAAAGAGTTGCTCCTCCACCTACTGCACCTACTGAAAATGTTTGCTTTGAGATTCCTTCAGGTATGATAGAGAAACTGCTTGAAAATCCCTATACAGGAGACGGGAAACTTCATCCCGATTTACATCTAATTTATGTGGATGAAGTTTGTGGATTGTTTAAGCTTGCAGGTATGCCCGAGGATGTTATCAAGAAGAAGGTTTTCCCTTTATCTTTGAAGGGAGACGCATTGACATGGTTTAGGCTATGCGATGATATGGGATCTTGGAACTATAATCATCTAAAGTTGGAATTTCATCAGAAGTTCTACCCTATGCACCGGGTTCATCGTGATCGTAATTATATATATAATTTCTGGCCTCGCGAAGGAGAAAGCATCGCTCAAGCTTGGGGGAGGCTTAAGTCAATGTTATATTCATGCCCCAATCATGAGCTCTCAAGAGAAATGATCATTCATTTTTATGCTCGGCTTTCTCATAATAATCGCTCCATGCTCGATACTTCTTGTTCTGGCTCTTATATGATGAAGACTATTGACTTCAAATGGGATTTATTGGAAAGAATTAAATGCAACTCCGAATATTGGGACCTCGATGAAGGTAAGGAGTCAGGTATGACCCCCAAGTTTGATTGTGTTAAAGCTTTTATGGATACCGATGTTTTCCGTGAGTTCAGCACTAAATATGGACTTGACTCTGAGATAGTAGCTTCTTTCTGTGAATCTTTTGCTGGTCATGTTGATCTCCCCAAGGAGAAGTGGTTTAAATACCATCCCCCTATTGAAGTAAAAGTAATTGAACCTATTAAAGTTGAAGAAAAGACTATCACTTATAATGTTGATCCAGTTATCCCTACCGCATATATTGAGAAACCACCTTTCCCTGTTAGGATAAAAGATCATGCTCAAGCTTCAACTGTAGTTCGTAAGAGTAATACTAGAACACCTACACCCTCTGAGCAAATTAAAGTTGAACCTAGTGTTGCTATGGTTAAAGATCTCTTGGTAGAAGATTTAGATGGACATGTTATTTATCTCCAAGAAGAGTCTGCTAGAATAGCCAAACCCAATGCTAGTAATGAACATAAACCTATCGTAGGCTTGCCCGTTATCTCTGTTAAGATAGGAGATCATTGCTATCATGGTTTATGTGACGTAGGTGCTAGTGCGAGCATTATCCCTTTTGATCTGTATAACGAAAATATGCATGATATTGCACCTGTTGAGTTAGAGGGGATTGATGTTACTATTAAGCTTGCTAATAGAGATACTATTTCACCAGTTGGGATTGTTAGAGATATTGAAGTTCTATGTGGGAAGGTTAAATACCCCGCTGACTTTCTTGTTCTCAGTTCCCCACAGGATGCTTTCTGTCCCATTATATTCGGTAGACCCTTCTTGAATACCGTTAATGCCAAGATAGACTGTGTGAAAGATATTGTCACTGTTGGATTAGGGGATATGTCTCATGATTTTAACTTTGCTAAATTCCGTAGACAACCCCTTGAAAAGGCACCACCCAGTAAGGATGAACTTATTGGCCTTGCTCCTATTGCCGTGCCACCTAATGATCCTTTAGAACAATACTTGCTAGACCATGAAGATGACATGCATATGAATGAGAGAAGGGAGATAGATGAAATATTCCTTACGCAGGGACCCGTATTGAAAAACAACTTGCCTGTTGAAATCCTAGGGGATCCTCCTCCACCCAAGGGTGATCCCATGTTTGAACTTAAACCTTTGCCTGATAATCTTAAGTATGTTTATCTTGATGAAAAGAAGATATATCCTGTTATTATTAGTGCTAACCTTTCAGAGCATGAGGAAGAAAGATTATTGAAAACTCCGAAGAAGCACCGAGCTGCTATTGGATATACTCTGGATGATCTTAAGGGGATCAGTCCCACTATATGTCAACACAAGATAAAATTGGAAGAAAATGCTAAACCAGTTATTGATCATTAGCGACGGTTAAATCCTACGATGAAAGAAGTGGTAAAGAAGGAAATTCTAAAGCTTCTAGAGGCAGGTATTATCTATCCCATTGCTGATAGCCAGTGGGTAAGTCCTGTCCATTGTGTCCCTAAGAAAGGAGGTATGACCGTTGTCCCTAATGATAAAGATGAATTGATCCCGCAAAGAATAGTTACAGGTTATAGGATGGTAATTGATTTCCGTAAGTTAAATAAAGCTACTAAGAAAGATCATTACCCCTTGACATTTTTTGATCAAATGCTAGAAAGATTAGCCAAACATACTTATTTCTGCTTTCTAGATGGTTATTCTGGTTTCTCTCAAATACCTGTGTCAAAGGGGGATCAAGAAAAGACCACCTTTACTTGTCCTTTCGGTACCTTTGCTTATAGACGTATGCCTTTTGGTTTATGTAATGCACCTGCTACCTTTCAAAGATGCATGATGGCTATATTCTCTGACTTTTGTGAAAAGATTGTTGAGGTATGCATGGATGATTTCTCCATTTATGGAACTTCTTTTGATGATTGCTTAAGCAACATTGATCGAGTTTTGTAGAGATGTGAAGATACTAACCTTGTCTTGAATTGGGAGAAGTGCCACTTTATGGTTAATGAAGGCATTGTCTTGGGACATAAAATTTCTGAAAGAGGTATTGAAGTTGACAAAGCTAAAGTGGATGATATTGAAAAGATGCCATGCCCTAAGGATATCAAAGGTATACGAAGTTTTCTTGGTCATGCCGGGTTTTATAGGAGGTTCATTAAGGACTTATCCAAAATTTCCAGGCCTCTGACTAATATTTTACAGAAAGATACTCCTTTTGTCTTTGATGATGATTGTCTAGAAGCATTTGAAATACTTAAGAAAGCATTGATCTCTGCACCTATTGTCCAGCCCCCTGACTGGAATTTACCCTTTGAGATTATGTGCGATGCTAGTGATTATGCTGTAGGAGCTGTTCTAGGGCAAAGAGTAGATAAGAAATTGAATGTTATCCAGTATGCTAGCAAAACTCTAGATAGTGCCCAAAGAAATTATGCTACCACTGAGAAAGAATTTCTAGCAGTAGTGTTTGCTTGTGATAAGTTTTGACCCTATATCGTTGATTCTAAAGTAACTATTCACACTTATCATGCTGCTATCAAATACCTTATGGAAAAGAAAGATGCTAAACCTAGACTTATTAGATGGGTTCTCTTGCTACAAGAATTTGACTTGCATATTATTGATAGAAAGGGTGCTGAGAACCCCGTAGCAGATAACTTGTCTAGGTTAGAGAATATACTTGATGACCCACAACCTATTGATGATAGCTTTCCTGATGAACAACTAGCTGTCATAAATACTTCCCGTACTGCTCCATGGTATGCTGATTATGCTAATTATATTGTTGCTAAATTTATACCTCCTAGCTTCACTTATCGGCAAAAGAAAAAGTTCTTCTATGATTTGAGACATTACTTTTGGGATGACCCACATCTTTATAGAGAAGGAGTAGATGGTATTATTATAAATTGTGTACCTGAGCATGAACAGGAACATATCCTACGCAAGTGCCACTACGAAGCTGATGGCTTCTCGCCCCTCATTGGTTACCCCAAGTGGAAGGTTTGAGATACAGTGTAGCGGTAGTTTTCCCTTGGCAAAGATACCAAGGATCGAATCCCGTGAGACTCCGAGGATCAACAAGAAGGTGTCAACTGCTAACGGTGCCAGATATTTAGCGGCTGACAGGACCTGCACACAGATACAAATAACTTTGCTCCCAACGAGTACAGAGAGGTTGTCAATCCCTCCGGCCTTGTCGTTTACAAAGGATCAAACGCAAGAGATAATAGTGATAGGTATGACTGCAACTAGTAAGTAAGAACAGAAAGTAAATAGCGGGTGTGATCAGTGATGGTAATATGGACCGGGGTCCCATGATGTTCACTAGTGATGTCTCTCTCCCAAAAGACGATAAAACAGCTAAGCGAGGTAACGAAATACAGCTGGGCAATTGACAGGATTATGTGCGCAAACCAATGCTAACTATGCTGCAAAGAAAGGTAGAGGATCAAAAGCATGGGCGGTACGCCAAGGCAAGTAGACCGAAATCCATCTGCATCTACTACTAATCATCCACCTTGAGATATCTATCCAGAACATCTCGCTGGTATTAAGTTGCGAGTCCCACCCATAGTGTAAACTCAAAGCAACAGACAACTGCATTAAAAGAACTTTGCATAAAGTAAACAATCCTTGCACCCGCAAGTACAAGCACCGTTGTTTTCCCCCTTGTGGCAACAGCACATCCCCTAGACTCATGTTTCTGTCACTCAAGCTAGTCATCGAGGGGCATGAACCAACAATCAAGCATAACGTTCCCTCTTGGAGTTACAACCTACTACTTGGCCAAAGCAATAAAAAGCAACGGAGAACATGCAAGAATTACTCAAGAACATAAATATAAAAGAGGTAAATCAAATATATTACTCACACACAATCTGAACATAATCTCATAATCCATCGGATCCCTGCAAACTCATCATAGCAACAGCATAAGGATTACATATATGCCTCGATCATGTAGGGCAGCTTGTTGGGAACGTAGTATTTTCAAAATTTTCCTACGATCACGCAAGATCTATCTACTAGATGCATAGCAACGAGAGGGGAGAGTGTGTCTACGTACCCTCGTAGACCGGGAGTGGAAGCGTCAAGTGACGCGGTTGATGTAGTCGAACTTCTTCGCGATCCAACCGATCAAGCACCGAACATACGGCACCTCCGCGTTCAGCACACGTTCAGCTTGATGACGTCCCACGAGCTCTTGATCCAGTTGAGCTTCACGGGAGAGTTTCGTCAGCACGACGGCGTGGTGACGGATATGATGTATCTACCGGCGCAGGGCTTCGCCTAAGCACTGCAACGGTATGACCGAGGTGTGTTTCTATGGAGGGGGGCACCGTACACGGCTAGAACAATTCAACTTGTGTGTCCTAGGGTGCCCCCTGCCCCCGTATATAAAGGAGCAAGGGAGAGGCCGGCCCTAGAGGGGGCGCGCCAAGTGTGGGGAGTCCTACTAGGACTCCCAAGTCCTAGTAGGATTGCCCTTTCCTTTCCGGAGTAGGAGAGAAGGAAAGAGGTGGAGAGGGAGAAGGAAAAGGGGGCTGTATCCCTTGTCCAATTCGGACCAGAGGGGAGGCACGCGCCTCCTTCCTTTTGGCCTTTCTCCTCTATTCCCGTATGGCCCAATAAGGCCCATATACTCCGAAAAATACCCGAATCACTCGGAACCTTTCCGATGTCCGAATATAGTCGTCCAATATATCGATCTTTACGTCTCGACCATTTCGAGACTCCTCGTCATGTCCCCGATCTCATCCGGGACTCCGAACTCCTTCGGTACATCAAAACTCATAAACTCATAATAAAACTGTCATCGAAACCTTAAGCGTGCGGACCCTACGGGTTCGAGAACTATGTAGACATGACCGAGACACGTCTCCGGTCAATAACCAATAGCGGAACCTGGATGCTCATATTGGCTCCCACATATTCTACGAAGATCTTTATCGGTCAAACCGCATAGCAACATACTTTGTTCCCTTTGTCATCGGTATGTTACTAGCCCGAGATTCGATCGTCGGTATCTCAATACCTAGTTCAATATCGTTACCGGCAAGTCTCTTTACTCGTTCCGTAATACATCATCCCGCAACTAACTCATTAGCTGCAATGCTTGCAAGGTTTATAGTGATGTGCATTACCGAGTGGGCCCAGAGATACCTCTCCGACAATCGGAGTGACAAATCCTAATCTGGAAATACGCCAACCCAACAAGTACCTTTGGAGACACTTGTAGAGTACCTTTATAATCACCCAGTTACGTTGTGACGTTTGGTAGCACACAAAGTGTTCCTCCGGTATTCGGGAGTTGCATAATCTCATAGTCATAGGAACATGTATAAGTCATGAAGAAAGCAATAGCAATAAAACTAAACGATCAAGTTGCTAAGCTAACGGATGGGTCTTGTCCATCACATCATTCTCCTAATGATGTGACCCCGTTGATCAAATGACAACTCATGTCTATGGCTAGGAAACATAACCATCTTTGATCAATGAGCTAGTCTAGTAGAGGCATACTAGGGACACTCTGTTTTGTCTATGTATTCACACATGTACTAAGTTTCCAGTTAATACAATTCTAGCATGAATAATAAACATTTATCATGATATAAGGAAATAAATAATAACTTTATTATTGCCTCTAGGGCATATTTCCTTCAGTCTCCCACTTGCACTAGAGTCAATAATCTAGATCACATCACCATGTGATTAACACCAATAGTTCACATCACCATGTGACTAACACCCATAGTACTCATCGCCATGCGACCAATACCCAAAAGGGTTTACTAGAGTCAACAATCTAGTTCACATCGCCATGTGATTAACACCCAAAGAGTACTAAGGTGTGATCATGTTTTGCTTCGTGAGAGAAGTTTAGTCAGCGGGTCTGTTATATTCAGATCCGTATGTATTTTGCAGATTTCTATGTCTACAATGCTCTGCATGGAGCTACTCTAGCTAATTGCTCCCACTCTCAATACGCATCCAGATTGATACTTAGAGTCATCTGGATTTAGTGTCAAAGCTTGCATCGGCGTAACCCTTTACGACGAACTCTTTATCACCTCCATAATCGAGAAATATTTCCTTAGTCATCCAATTACTAAGGATAATTTTGACCGCTGTAGAGTGATCTACTCCTGGATCACTATTGTACCTCCCTGTCAAACTCATGGCAAGGTACACAACGTGTTTTGTACACAGCATGGCATACTTTATAGAACCTATGGCTGAGGCATAGGGAATGACTTTCATTCTCTCTATATTTTTCTGCCGTGGTCTGGCTTTGAGTCTTACTCAACTTCACACCTTACAAGTCAGGCAAGAACTCCTTCTTTGACTGATCCATTTTGAACTACTTCAAAATCTTATCAAGGTATGTACTCATCAAAAGTCTTATCAAGCGTCTTGATCTATCTCTATAGATCTTGATGCCCAATATGTAAGCAGCTTCACCAAGGTCTTTCTTTGAAAAACTCCTTTCAAACACTCCTTTATGCTTTCCAGAAAATTCTACATCATTTCCGATCGACAATATGTCATTCACATATACTTATCAGAAAGGTTGTAGTGCTCCCACTCACTTCTTGTAAATACAGGCTTCTCCAAAAGTCTATATAAAACCATATGCTTTGATCACCTCATCAAAGCGTATATTCCAACTCCGAGATGCTTGCACCAGTCCATAGATGGATCGCTGGAGCTTGCATACTTTGTTAGCACCTTTTGGATCGACAAAACCTTCTGGTTGCATCATATACAACTCTTCTTTGAGATATCCATTCAGGAATGCAGTTTTGACATCCATTTGCCAGATTTCATAATCATAAAATGCGGCAATTGCTAACATGATTCGGACTGACTTAAGCATCGCTACAGGTGAGAAAGTCTCATCGTAGTCAACTCCTTGAACTTGTCGAAAACCTTTCGCAACAAGTCGAGCTTTGTAAACAGTAACATTACCGTCTGCGTCGGTCTTCCTCTTGAAGATCCATTTATTTTCGATGGCCTGCCGATCATCGGGCAAGTCAACCAAAGTCCACACTTTGTTCTCATACATGGATCCCATCTCAGATTTCATGGCTTCAAGCCATTTTGCGGAATCTGGGCTCATCATCGCTTCCTCATAGTTCGTAGGTTCATCATGGTCTAGTAACATGATTTCCAGAACTGGGTTGCCGTACCACTCTGGTGCGGAACGTACTCTGGTTGATCTACGACGTTCAGCAGAAACTTGATCCAAAGTTTCATGATCATTATCATTAACTTCCTCACTGATTGGTGTAGGAATCACTGGAACAATTTTCTGTGATGTACTACTTTCCAATCCGGGAGAAGGTACTATTACCTCATCAAGTTCTACTTTCCTCCCACTCACTTCTTTCGAGAGAAACTCCTTCTCTAGAAAGGATCCATTTTTAGCAACGAATATCTTGCCTTCGGATCTGTGATAGAAGGTGTACCCAACAGTCTCTTTTGGGTATAAGTCATAGTCATAGGAACATGTATAAGTCATGAAGAAAGCAATAGCAGTAAAACTAAACGATCATAGTGCTATGCTAACGGATGGGTCTTGTCCATCACATCATTCTCCTAATGATGTGATCCCGTTGATCAAATGACAACTCATGTCTATGGCTAGGAAACATAACCATCTTTGATCAATGAGCTAGTCTAGTAGAGGCATACTAGGGACATACTGTTTTGTCTATGTATTCACACATGTACCAAGTTTCCCGTTAATACAATTCTAGCATGAATAATAAACATTTATCATGATATAAGGAAATACAAATAACAACTTTATTATTGCCTCTAGGGCATATTTCCTTCAGTCTCCCACTTGCACTAGAGTCAATAATCTAGCTCACATCGCCATGTGACCAACACCCAAAGGGTTTACTAGAGTCAATAATCTAGTTCACATCGCTATGTGATTAATACCCAAGAGTAATAAGGTGTGATCATGTTTTGCTTGTGAGAGAAGTTTAGTCAACGGGTCTGTCACATTCAGATCCGTATGTATTTTGCAAATTTCTATGTCTACAATGCTCTGCATAGAGCTACTCTAGCTAATTGCTCCCACTTTCAATACGCATCCAGATTGATACTTAGAGTCATCTAGATTTAGTGTCAAAGCTTGCATCGGCGTAACCCTTTACGACGAACTCTTTATCACCTCCATAATCGAGAAACATTTCCTTAGTCATCCAGTTACTAAGGATAATTTTGACCGCTGTACAGTGATCTACTCCTGGATCACTATTGTACCTCCCTGTCAAACTCATGGCAAGGTACACAACATGTTTGGTACACAGCATGGCATACTTTATAGAACCTATGGTTGAGGCATAGGGAATGACTTTCATTCTCTCTATATTTTTCTGCCGTGGTCTGGCTTTGAGTCTTACTCAACTTCACACCTTACAAGTCAGGCAAGAACTCCTTCTTTGACTGATCCATTTTGAACTACTTCAAAATCTTATCAAGGTATGTACTCATCGAAAGTCTTATCAAGCGTCTTGATCTATCTCTATAGATCTTGATGCCCAATATGTAAGCAGCTTCACCAAGGTTTTTCTTTGAAAAAACTCCTTTCAAACACTCCTTTATGCTTTCCAGAAAATTCTACATCATTTCCGATCGACAATATGTCATTCACATATACTTATCAGAAAGGTTGTAGTGCTCCCACTCACTTCTTGTAAATACAGGCTTCACCGCAAGTCTGTATAAATCTATATGCTTTGATCAACTTATCAAAGCGTATATTCCAACTCCGAGATGCTTGCACCAGTCCATAGATGGATCGCTGGAGCTTGCACATTTTGTTAGCACCTTTAGGATTGACAAAACCTTCTGGTTGCATCATATACAAGTCTTCTTTAATAAATCCATTAAAGAATGCAGTTTTGTTATCCATTTGCCAGATTTCATAAAATGCGGCAATTACTAACATGATTCGGACAGACTTAAGCATCACTACGGGTGAGAAAGTCTCATCGTAGTCAACTCCTTGAACTTGTCGAAAAACTTTCGCAACAAGTCGAGCTTTGTAAACAGTAACATTACCGTCAGCGTCAGTCTTCCTCTTGAAGATCCATTTATTTTCGATGGCTTGCCGATCATAGGGCGAGTCAACCAAAGTCCACACTTTGTTCTCATACATGGATCCCATCTCAGATTTCATGGCCTCAAGCCATTTTGCAGAATCTGGGCTCATCATCGCTTCCTCATAGTTCGTAGGTTCATCATGGTACAGTAACATGACTTCCAGAACCGGGTTGCCGTACCACTCTGATGCGGAACGAACTCTGGTTGATCTACGAAGTTCAGCAGAAACTTGATCTGAAGTTTCATGATCATCATCATTAGCTTCCTCACTAATTGGTGTAGGAATCACTGGAACTAGTTTCTTTGATGTTCCACTTTCCAATTCGGGAGAAGGTACAATTACCTCATCAAGTTCTACTTTCCTCCCACTCACTTCTTTCGAGAGAAACTCCTTCTCTAGAAAGGATCCACTCTTAGCAACAAACACCTTGCCTTAGGATCTGTGATAGAAGGTGTACCCAACAGTTTCTTTTTGGGTATCCTATGAAGATTTACTTCTCCGATTTGGGTTCGAGCTTATCATTTTGAAACTTTTTCACATAAGCATCGCAGTCCCAAACTTAAAGAAATGACAGCTTAGGTTTCTCGTCAAACCACAGTTCATACGATGTCATCTCCACGGATTTAGATGGTGCCCTATTTAACGTGAATGTAGCTGTCTCTAATGCATAACCCCAAAAGCGATAGTTGTAGATCGGTAAGAGACATCATCGATCGCACCATATCTAATAAAGTACGGTTATGACGTTTGGACACACCATTACGTTGTGGTGTTCCGGGTGGCGTGAGTTGTGAAACTATTCCACATTGTTTCAAATGAAGAACAAACTCGTAACTCAAATATTCTCCTCCACGATTAGATCGTAGAAACTTTATTTTCTTGTTACGATGATTCTCTACTTCACTCTGAAATTCTTTGAACTTTTCAAATGTTTCAGACTTATGCTTCATTAAGTAGATATACCCATATCTGCTCAAATCATCAGTGAAGGTCAGAAAATAACGATACCCGCCGCGAGCTTCAACACTCATTGGTCCGCATACATCAGTATGTATGATTTCCAACAACTCTGTTGCTCGCTCCACAGTTCCGGAGAACGGAGTTTTAGTCATCTTGTCCATGAGGCATGGTTCGCAAGCACCAAGTGATTCATAATCAAGTGATTCCAAAAGTCCATCACTATGGAGTTTCTTCATGCGCTTTACACCAATATGACCTAAACGGTAGTGCCACAAATAAGTTGCACTATCATTATTAACCTTGCATCTTTTGGCTTCAATATTATGAATATGTGTATCACACGATCGAGATCCAACAAACCATTTTCATTGGGTGTATGACCATAGAAGGTTTTATTCATGTAAACAGAACAACAATTATTCTCTAACTTACATGAATAACGGTATTGCAATAAACATGATCAAATCATATTCATGCTCAACACAAACACCAAATAACACTTATTTAGGTTTTACACTAATCCCGAAAGTATAGGGAGTGTGCGATGATGATCATATCAATCTTGGAACCACTTCCAACACACATCGTCACTTCACCTTTAACTAGTCTCTGTTCATTCTGCAATTCTCATTTCGAGTTACTAATTTTAGCAACTGAACCGGTATCAAATACCCAGGGGTTGCTATGAACACTAGTAAAGTACACATCAATAATCTGTATATCAAAATATACCTTTGTTCACTTTGCCATCCTTCTTATCCGCCAAGTATCTAGGGCAGTTCCACTTCCAGTGACCATTTCCTTTGCAGTAGAAGCACTTAGTTTCAGGCTTGAGTTTTAGCTTTGGGTTTCTTCATGGGAGTGACAACTTTCTTGTCATTCTTCTTGAAGTTCCCCTTCTATCCCTTTGCCCTTTACTTGAAACAAGTGGTCTTGTTAACCATCAACACTTGATGCTTTTTCATGATTTCTACCTTCGCCGACTTCAGCATTGCGAAGAGCTCGGGAATTCCTTTCGTCATCCCTTGCATATTATAGTTCATCACGAAGTTCTACTAACTTGGTGATAGTGACTAGAGAACTTTGTCAATTACTATCTTATCTGGAAGATTAACTCCCACTTGATTCAAGTAATTGTAGTACCCAGACAATCTGAGCACATGCTCACTGGTTGAGCTATTCTCCTCCATCTTGTAGGCAAAGTACTGTCAGAAGTCTTATAGCTCTCGACACGGGCATGAGTATGAAATACTAATTTCAACTCTTGGAACATCTTATATGCTCCGTGGCGTTCAAAACGTTTTTGAAGTCCCGGTTCTAAGCCATAAAGCATGGTGCACTTAAACTATCAAGTAGTCATCATACCGAGCTTTTGTCAAAACGTTCATAACGTCTACATCTGCTCCTGCAATAGGTATGTCACCTAGCGGTGCATCAAGGACATAATTCTCTGTGCAGCAATGAGGATAATCCTCAGATCACGGAACAATTCCGCATCATTGCTACTAACAACTTTCAACTTAGTTTTCTCTAGGAACATATAAAAAATAAACGGGGAGCAACATGGCGAGCTATTGATCTACAACATAGATATGCTAATACTACGAGGACTAAGTTCATGATAAATTAAAGTTCAATTTAATCATATTACTTAAGAACTCCCACTTAGATAGACATCCCTCTAGTCATCTAAATGATCACGTGATCCAAATCAACTAAACCATGTCCGATCATCACGTGAGATGGAGTAGTTTCAATGGTGAACATCTTATGTTGATCATATCTACTATATGATTCACGCTCGACCTTTCGGTCTCCAGTGTTCCAAGGCCATATCTGCATATGCTAGGCTCGTCAAGTTTAACCCGAGTATTCTGCGTGTGCAAAACTGGCTTACACCCGTTGTATTTGAACGTAGAGCTTATCACACCCGATCATCACGTGGTGTCTCGGCACGACGAACTTTCGCAACGGTGCATACTCAGGGAGAACACTTATACCTTGAAATTTAGTAAGGGATCATCTTATAATGCTACCGTCGAACTAAGCAAAATAAGAAGCATAATAAGATAAACATCACATGCAATCAAAATATGTGACATGATATGGCCATCATCATCTTGTGCTTTTGATCTCCATCTCCAAAGCACCATCATGATCACCTTCGTCACCGGCACGACACCTTGATCTCCATCGTAGCATCGTTGTCGTCTCGCCAACTATTGCTTCTACAACTATCGCCACCGCTTAGTGATAAAGTAAATCAATTACATAGCGATTGCATTTCATACAATAAAGCGACAACCATATGACTCCTGCCAGTTGCCGATAACTTTACAAAACATGATCATTTCATACAAAACCGTATAACTCATCATGTCTTGACCATATCACATCACAACATGCCCTGCAAAAACAAGTTAGACGTCCTCTACTTTGTTGTTGCAAGTTTTACGTGGCTGCTACGGGCTTAGCAAGAACCGTTCTTACCTACGCATACAAAACCACAACGATATTTCGTCAAGTATGTGCTGTTTTAACCTTCACAAGGACCGGAAAGTTGGAGAAACTGACACCCGCCAGCCAGCTGTGTGCAAAGCACGTCGGTAGAACCAGTCTCGCGTAAGCGTACGCGTAATGTCGGTCCGGGCCGCTTCATCCAACAATACCGCCGAATCAAAGTATGACATGCTGGTAAGCAGTATGACTAGTATCGTCCACAACTCACTTGTGTTCTACTCGTGCATATCATCTACGCATAGACCTGGCTCATGATGCCACTGTTGGGGAACGTAGTATTTTCAAAATTTTCCTACGATCACGCAAGATCTATCTACTAGATGCATAGCAACGAGAGGGGAGAGTGTGTCAACGTACCCTCGTAGACCGGGAGCGGAAGCGTCAAGTGACGCGGTTGATGTAGTCGAACTTCTTCGCGATCCAACCGATCAAGCACCGAACGTACGGCACCTCCGCGTTCAGCACACGTTCAGCTTGATGACGTCCCACGAGCTCTTGATCCAGTTGAGCTTCACGGGAGAGTTTCGTCAGCACGACGGCGTGGTGACGGATATGATGTATCTACCGGCGCAGGGCTTCGCCTAAGCACTGCAACGGTATGACCGAGGTGTGTTTCTATGGAGGGGGGCACCGTACACGGCTAGAACAATTCAACTTGTGTGTCCTAGGGTGCCCCCGCCCCCGTATATAAAGGAGCAAGGGAGAGGCCGGCCCTAGAGGGGGCGCGCCAAGTGTGGGGAGTCCTACTAGGACTCCCAAGTCCTAGTAGGATTCCCCTTTCCTTTCCGGAGTAGGAGAGAAGGAAAGAGGTGGAGAGGGAGAAGGAAAAGGGGGCTGCACCCCTTGTCCAATTCGGACCAGAGGGGAGGCACGCGCCTCCTTCCTTTTGGCCTTTCTCCTCTATTCCCGTATGGCCCAATAAGGCCCATATACTCCGAAAAATACCCGAATCACTCGGAACCTTTCCGATGTCCGAATATAGTCGTCCAATATATCGATCTTTACGTCTCGACCGTTTCGAGACTCCTCGTCATGTCCCCGATCTGATCAGGGACTCCGAACTCCTTTGGTACATCAAAACTCATAAACTCATAATAAAACTGTCATTGAAACCTTAAGCGTGCGGACCCTACGGGTTCGAGAACTATGTAGACATGACCGAGACACGTCTCCGGTCAATAACCAATAGCGGAACCTGGATGCTCATATTGGCTCCCACATATTCTACGAAGATCTTTATCGGTCAAACCGCATAACAACATACTTTGTTCCCTTTGTCATCGGTATGTTACTAGCCCGAGATTCGATCGTCGGTATCTCAATACCTAGTTCAATCTCGTTACCGGCAAGTCTCTTTACTCGTTCCGTAATACATCATCCCGCAACTAACTCATTAGCTGCAATGCTTGCAAGGCTTATAGTGATGTGCATTACCGAGTGGGCCTAGAGATACCTCTCCGACAATCGGAGTGACAAATCCTAATATGGAAATACGCCAACCCAACAAGTACCTTTGGAGACACCTGTAGAGTACCTTTATAATCACCCAGTTACGTTGTGACGTTTGGTAGCACACAAAGTGTTCCTCCGGTATTCGGGAGTTGCATAATCTCATAGTCATAGGAACATGTATAAGTCATGAAGAAAGCAATAGCAATAAAACTAAATGATCAAGTTGCTAAGCTAACGGATGGGTCTTGTCCATCACATCATTCTCCTAATGATGTGACCCCGTTGATCAAATGACAACTCATGTCTATGGCTAGGAAACATAACCATCTTTGATCAATGAGCTAGTCTAGTAGAGGCATACTAGGGACACTCTGTTTTGTCTATGTATTCACACATGTACTAAGTTTCCAGTTAATACAATTCTAGCATGAATAATAAACATTTATCATGATATAAGGAAATAAATAATAACTTTATTATTGGCCGTAAGTTTGTCTTATCATGTGATGAATGTCAAAGAATCGGTAATATTAGTAGACGTCAAGAAATGCCTATGAATTATTCACTTGTTATTGAACCATTTGATGTCTGGGGCTTTGATTATATGGGACCTTTTCCTGCCTCTAATGGTACACGCATATTCTAGTTGCTGTTGATTACGTTACTAAGTGGGTAGAAGCTATTCCTACTAGTAGTGCTGATCATAACACCTCTATTAAGATGCTTAAAGAAGTTATATTTCCAAGGTTTGGAGTCCCTAGATATCTAATGACCGATGGTGGTTCACACTTTATTCATGGTGCTTTCCGTAAGATGCTTGCTAAGTATGATGTCAACCACAGAATTGCATCACCTTATCACCCACAGACTAGTGGTCAGGTAGAACTAAGTAATAGGGAGTTGAAATTAATCTTGCAGAAGATAGTTAATAGGTCTAGAAAGAATTAGTCCAAGAAACTAGATGATGCACTATGGGCCTATAGAACTGCATACAAAAATCCTATGGGTATGTCTCCATATAAGATGGTATATGGAAAAGCTTGTCACTTACCTCTTGAGCTAGAATATAAGGCATATTGGGCTATTAAAGAGCTCAATTATGATTTCAAACTTGCCGGTGAAAATAGGCTATTTGATATTAGCTGTCTCGATGAATGGAGAACCCAGGCCTACGAGAATGCCAAGTTATTCAAAGAAAAAGTTAAAAGATGGCATGATAAAAGGATACAAAAGCGTGAGTTCAACGTAGGTGATCATGTTTTGCTATTCAACTCTCATTTAAGATTGTTTGCAAGAAAACTTCTCTCCAAGTGGGAAGGACCTTACGTTATCGAGGAGGTCTATCGTTCCGGTGCCATAAAAATCAACAACTTCGAAGGCACAAATCCGAAGGTGGTGAATGGTCAAAGGATCAAACATTATATCTCAGGTAATCCTATAAATGTTGAAAGTAATATTATTGAAACCATAAACCCGGAGGAATACATAAGGGACACTTTCCAGAACGATTCAGCCTCCGAAAAGGAAGAGGTACGTAATACGGTAAGTAAACCGACTCCAAAACAGTTCTAAAGGCAAATTTTCTCCGTTTTGGAATATTTAGAAAAATACAAAAATTAACCGCAGTCCGGAGGGGACACGAGGTGGCCTCGAGGGTAGGGGGCGCGCCCCCTGCCTCGAGAGCACCCCGCGTGTCCCCTGGACTCCGTTTTCTTGTGGGGTACTCCTTCCGTGCTGGAAAAATTCATTATATATACTCCCGAAGGTTTTGACTTCTATATCACGTAGAATTCCTCTGTTTTCGTTTCGAGCTGTTTTCTGCCAGGGTTTTGCGAAGCTAGGCATCATGTCGTCTCCCTCCTCCAACAACGAAGGTAACGGTCCTTGGCTAATGAAGATAGATCTGAAGAGAGAAGGACCCGAGGAGATCCACAAGGAGAAGAAGATCAAGATGGAGGTGGAGGATCCGGCTCCGACAGCGGGACAAGAAGACACCTCTAAATCCCTTCCTAATCTCTTTTCCTCAACTGAGCTAGAATCTTTTAGGATGCTTGAGTTAACTCAGATCCGCAACAAACATCTCACAAGTGAAAATCTTTTGTTGAAGGATTACATAGTTTCTCTCAAAGGTATTATCCGCAAGCTGGAAGATCTCCTGCGCTCAATATATGAGGATCCCCCGTCACTACTTGCAACTCCATCATCACCAACCCCGAAGAAGGAGACATAATCATATGGGTATGTGCACTTCCCCTAGCAACTACCAAGCTTGGGGGAGTGACCCCGGTATCTTATCACCATCACTCCTATCTTTACCGTTTTACTTAGTTCGATCCTCTTGGTAGTATCTTGATCTATTAGAATAAAGTTAGCATGATCTAGTTGTGAGCTTTATCCTTTGTAATCGAGTCCGTGAGTTATATAATAAAGATTAGTGTTGAGTCAAGGGCTGGATTTCCTCACTTGGGTCATGTTAAAAAGAAAAGAAAACAAAAAGAGTATCAAAGAGATCATATCGATCTTATGGGAAGTAATGGTTTCACATACAAGAGTATGATAAATAAAAGTTGTTGGGAGGTGACAAACATAGTTTTGGTAATCGTTGCAATTATTAGGAAGTAATAAAAGAAGAGAGGCTTCACATACAAATATACTATCTTGGACATCTTTTATGATTGTGAGCACTCATTAAAGTATGACATGCTAAAGAGTTGATGTTGGACAAGGAAGACAACATAATGGGTTATGTCTTCTTATATCTGAAATAAAGTATATTGTCATGGATCTTCTGTGACGCCCGTGTAATCAAGCTACAGTATAACTCTACTAATGATGCCACGTCACCACGATTACTGTAGCTAACCTCCTGTTAGTCGGAACCGATTCAAAGTCAAATTTAAAATAAAAGCAAACAACAAAAGTTTGCAAATGTCAAAACTAAAATGTTCTATAGGCGGCAAATAAATCATATGTAATATTGGTGGAGAAACCACACTTTTTATAAAGTATATAAATGCACTAAACAAATATAATAAGTGATAGGAACAAATATTCAAAAGCATTTTAAATAAATAAAATAATATAGAGTATTTTATTATAACAACAAACTTTTGAGGTATTACTAAATTAGGGATCATTTTAATATTAGTTAAAAAACTAGACCAAAAATAAATAAAATAAAAATAGAAAAGAAAATAAAAAAGGTAAAACAAAACAAAACAAAGAAAGTAAACAGCCCCC
>LR738714.1:782403098-782420065 GCA_902687465.1 Secale cereale
GTGGGGAAAACCCTAACCCCGACAGCACCCATCTCCCCCCACTCCCCACGCCGCTCTCTCCCTCTCCCCGATCCAAATCTGGATCGAGGGAACGACCCCACGACGCTCGTCCCCGTCGCCCGCACGACCCCCCTCGCCGCCTCTCCTCACTCCGTTCCATCCCGCTCCGTCGTCATCGCCATGCCACCCTCCCGACGACCTGCTCGCCTCCTGGCCCGGCCTCGACAGGCGCCGTCCTCTGCCTCCGCCGAGCTGCGCAGCCCCGGCAACCTCGACGGCAAGCTGCCGTCGGTCCTAGCGCCTGACCCTCCTCTTCATGTCGCCGCTGCACTCGGAGGCCCCGACGAGCACTCTCGCGCCTGAGAGCCTCCTCCTCTGCCCCGACGGTCATCGTCGTCGATCCCGCGCCGCCACTACTCCTTCGTCTCCATCAAACGCGCTTCCGAGCTCCTGTGAGCTCCCGGTCCTCAGTGACCTTCCCCTCCCTCCGTGTCTCGTAGCTCCGTCGCCGACAAGGCCGTACCTCGGCCTCCGCTCGCCACCGCCGTCACGGTCGACTTCGGCCATTGTTGTTCTTCGCCCGAACCACATGCGCCATAGCACTTGTCTCACAGATGTTCGATCTTCACGCGGGCTCGGACGTCCGTTTGGTCGCCGGAGCCGCCGCCTCCCGGCGTTCAGTGCTCGCCGGCGGGCACGCACACGCGCACGCGCGTTCAAACCACTGGGTTTAACCACTGACGTGTGGCCCGGTTTAACCATCCCCCCTAATCAACTAATTAGGACCTAATAAAATGGCTTAGATGAATAACTGAATATGACATGTGGACCCTATTCATTTAAAAGCATGTTTAAAAGTATTGAAGACAATGACATGAGGCCCCCCACCTAATCTGCTAAATTAATTAAGCTTTAGAAAAACTGTGCTACAGACTGCTGGGCCCAATAGCTAATAACATTAATTAACATAACCGAATTTGTTAATTGAAATGTCTCACTGACACATGGGTCCAACTGGTATTTTGACCAGTCAAACCGCTGACTGGGCAATCGTAGTCAGTGACGGGTGGGACCCCAGCGCCCCCTTGACCAGTCAATGTTGACCCAGTCAACTGCTGACTGGGCAGTTGACTAGGCCCGCCTGTCAGCCTCATGCGCCCACTTCTGGGTACACTTATGTGTACCCATAGCAATTTCTCTTTTATTTTCGAATTAAATAAAATCCATAATTTCAAAAGAATGATTACAACTTTAAAAATTAATATAAAATTAACCGTAAGTCGGATGAAAATAATTTATATATGAAAGTTGCTCAGAACGACGAGACGAACCCGAATACGCGGTCCGTTTGTCCGCCACACATCCCTATCATACCGAACATGCAACATTCCCCTCCGTTTCATCTGCCCGAAAATGCCTAACACCGGGATACTTTCCCGGATGTTATTTCTCTTCGCCTGTATCACCGAGCACCGCGTTAGGTCACACGTAGCACCACGTATTTCCATGTTATGCTTTGTGATGCTATTGTTTGCTCTGTTATTTATTTGTTTCCCCCTTCGTTGCTTATTTTCGGTAGACTCCGTTACCGTGATAGACCCCGAGACCATTGATGCTTCGGTGTTCGACTACGGCTACGCTTCCGAAGATTCCTTTTATCTACAGAGCTTCCAGGCAAGCCCCTCCCCCCCTTTGATCACCAGATATCGCCTACTCTTCTCTCTACTGCTTGCATTAGACTAGTGTAGCATGTTACTGCTTTCGATAATCCTATTCTTCTGCATAGCCTGTCATTGTTTCTATCACTGTTGATAGCTTACCTGCAATCCTAAATGCTTAGTATAGGATGCTAGTATTCCATCGGTGGCCCTACACCCTTGTCCGTCTGCCCTGCTATTCTATCGGGCCGTGATCACTTGGGGGTGATCACGGGTATATATTACATACACATATACATGATACTTGATGTGACTAAAGTCGGGTCGGCTCATTGAGTACCCGCAAGTGATTGATGTGGGGGGCTGAAAGGACAGGTGGCTCCATCCAGGTAGTGGTGGGCCTGAGTTCCTGACGGCCCCCGAGTGGATCTTTGTGGCGTAGCGATAGGGGCAGGTTGAGACACCCAGTGGAGAGGTGGCCTGGCCCTGGTCGTTGTCCGCGGTTATTTCATAATAACACGCTTACGAGTTTGGATATTTGATCTGAGTCTGGCCATTTGGTCTATACGCACTAACCAGCTACGTGGGAATAGTTATGGGTACTCGACGTCGTGGTATCAGCCGAAGCCTTCTTGACGTCAGCGGTTTAGCGGCGCGCGCCGGATTGGACCGCGTAACGCAACTTCCTTAGTAATGGAGGTTGCTAGGTCTGCTCACCGGCCGCCCTCGCAACGTGCTGGTGTGCATTGGGCGATGGGCCCAGACCCCTGTGTGCTTAGGACTTAGACCGACGTGCTGACCTCTCTGCTGTGCTTAGGTAGGGCTGCGACGTGTTGATCTTCCGAGGCCGGGCATGACCCTGGAAAGTGTGTCCGGCCAAAGGGGATCGAGCGTGCTGGGATATGTGGTGCACCCCTGCAGGGAAGTTAATCTATTCGAATAGCCGTGTCCCTCGGTAAAAGGACGACCCGGAGTTGTACTCTGACCTCATGACAACTAGAACTGGATACTTAATAAAACACACCCTTACAAGTGCCAGATATAACTCGGTGGTTGCTCTCTCACAGGGTGACAGGGGAGGATCACCGGGTAGGTTTATGCTATGCGTTGTTACTTGGTGAACTTACCATCTATTTCCCTTCTACTGCTTCAAGCCGGAGGCTGCGAGATGCGAGGATACTTGTTACTTTCCAGCTACCCTCATCTTCTGCTACAAGATGGAGGTTACGAGAAGCGTAGTCTTCGATTGGATTAGTTATCCCCCTCTTATTCTGGCATACTGCAGTTCAGTCCACTTATATTACCCCTTTACACAGATACCATTGCATATGTAGTGTAGATCCTTGCTTGCGAGTACTTTGGATGAGTACTCACGGTTGCTTTGTTCCCCCTTTTCCCCCTTTCTCCTTTCTTCTCGGTTGATGCAACCAGATCGGTGGAGTCCAGGAGCCAGAAGATCCCGAGGATGTTTCTACGTGAAGTTCGGCTTCGAGGAGTAGGAGGTCCCAGGCAGGAGGCCTTGCCTTTTCGATCGTTGCTATATTTGTGCTAGCCTTCTTAAGGCAAACTTGTTTAACTTATGTCTGTACTCAGATATTGTTGCTTCCGCTGACTCTTGTGTTTTCAAGCTTATGTATTCGAGCCCTCGAGGCCCCTGGCTTGTAATATAAAGCTTGTATTATTTTAATTTGTGTCTAGAGTTGTGTTGTGATATCTTTCAGTGAGTCCCTGATCTTGGTCGTACACATTTGCGTGCATGATTAGTGTACGGTCAAATCGGGGGCGTCACAAGTTGGTATCAGAGCCGGCTGCCTGTAGGAATCCCCCTTTCCAACTCCTTGGCCGAAGTTGAGTCTAGTCTTTGAAAAACAAATTTTACTAACTTATTGTGTGGCTTACGGGCCCGCAACACCAATGGGTGGTATTAGGATCTTTTACTCCTCGTCTATACTCTGGGACTCTGATCTCTCTTCTATTCGGGATAAATGGAATTTGAAAAATCTAACATTAGGATCTCGTTATCACTTTCACCCGGAGAGCACCTTATTACCGATGATCGTCTGCTACACCAGAAGACCCTGAAGGTACTCTCCGTTGTTACCCCGAGAACTTGTGCTCTTCACCTTTGCAATTCACTGCCACCGATATATCCCTATGGATATCTGCATGCACTTGCCATTCTCATGATCATTCCTCGTCGCTCTTGTTGTTACAATATGCCTCGAAATATTCTCCGTTATCCCGAGAATCCTTTGAGTTACTGTCTTGCAGTTTTATTTTACATGAAAACCCTTATGGTTATTTCCTCCCATTTATCGAGGATCAGTTGTTCTCAATTGATCATATGTCTCCCAAAATTCTTCGGAATACTTTTCGATGTTTCGAAAATCCTCTGCAGGCTGTTACTCTTGAAATTCTTGCCTGCTTGCATTATGGTTAATTCCATATGACTAGTAGTCTTCGTTAATACTGTAACACCCCAAAAATATTTATTTGGAGTTTTGAATTTTTTTTTTAATTTTAGCTAAGGTTTAAAATTTTCTTGGAGGGTTCTGTTTGAAGGGTGGACTTATTTGATTTAATTGTTTTGGAGGTTTTCAAATCTATTTCTCTCTAAAGAATCTTTGGTTTTTGGTTATTTATTTTCAAAGGCAAAAGTCCTTTCCACCTCTTCTAGCACCATAAAACCTCTCCAAATATTTTTCTGCCACTCCAAGATTTACCTCTCAAGTCATGCACACCTTCTATGATATTATTCAACTCCTTCCCACTCCACAAAAATATTCTTTCTATATATTTTAAATTCCAAAGATGGAATTTGAAATAATCATAGTTTCTTGACATTACAAAGGAACTACATTTTCTATGACTCTTCTGCTCCCACCAAAATTATCCCTGCAAATACATGGTACCCTTAACCCATTTCTTCAAAAACATTTGGTCCCACAGTTCAAAAATTTCAAATTCTATCCAATTCAAATTTGGTCCAGAAATCAACTTTTTGCTCCAAATCATTTTTAAATTCCACCAAAAATCTTGGCCTTCTGGAAAACTCATTTTTGAGCAACCACACACCACCACAGCAAGCCCCATGATCAACCAAGATGTTTAACACCACATAGCATTTCATCAAACACTTGGGGTGCAGACTGTTCATAACTGAATGAAATTCAGTTAACTGAATTCTTCAGCCGACAGGGGCCGGCGATGCCGTGCACACCTCATCTTCCTCTCCCGCTCGGCGTCGACGCCCGCCTTCATTGCCGACCGCTCCCCTGGCCCATCGCCCAGCCTCTCCACGCCGGTGAGCTGGCAGCTGGCCGGTGCAACCGCCCCGAGCTCGTCCACGGCGGGGCCGAGCGGAACGCCTCGGCCATCGGCCGCCATTCACTGCACTGCAACGCCCCTACCTACCTCCCCGCCCACGCGTCACTCTCCTTCGCCCCTCCGCACAACGGACACACCGACCACGCCGCCCGGGACCCGTATGGCAGTCGCCGGAGCCGGCCACGCCGCCACGCCCGTGCGGACAGCACACCTCGGACGTGGCAAGCGAGCACGAGCCCGTCCAAGCGGAGGCTTCGGGCGAACTCCACCAGCCTCATAAATGCTCCGTCGCCCCAGACCACCGGCCAAAACCAACCCCGGCGACCAAATTTACTCCGGCGAACTCCGCCCGCTTCGGCCATCCTCGACTCGCCTATAAAAGGGGTCCCCGAGCCCCTCTAGCTTCACCTTTGGCCTCCACCACCTCCCACTCTTCCTCCTGACCACCCCACCGGCCACGAGGGGGCCATCTTCTCCCTCTCCGGCCACCGCTCCGCCGCCTCTGTCCACGAGCCATACGGCGCACTTACACCTCCAGAGACGCCCAAACTCCGCCGATCCACCACGTTCCCACCACTATGCCGAAACCCTAAGCCAATTCCTCTTCCCGAGCCCTCTCCGACGAGCCACCACTTCACCCGAACCACCGTCCGCCGGCGACGAGCTCACCGCCGTTCAGGTGATCGCCGGTGGCCACCACCACCACCCATGGATGCGGAAGTCCACGCTGGACACACTGCAACCAGCGCCGGGCCCTGAAACCCCGGCGATCGTCGCCGGCGATCGCCGCCTCTTCTCTGTACTCGCGCGCGAGCGCGTTCAAAATTCAAACCTGACGGGTGGCCCCCACCCGTCAGCTCTCTCTCTCTGTTTCCTGTGTTCGGCGAAGGCGCACTCTGCGCTTTACGCCTTCTGCACTGGAAGGCGTATTCGCTGCCGAAGCGTTTTCTTTTAAAACAGCTCAGGGGCTTCTGTTTTGCAGAAAGACCCCTGGTTTTAAAAAGTTAATAACTTTTAAACTATAAATCCAAATGAGCTGATTCTTTTTGCTAAAATTTTCTTTTCTTCTCTAGTTTATTTTAAGATTTAATTAAAAATATTTTGAGAACTTTTTCTGTTCTGTGTTGGAATTCTCATTCGAATTCGAATTTGATTTTTTCAGAAAAAGAAGAAGGAACTTTTGCTGGAAATTCAGAGGGGTTTTCTCCTGATTACTTTGGACAAGGCAAGCATTATTGAACCTGGGATATGGTGTTTGCATTTTTGCATGGTTGCATAGTTGGGAGTACAATGCATATGTTGCATGTTATATCATATGTGCATGCATGGTCATGTCACATCCTCTTTGGCTTGCATATCACACTAGCTTCTCTGACATGAATATGGTTACGTGATGGCTGAGATTTTTGCTGCTGGTTTGGACGTGCTGGTGGGCACGGTCCTTTGTTGACACAGTGGTGTCGTGTGATACTGATAAAGAACACTGGTGATATTTTAACAATACCTCCTGAGTCTGCCTAGATCGAGTCTTGCTCTATACACCTAGCTGTACACCGTGCTACCACGGGTCCTTCCGAAAGGAGGGTACGGCCTAGTAAGTTGTTAACCCCAGGTCGGGTGCACGCCACCCAGATAACTACGATGAAGGTTGTAGCCTGTCATCGGGTCAGGGGCATGGGTGTTACCGGTTGTAGCCGAGAGGGGGGCACCCCTTGTAATCCGCGCGTTTAATAGTGATCCCATGCTTTTCGGAGGTTGTAGCCTCCCTGACTTAAGGTTTCTGGAGCGATGTTTTGGGTGAGTCCTGGCATCCGGTCGGTGTGTACTCGTCAGGCGTGTTTTCAACCCAAAGTCCGTATTGGGTATTAGTCAGTGCACGGTACTGTCTAAGGAAATCCCATACGCGTGGGTAAAGAGTACGCCCTCTGCAGAGTTATATCTATTCGAATAGCCGCGTCCACGGTCAAGGATATAGTTGGGTGGGTCAAGTATCGGTCTCGGTGTCAGTCTCTGGAGGAAAATAATATACTTGAGCATGTTCATGTTTGCATGATGTTCTTGTTACAATCAATATTATCCTGAACTTATTTATGATGAAAATTATGCTTATGGACTAACCCTATGATTTTATTGTTACCTTCAAGAGTGTCTCAGGGGCTGGCTAGACTACCCCGGACACTCGCTTTTATTTTAAAGTCCTTTTGTGGCGTCCCTCGAGTGTCAGGCGGTTTATCACGCCACTACTCTTGTGGACACCCAACTGGCATTTCTTTTAAAGTCCTTTTGTGGCGTCCCTCGAGTGTCAGGCGGTTTATCACGCCACTACTCTTGTGGACACCCAACTGGCATTTCTTTTAAAAGTCCTTTTTGTGGCGTCCCTCGAGTGTCAGGCGGTTTATCACGCCACTACTCTTGTGGACACCCGACTGGCATTTCTTTTCAAGTCCTACCGTGATGTCACTTGACATCCGACCGGCATTCCTTTTATCTTTTTATATTATTGTGACTAATATTTATTTTTGTACTAACCATGTTTCACCATGCCAAGTCTTGATAATTGTTGCACGCATATAGTATATTTACCATGGCATTCGCATTCGGTATACCTTATGTTCATAATGTTTGCGAGTACATTCAAAGTACTCACTGGCTTGTCCCTGGCTATTTACTTGGCCAGACTTGGAGGAGGACGAGCTTTTGGAGGAGAATTGCGCTAGCGAGGCCGACGCTTAGAAGGTTCCCAGTCAGCACACCTGTGTCTTGAAGTCTATCACTTGTATCATCCGTCAAGCTTCCGCCACACCAATAAAATAGTCAAGCCTCACACTGACGCTTGACTCTATGCTAGTATATCAGTGTTGAGTTCCACCACCCACTGTCATATTCCGCCACCCTAGTGCGTTGAGTTGTTGTAATAAATTGTTGAGTCACCCTGACTCAACCCTGTGTAATATTATTGTACTGGTTATCTATATCAAGGTTGTCCACTGGTTGTGCTTGGGAGCCAGTGTGACTTAAGGCTATTCTGTGATTTATTTCCCAGAAGTGAGCCTGACAGACCTTGGTATCAGAGCCAGGCTGACTATAGGAGCCCTAGGCACGATCGCTAGTCACCGAGTCAGTGCTAACATTTTTCCAGCATGCATCTCATGCATCGTAGCAAATTTTCCTTAGTCATCATACACTTATGACGTGGCTACTTGGATTTTTTTTTGTCTACTGTTGTAGATGGCTGGTGGCAGCTGCCCATCGCAGGTTTTCGCCAACGAGCCTGCGGGATTTTCCCGCCTTCTCGCGAGAATCGCGAGGGACGCGATGGGGTCCCTCGGGCGTCCGGAGTACGTCATTTACCCGGACAAGATCTCAGAGACCCTGACTATGTACCAGGCTTCGGTATATATTCGGGGTGGTGCGTCCGTGTCTTTCCGCAACTATCGCTTCATGGGGAGAGCCATGCCCACTGAGAGGCATGCTATCCAGATGGCCGCACGTGAGGCTATCGCACGTCTCAGGGACATCCTGTCCGTTATGCAAAACCGTCCCTATTACTACCTGCCTTGCCACGTTCCATATACTAGCCACTATGCTTTTTCCTGCACCATAGGGGAAAAGGATCTGGCTATTGAGCCACTTGTCCAGTATATCATGGCCTTGGAGTCAGCTTTCACCTCCCTGGTGGATGACTACCTCACTGCGCGGATGGACTTGTCTCGTGCGAGAATTATTCGCAGGAGCGAGTACCGCTCTCCTTCGCCTCGTGCTCCACGCACTTCCACTCCACCAAATACTTCTCTGGCTAGTCCCGCGGCTCAGCGCTCGACCTCGACTGGCGATGCTAGCCGTCCGGCTGCACCCATTCCTACCAGAGCTTCTCCACTGACGAGCACGGTGCCACCTCCAGCAGGCACGGCATCAACGACCACACGAATAGAGGCGATCCTCGAGGAGGAGGAAGACGAGGGCGATATCACATCCTGGGTGCCTTGCCTGAGTCTCACTCTCAGCAGGACCTAGGATGAGCTGTGTGGACGAACGCAGTTTTCTTCGCCAGATGACTGCTTGAGAACATGGATGTAATATATTTATTTCCTGTTCTGCCTAGCCTTTGTAAAATAGCGATGTTAGGACCGCTGGTCGATGAGAGCACGGAGAGTGCGCTAGTAGAATAAATGATCTTGTATGATACAGTTTCCGCATGTATCCTGTATAATTATATCCTGTATAATTAAATCCTGCTTGTATAATTAAATCACTTGTGTAATATAACTGGCTGCCTTGTCTTACCTTGTCCTGGGGGGAAAAATTTATTTGGGAATTTATTTTCTGCTATTTGATTATTTTCCTTGGTGTTATGCAAATATCCCAGAAAGAAAATGCATCGTCCCTGGACCCGTTCTATGCCAACTCCACCTGAGAACAACTCTGGACAGATGGGAAATAATTTTACTCAAGGGCAGACAAGTCAGCAAAGCAGTGATTCAGCTTTCTCGCAAGTGTGTCGCCTGTATGAGCAGAGTCAGCAACAGCATCAGGAAATGATGCAGCATTTGATTAACATGGGAAATCACCATGAACAACAGCAACCCAGGTCCAAACTGTCTGAGTTACAAAAGACCCGCCCAACGGTCTTTACTCACACTGACAAGCCACTAGAGGCAGACGACTGGCTTCGAGACATGGAAAGAAAATTGGTCATTGCCCAGTGTACTGACCAAGAAAAGGTGCTGTACACACCACACTATTTTTCTGGGACAGCTGCTTCGTGGTGGGAAAACTTATGTCACACCCACCCTGACGGAGCAAATATGACATGGGAGCAATTCAAGGAGAATTTCCGAGGAGCGCATATCCCTAATAACATTATGAAATTGAAGAAGAGGGAATTTGAGGATCTCAAACAGCGGGGTTCCACAGTATCCCAATATCTGGATCAGTTTACTCAGTTGGCCCGGTACGCCTACGACGAATATATGACAGAAAACAAAAAGATGGAAAAGTTTCTCGACGGACTTATTTCATCTCTAAAGTGCCAACTGATGGTTCATACCTTTCCAGACTTTAAGACACTTGTGGATAAGGCTATTATCCTGGAAAATGAACACCGCAATATGGATGAGGCTCGCAAGCGTCGCATGAACCAGTCAGTACAGGTTCGCAACAACAGGCCCAGGAATGATGTTCAAAAGCCAGTAGTAACCCGACCAACAAATACAGCTCCACCACAGAACCGCAGTGCATTCCACAATAGGACCAAGGATACAAATTTTTATCCTGGGGTTACCTGTTATTCCTGTGGAGGAGAGGGGCATTATGCTAAACAGTGCCCAAAACAAGGAAACAACCCTCCCAAAGCCAACAACAACAACAATGGCCGTGGTGCGACCAACGCTCCGCGACGCAATAACTTCAACCCCAATAACAACCACAAGCAAGGACATATCAACCACGTGACTTTTGAGGAAGCTCAGAACGCACCGGATATCGTGTTTGGTACGTTCCCCGCCAACTCAGTAGATGCTACAATTTTATTTGATTCCGGAGCTTCCCACTCTTGCATTTCTAAAAGATTTGCCTCGAAGAATCAGTTTCCCTTTTTGCCGTTACAAAATTCCATGGTTATTCAGTCCCCGGGATCAAAGCAAAATACTCAATGGTACTGCAAGGATGTAAACATCGAAATTGAAGGAATGGGATTCTTAGCCAATCTCATCGTATTGGACGCAGTTGATTTGGACATTATTCTGGGAATGGATTGGTTAACCACAAACAAAGGTTTCATAGACTGCTATAACCGCACGGTAACCCTTACCAATTGCCAAGGAAAGACAATAAGAGTGGGTACAAGGAAAATTGCCACCTCCCAAGGGAAATTAAATCAAGTGGATACGGTGGAATTAGGTAAGGTTCCTGTAGTCTGTGAATATCCTGATGTATTCCCTGAAGAGTTACCAGGAATGCCTCCGGACCGCGAAATTGAGTTCGTTATTGAACTAGCACCCGGAACGACACCCATATACAAGAAGCCGTACCGTATGGCCTCAACGGAATTGGCAGAATTAAAGAAGCAAATTAAGGAATTGATGGAGAAAGGTTACGTGCGACCCAGCTCGTCACCATGGGGGTCGCCAGTTTTATTCGCCAAAAAGAGGGATGGTACCCTACGGCTATGTATTGATTACAGGGCACTTAATATGGTCACTATCAAGAATAAATATCCACCGCCCAGAATCAACGATTTGTTTGAGCAGCTAGCAGAAGCTAAAGTCTTCTCGAAGATAGACCTGAGATCAGGTTATCATCAGTTAAAAATTCGGACGACGGACATACCTAAGACGACGTTTACTACCAGATACGGATTATATGAATTCACAGTGATGCCGTTTGGTTTAACCAATGCCCCGGCATATTTTGTGCATCTCATGAACAAGGTTTTTATTAAATATTTGGATAAATTTGTGGTGGTATTTATCGATGACATACTTATTTACTCTAAGACGCCTGAAGAACATGAGCAGCATCTTCGGATAGTACTGGAAGAGTTAAGAAAACATCAGCTATACGCCAAATTCAGTAAATGTGAATTTTGGTTGAGAGAAGTTGGTTTCCTTGGGCACGTATTGACCCAAGACGGAATCGCTGTAGACCCGGGAAAAGTAAAGGATGTGTTGGGATGGAAGCAACCCACAAACGTAACGGAAGTCAGAAGTTTTCTTGGCCTAGCGGGCTATTATCGAAGGTTTATTGAAGGGTTCTCCACTATAGCCAGACCCATGACCCAGTTACTCAAGAAAGACAAGAAGTTTGAATGGACTGAAGCTTGTGAAAAGAGTTTTCAGGAGTTGAAAAAGAGGTTAACAACATCACCAGTTCTGGTTGTGCCCGATGTGCACAAAATTTTTGATATATATTGTGACGCATCCGGGAAAGGCCTTGGAGGTGTGTTAATGCAGGAAGGAAAAGTAGTGGCTTACACCTCAAGACAGCTACGGCGACACGAAGAAAATTACCCCGTTCATGATCTGGAACTTGCTGCAGTAATACACGCACTCAAAGAGTGGCGACACTACCTTCTGGGGAACCGATGTGAAATATACACGGATCATAAGAGTCTTAAATATATTTTCACGCAGCCAGAATTAAATTTGAGACAACGACGTTGGCTTGAGCTAATTAAGGATTATGACGTAGGAATTCACTATCACCCAGGTAAAGCCAATGTTGTGGCAGATGCCCTCAGCAGGAATCCATACGCCGGTAATGGCAGTGTACAACTCTCGCAACATGTGTTCAGCCAGGAATTTGCCAAGCTCAACATGGCACTAGTCCCGGAGGGGACCATTTCCCAGTTGGAAATAAAACCAACATTAGAGGACCAGATCAGAGAAGCCCAGAAGGGGCACCCAAGTATTGAAGGGATTAGGAAAAAGATGAAACTGGGCAGGGCGCCCGAATTTATGGAAGACAGCCAAGGAGTTATTTGGTTTGGACAGAGATTATGCGTACCAAACATTGAAGATTTAAAACAGCAAATAATGGCAGAGGCGCATACCACTCCATATTCCATTCACCCCGGAGGGACCAAAATGTATAAGGATCTACAGGAGAGATTCTGGTGGCACGGGATGAAAATGGATATAGCCATATATGTGGCATGTTGTGATACCTGCCAACGTGTGAAAGCGGAACACCAGAGACCAGCCGGGTAGTTGCAACCAATTAAGGTGCCTGAATGGAAATGGGATAGAATTGGAATGGATTTTGTTGTTGGTTTGCCAAGGTCACGCCATGGGAATGATGCTATCTGGGTAATAACAGATTCGCTAACCAAGGTAGCACATTTCATTCCGGTAAAAACCACCTACTCAACACAGAGGCTAGCCAGGCTGTACCTATCCAGGATTGTTTGTCTACACGGGGTACCCAAAATAATTGTCTCTGACAGAGGCACCCAATTTGTCTCTAGATTTTGGGAACATCTACAGCAAGCCTTAGGCACGCAACTGGCTTTCAGCACAGCATACCACCCGCAGACCGGAGGACAGACAGAGCGGGTAAATCAAATATTAGAAGACATGTTGAGAGCTTGTGTGCTTACCTACGGAGTCAGTTGGGAGGATAGTTTGCCTTATGCAGAATTCTCCTACAACAACAGTTATCAAGCTAGCCTAAAAATGGCACCGTTCGAAGCATTATATGGACGACGATGCCGGACCCCATTAAATTGGTCTGAAACCGGAGACAGCCGAATTTTTGGACCAGAAATACTAATAGAGGCAGAAACCAAAGTAAAGCTTATTCAGGACCGACTAAGGGCAGCTCAAAGCCGACAGAAGAGTTATTATGATCAAAAACACCGCCAGGTCCACTTTGAGCCCAATGACTACGTATATCTTAGAGTATCTCCGACAAGGGGACTACAGAGATTTAAGGTTAAGGGGAAATTAGCACCAAGATTTATTGGACCATTCAAAGTAACCGCAAGAAGGGGCAAGGTTGCCTATCAACTGGAATTACCAGCAGAATTATCTGATGTTCACGATGTGTTCCATGTGTCTCAACTGAGGAAGTGTATTAGCAACACGGAAAAACAAGTGCAGCACCAAGAATTAGACCTTCAACCCGATCTTACATATCGGGAACGTCCTATAAGAATTTTGGAGGAGTCTGAACGGAGAACCCGACAAAACATAATAAAATTTTGCAAAGTCCAATGGAGCAATCACACCGAGGAAGAGGCAACCTGGGAAAGAGAAGATCATTTAAGGACTGAGTATCCGTACCTGTTTGAGGGACAGCTGGAATCTCGGGGACGAGATTTTTCTTAAGGGGGTAGGTGCTGTAACACCCCAAAAATATTTATTTGGAGTTTTGAATTTTTTTTTTAATTTTAGCTAAGGTTTAAAATTTCCTTGGAGGGTTCTGTTTGAAGGGTGGACTTATTTGATTTAATTGTTTTGGAGGTTTTCAAAACTATTTCTCTCTAAAGAATCTTTGGTTTTTGGTTATTTATTTTCAAAGGCAAAAGTCCTTTCCACCTCTTCTAGCACCATAAAACCTCTCCAAATATTTTTCTGCCACTCCAAGATTTACCTCTCAAGTCATGCACACCTTCTATGATATTATTCAACTCCTTCCCACTCCACAAAAATATTCTTTCTATATATTTTAAATTCCAAAGATGGAATTTGAAATAATCATAGTTTCTTGACATTACAAAGGAACTACATTTTCTATGACTCTTCTGCTCCCACCAAAATTATCCCTGCAAATACATGGTACCCTTAACCCATTTCTTCAAAAACATTTGGTCCCACAGTTCAAAAATTTCAAATTCTATCCAATTCAAATTTGGTCCAGAAATCAACTTTTTGCTCCAAATCATTTTTAAATTCCACCAAAAATCTTGGCCTTCTGGCAAACTCATTTTTGAGCAACCACACACCACCACAGCAAGCCCCATGATCAACCAAGATGTTTAACACCACATAGCATTTCATCAAACACTCGGGGTGCAGACTGTTCATAACTGAATGAAATTCAGTTCACTGAATTCTTCAGCCGACAGGGGCCGGCGATGCCGTGCACACCTCATCTTCCTCTCCCGCACGGCGTCGACGCCCGCCTTCATTGCCGACCGCTCCCCTGGCCCATCGCCCAGCCTCTCCACGCCGGTGAGCTGGAAGCTGGCCGGTGCAACCGCCCCGAGCTCGTCCACGGCTGGGCCGAGCGGAACGCCTTGGCCATCGGCCGCCATTCACTGCACTGCAACGCCCCTACCTACCTCCCCGCCCACGCGTCACTCTCCTTCGCCCCTCCGCACAACGGACACACCGACCACGCCGCCCGGGACCCGTATGGCAGTCGCCGGAGACGGCCACGCCGCCGCGCCCGTGCGGACAGCACACCTCGGACGTGGCAAGCGAGCACGAGCCCGTCCAAGCGGAGGCTTCGGGCGAACTCCACCAGCCTCATAAATGCTCCGTCGCCCCAGACCACCGGCCAAAACCAACCCCGGCGACCAAATTTACTCCGGCGAACTCCGCCCGCTTCGGCCATCCTCGACTCGGCTATAAAAGGGGTCCCCGAGCCCCTCTAGCTTCACCTTTGGCCTCCACCACCTCCCACTCTTCCTCCTGACCACCCCACCGGCCACGAGGGGGCCATCTTCTCCCTCTCCGGCCACCGCTCCGCCGCCTCTGTCCACGAGCCATACGGCGCACTTACACCTCCAGAGACGCCCAAACTCCGCCGATCCACCACGTTCCCACCACTATGCCGAAACCCTAAGCCAATTCCTCTTCCCGAGCCCTCTCCGACGAGCCACCACTTCACCCGAACCACCGTCCGCCGGCGACGAGCTCACCGCCGTTCAGGTGATCGCCGGTGGCCACCACCACCACCCATGGATGCGGAAGTCCACGCTGGACACACTGCAACCAGCGCCGGGCCCTGAAACCCCGGCGATCGTCACCGGCGATCGCCGCCTCTTCTCTGTACTCGCGCGCGAGCGCGTTCAAAATTCAAACCTGACGGGTGGCCCCCACCCGTCAGCTCTCTCTCTCTGTTTCCTGTGTTTGGCGAAGGCGCACTCTGCGCTTTACGCCTTCTGCACTGGAAGGCGTATTCGCTGCCGAAGCGTTTTCTTTTAAAACAGCTCAGGGGCTTCTGTTTTGCAGAAAGACCCCTGGTTTTAAAAAGTTAATAACTTTTAAACTATAAATCCAAATGAGCTGATTCTTTTTGCTAAAATTTTCTTTTCTTCTCTAGTTTATTTTAAGATTTAATTAAAAATATTTTGAGAACTTTTTCTGTTCTGTGTTGGAATTCTCATTCGAATTCGAATTTGATTTTTTCAGAAAAAGAAGAAGGAACTTTTGCTGGAAATTCAGAGGGGTTTTCTCCTGATTACTTTGGACAAGGCAAGCATTATTGAACCTGGGATATGGTGTTTGCATTTTTGCATGGTTGCATAGTTGGGAGTACAATGCATATGTTGCATGTTATATCATATGTGCATGCATGGTCATGTCACATCCTCTTTGGCTTGCATATCACACTAGCTTCTCTGACATGAATATGGTTACGTGATGGCTGAGATTTTTGCTGCTGGTTTGGACGTGCTGGTGGGCACGGTCCTTTGTTGACACAGTGGTGTCGTGTGATACTGATAAAGAACACTGGTGATATTTTAACAATACCTCCTGAGTCTGCCTAGATCGAGTCTTGCTCTATACACCTAGCTGTACACCGTGCTACCACGGGTCCTTCCGAAAGGAGGGTACGGCCTAGTAAGTTGTTAACCCCAGGTCGGGTGCACGCCACCCAGATAACTACGATGAAGGTTGTAGCCTGTCATCGGGTCAGGGGCATGGGTGTTACCGGTTGTAGCCGAGAGGGGGGCACCCCTTGTAATCCGCGCGTTTAATAGTGATCCCATGCTTTTCGGAGGTTGTAGCCTCCCTGACTTAAGGTTTCTGGAGCGATGTTTTGGGTGAGTCCTGGCATCCGGTCGGTGTGTACTCGTCAGGCGTGTTTTCAACCCAAAGTCCGTATTGGGTATTAGTCAGTGCACGGTACTGTCTAAGGAAATCCCATACGCGTGGGTAAAGAGTACGCCCTCTGCAGAGTTATATCTATTCGAATAGCCGCGTCCACGGTCAAGGATATAGTTGGGTGGGTCAAGTATCGGTCTCGGTGTCAGTCTCTGGAGGAAAATAATATACTTGAGCATGTTCATGTTTGCATGATGTTCTTGTTACAATCAATATTATCCTGAACTTATTTATGATGAAAATTATGCTTATGGACTAACCCTATGATTTTATTGTTACCTTCAAGAGTGTCTCAGGGGCTGGCTAGACTACCCCGGACACTCGCTTTTATTTTAAAGTCCTTTTGTGGCGTCCCTCGAGTGTCAGGCGGTTTATCACGCCACTACTCTTGTGGACACCCAACTGGCATTTCTTTTAAAGTCCTTTTGTG
>LR738714.1:782433553-782469691 GCA_902687465.1 Secale cereale
GACTGTGACAATTCTTTTATTTATAAGCCCTTTATGTGATGTCGCTCAGACGTTCGATTGTGGCATTCTTGTCTTTGATTTTCTTTTCCTTATAAGCCCTTTATGTGATGTCGCTCAGACGTCCGACTATGGCATTCTTGTCTTTGATTTTCTTTTCCTTATAAGCCCTTTATGTGATGTCGCTCAGACGCCCGACTGTGGCATGCCTGTTATTTAACCTACTACTACTCGCTGATTGCATATGCACTTTTACTCGGATGCCCTGCTTGAACTCATACACTGTCATTTTAATATTATCATAGTGATCCTGAATCATCCTTGCGCATGTTTATGTCTCACCCATATTCAAAATGTTTGCGAGTACATTCAGAGTACTCACTGGCTTGTCCCTGGCTATTGTATTGGCCAGATTCCTTGCAAGGGAAGGAACGACGTGAATGACACCCCGGAGCCTACACTTTTGGAGATAGCAGCCTCGCGGAGATAGGTGTTAACCCGGTCAGCTGTTCCCGTGGGAAATGGAGTCCCACAGACGCCGCTGTGTCACAACCACTTCTGCCATCATCCCTAGAAACCCCGTGTTGTACTTAAAGGCCAGAATGGTCTTGTACTACATATTTGTACCTTTGCTTGGAATTTTCTGTTTCAAGAGGTACCTCATCAGCTAACAGTAATCCTGGGGCTGGTGAGCACAAGGTCCGCTTTTTGGGAAATTAATATCCCGAAATTCCGGTCCTGGCAACCTTGGTATCAGAGTCAGGCTGACCGTTGGCTAATCCTATCTTAGCCAGGTCCAAAAACCTAGATTTACCACCCCACCAGACCATATTCCAACCCCAGCCAAGCTTCTCACGTAAGATACCCACACAGTGGACCGACGCCTTTGGTAGTCGGTGCCCAACCTACCAGCCTAGCTTATCGATCACGCGCCAGTAACCAACACCTAAACAGTTCCTCTCCGCAAGCGTGCAGAGGAAGACTCCGCAAGCGTGCAAAGGAAGACTCCGCAAGCGTGCAAAGGAAGACTCCGCAAGCGTGCAAAGGAAGACTCCGTCCTTTCCTATAAATAAGGCATGCTAGCCCCCAAACCCAACACCACACAGCCTCTGCCCCCATACCGAGCTAAAATGCCAGGACCCATCGTCCACAATGAAACCACAACAACTAACCTTGGAGGTTTTGTGACCGTGCTCGCAAACCTCATCCGTCGTGCCTTTGCGATGGAAGAACCCCCAGAATATGTGGTGTACCAAGACACCATGGGCGGTGAAAGCCGTCAATTCTGGGCCACTGTGCCTACGGTAGAGGTCTGACGCCAGAGCGCCCCTACAGGTTCACCGGAAGGACAACTTCCTTTGAGCCACAATCTATCCAACTGGCTGCTCGAGAAGCTATAGTTCAACTCAGGCACCTGTCGCCCCAAGTTAACTGTCGCTCATTCTACTACTACCCCAGTCGTAACGGGTATGGTAGGCCTCCCCGAGTTGCAAGCGGAGACCACGAGACGGATCCTGCATTATTGCATCTGGTACACTATGTTAGTGTACTCGAGGAACTGTTCGATCAAATCACCCTTGATCTGATCGCAGCTCGTGGAGAACTGCTTCGCCGAGCCCCAGCTAGAGGACGAGGCGAGTCCGGCACCGACAACCCAGTTGTGTTGTTCGGACAACCAATCGAGTCCCCAAGGCCTGCCGCGGTCATTGACCAGAATGCCTTGGTATCCCCAGAAGTGATGCGTCGATTGTTTGGCGCACGCTCCAACGGGATTGTGGCCAACAATCCTCGCGAGGGTCATCATCACTGCCCCGACCCCGCACCTCCTCAGCCACCGCCAGCCAACCCCAATGATGAAGCCCCCGGAGAAGCTTCAGCACCCACAAGGCAAGGCCGCTTGGACATAAATGAGGTAGATTAAATCACCCGAGTAGTACCAGGCCTTATCTTGCCCTCGCCGAGGTGGTGTAACCTGTATGCCTATGTGTATGTACAGTTTATTTTGCGCTCTTATCTTTATAGCGGCTAGTGTACGAGTGCCTATTTTGTCGGGTATGACTTCCAGAGCACCTCACAGACAACCCCTACAGCGAACACGTCTTTTTACAAGACGTGAGTATCTGTAGCCTTGACCCCGACCCCCGTAAAGCGAAACCGACGATATAGATGCCCTCACCATAACCCTATAAGCGAGCCAGGCCGCTATATATAGGCCACACCGTGAACTTGCCAAGCATCCCTCACCCGGTGCTCTCCTCTCACAGCCATTGCCTTCGCCATGCCGATCCCTCGCATTTATCTGAGGACCCCTGAGGCATCCCCGGGTAGTTTCGTGAAGATATTGTGGGATTTTACCTGCAGTACCATGAGTGCCACCCGTCCACCCCAGTATGAGCTGCTCAAAGCGAGGATCAAACCATCCACCTCGAAGTATTGGGCAGTGGTACACATCCCACCCGCCAACCCAAACAAAGACCCCACAGAGGTTTCCTTCATGGGGAAATCCATGCCAACTCCCCAGATGGCCATAGAGGCTGCCGCCTGCGAAGCGATTGCTCGCCTTCGATTCGCGGTGCCCTATGCCAGCGAGCGAGGATATTATTACTTTCCAAGCCGCGCAGCACCCGGAGAACCAGCATCTTTTCCCGGTGGGCGTATTGAGAGAGACCCAGTACTAGCCAACCTTACGCAGTATGTGATCGCGCAAGAGCATTTGAACCAGCGGATAATGGGTTATCTCCAGAGCCTCGCCGACTTAAATCCTCGGATCGCCATCGGCAGACCATTGAGGCCCGCGCAGGAGAAGCACACTCATCGACTGGTCAACCCACTACCGCCGATAGAAGAAGAGTGCCCCCCAGCACCAGAAACCTTTTCCCAGGACCCTGTTCATTTACCATTTATATTTTAGACATAACTGCCACGTGAGTGTACTCGTGTTTTTTTATGAAAACTGTGTAACGCATTGTGTGTTAAATAAATTCTTTCCTGTGTGATTGCATCTGGTCCATCTGCATAACATAGATTTTCGTTCATCACACCACAACAACGATGATATGACTCCGGCCACTCCACACGGTACACGAAGTTGCTAATCCGCCTACACCTGCTCCAGCAAACACCTCCTTGCACACCACAGTTTCTTGAAAAGAAACTCTGAAAATTTATTCAAGCACTAAGCGCCTACCGCATGCTAACCACCATTAGCCTTGCCACCCCCACCTAATCCTCGTGATCGCCACCGCCGCGGAGAGCTAGCACTCGAGCCGCCGCATCACGACGATCGTCGAGGATCATCGCGCACAAGAGTGCAGATACCCCCAGCAATGCCGCCAACCCCACGCACACGATGACCATGCACCAGTCCGGCATCACCTCCGCCATTAGAGCCTCGACCCGAGCTCCTGCAAACACAAACAGAGGAGAGGGTAGAAAGGAGAAGAATAGAGGCCGGAGGTGAGGAGGAAGGAGTAGTGCCTCGGCCGTTTTATAGCTCGAGATGGGTGTACGGTGGGCGAAGTCCACCAGCACCGCTCGTCGCTCGACCACCGGTGTTCGGAGGCGAATCCGCGAGCAGTGCCGACAGCACGCTGGCCCGCGAAGTGAGTGCACGCTGCACCGACAGCTAGCACGCCGCGCACTACGGCAGTACGGCCTAGATGCCCTACGAGCTAGCCGTCGCCGGTGGAGAAAGTGCGGGAAAGCGCGCGGGAGGGCAGGGAAGAGAAAACCGGAGGAAGAAGAAGAGGGTGACAATGGGCCCAGGTCCCAACTGTCAGCCAGTGAGAGCACTGTGCTCTCGGGTGCAACCAGCGTATTTGTAAATTTAGAAAAATATCATTTCTAAATTTACTATGACCCAGAGTAGAAATATCTTTTTTCCACGTCGGTAGATTTTTCTTTCCATGTGCCACGCCGGTGTTTAACACTGCAGTTTACTTCATGATACGTCTCAAACGTATCTACTTTTCCAAACACTTTTGATATTGTTTTGACCTCATTCTTGCATGATTTGAACTAAACTAACCCGGACTGACCCTGTTTTCAGCAGAGCTGCCTGTATGGTTTTATTGTGTGTAGGAAAACGGATTTTTAGGTATCTCAGAAAAATCCACGAAAAATCACAGAATATCCACGCACCCGAAGGAACCAGGAGCCGGAAGGGGGATCAGAGGGGGCCCAGGCGCCCAGCTGGCGCGGCCTAGCCCCTGGCCGCGCCGGGGGGTCGCCTGGGTGGGCCCCACGCCCCCTGGTGCCCTACTTTGACTCGTATTTTACCCGTGACGAAAAAACCCCAGATCAGAAGTTCTTTTCGCAGTTTTCGTCACGGAGCCGCCGCCACCCTCTGTTCTTCTTCGGGAGGGCTAATCTGGAGGCTGAATTGGCCTCCGGAGAGGGGAGATCGTCGCCATCGTCATCATCATCACCACTTCATCATCCCTCCATGACTTCTCCTTCCATGTGTGAGTAATCCTCTGCTATAGGCGAAGGGGATGGTAGGGATTGGATGAGTTAGATCATGTAATAGTTTGTCAGATCGTTGGGGGCATGTTGCCTATCATCTACTATGGTGTTTATCATCTTTGCTTCAACTTGTTATTCTTAATGCTTGACACTTAGGGCCCGAGTGCCATGATTTCAGATCTGAACCATATGTGTTTGCATGAATATATTTGTGTTCTTGATCCTATCTATGAGTTGTTTGCACCTGTTACGGTTCGGAACCGGCGATCCCAAAAGTGACAGCTTGGGACACCAAAGGGGATGGTCTGTAGTTTGAGGATTACATGTATCCATTGAGTTCATTGCTTTGTTCCGGTGCTCTTTGATAGGAGAACCTTAATCTCCATAAGTTCCTTTTGGCCCCGTTCGTAGCGGGATGGTCGGACAAAAGATGTTGTGCAAGTTCTTATTGCAAGCACGCACAACTACCTACGGGATACATGCCTAATGTTTGATATTTGCATAGATGATCATTACTTTTCTGTGTGCCGTGCCCCAAGTTAGAATCATGATATATCTCATCCATGCAGCGCCCAACCATCCATCTCCCTAGCCTACAGTATTTTTAATCCTGCTTGTCACTAGTTGCTACTTTTGCCATTTACTTTTACTATTTACTTTTGCTGTTTACTTTACTATCACTATCATCACTATCATATCACTGTTACCATTTACCTTTTGTTGCAAGTAAGTATATTTCAGGTGCGGTTGAATTGACAACTCAACTGTCAAAGCTTATAAATACTCTTTGGCTCCCCGTGTGTCGAATCAATAAATTGGGTTATTCTTACCCGCGAAGACTATCTCGATCCCTTACGGTTGAGGGTTATCAAGTACCGTTTTCTGGCGCCGTTGCCGGGGAGCATAGCAATATTTACAAGTCTACTTGAATTATCCTACCTGCTGTATTTCATCCGCTATGGGTAAGAAAGGAGACCCCAAGGTTCCGATCTTACTATCCACTACAAGAAGAGGTACTGTTCTGAGCACTAGTGCTACACTTGATTCACCCTCTGTTATGAGTAAGTTTGCCTCACCACCACCACATGATGCTCCTACTGAATCTATTACTATGTCCGATACTCTTGATGATGCTTCTACTACTGTTGATGATATTAGTTCACTTGATTATGCTCTTGAGAAACAGATCGCTGCTGCTGCTAAAAAGTATGGAATTGAAATTCCTGTTACTCGCTACCCTATTGATGAAACTTATGATTATCCTGATTTGAGTAAACTCAAGGAGAGACTCCTTGATGATGATTACTATATGCTTGATGAAGATTTATGTAGGGAACTGACAGAGTTTTCTGGCTCTGACCCTGAAGTTATTAGGAAACTGTTTGAAAAACACTCTTTGAAGAACAAAACCGTTCCTGATCCTGAATTTGCTACATCTCCTATATGCATTGATGATCCTGATTATGATTTCTCTGCTGATCTTTCACTTATACCTATGGTTGAAGTTTACCCCTTTTATGGCAGAGAAAATGATGATGCTATTGCACACCTAACAAAACTCGGTGAGTTGGGTGGCCTGTTTACCATAGATGAGAAGATACGATACTTTTATATCACCAAGCTTCTTCCTTTCTCCTTGAAAGAAGGTGCTAAAGCATGGTATGATTCGCTTCCATGCGGTTCCATTAAGAGTCCTCAAGACTTAGCTCACTCTTTTGTTGATAAGTACTTTCCTGCTCACATGCAACATGCTGCTTTACAAAGAATTTATAACTTTAAACAGTTGCAGGATGAGTCCCTCCCTAAAGCTTGGGGGAGGTACTGCGGTCTGATTCGGGCTAGACCAGGACATGAAGTCCCTAAGAACGAATTAATTGATATATTCTATGCTGGTTTAACTGATGAATCTAGGTCCTATTTGGACAGTTGTGATGGTTGTGTTTTCAGGAAAAGGACACCGGAAGATGCAGAAGATTTGATGGACAGGATTGCCAAAAACCATGAAGATTGGTCCGTCCCTGAGCCACCTCCACCACCAAAGAAGAGGGGCATGTTTGTTCTAAGCCCCAAAGATATGCGAGAAGCAAAGAAGTCTATTAAAGAGAAAGGTAATAAAGCTGAAGACGTGAAGAATCTACCCCCTATTGAGAAGCTGTGTGAGCCTACCACTCACCCTCCTATGGTAGAGGTACACTCTCTTTTAGATTTCAACGCAAGTGACATCCCTCATGGTAAGCCTCCTGATCAATGTTTAGATGAGTTTGATAATTTTATTATGAAACAAAGTCATTTTAATGAGAGGATACAAAGTCAGTTGCATGATAATTCCCTTGCTATCAAAAGTTTGCTTGATGTTCTAGGTAGAACAGTTAATGATGTTCAGTGTCTTGTGAAGCATTTTCATATGGTTAAAACTCAGCTTGACCAAATTTCTAATGTACAAAAAGATTTGCTTGCTAACAATGCCAAACAAGATAATTTGCAGGCTTTTGGGATTAAGACCCGAGGAGGAACTAGCACTCAAGATCCTCTCTATCCAGAGGGGCATCCGAAGAGAATCGAGCAAGATTCTCAAATGCAGGAAGAAGAAATTGTTGGCTCTCCAAAGAAAAAGAAGAAACATAAGGAGGCTGACAATTCTAATGATCCTATTGCAGATGAAGAGCCAGCTGATGATCCAAACAGTGTATCTATCTCCGATGCTGAGACTGAAGACGGTGCTGAACCTGAAGGAAAGGATAATGAGAAGAATGATCCGCCTGAAGTTTGAGAAGAAGAAGCACCTGACAAACGTAAGAGGTACACTAAAGAAGACTTCATCGCAAGAAAACATGGGAAGGAAAGAGAACCATGGGTGCAGAAACCCATGCCCTTTCCAGGTAAGTCCATCAAATCCAAAGAAGAAGCATTACAATAAGTTTTGTGAGTGGATTAAACCTCTTTTTCTTCAAATTCCTTTGACTGAAGCTATTAAGTTACCTCCTTATTCAAAATATATGAAAGATATTGTCACTAATAAAAGAAAAGTTCCTAATGAAGCAATATCTACTATGCTTGCTAACTACTCTTTCAGTGGCAAGATTCCTGAGAAGCTCGGTGATCCAGGTATACCCACCATTCCTTGCTCCATAATGAATAATTATGTCAAAACTGCTTTATGTGATCTTGGAGCGGGAGTGAGTGTTATGCCTCTCTCTCTTTACGAGAGGCTTTGTTTAGAGAAACTAATTCCTACAGATATCTCCCTTCAGATGGCTGACAAGTCAACCGCCGTCCCGATAGGTATTTGTGAGGATGTTCCCGTAGAAGTTGCTAATTGTTTGATTCTTACTGATTTTGTTGTGCTTAACATGCCCGAGGATGGAAGCATGCCCATTATTCTTGGTAGACCTTTTCTTAACACCGCAGGTGCTATTATTGATTGCAATAAAGGGAAGGTTACCTTCCATGTGAATGATAAAGAACACACGGTATATTTTCCAAAGAAGATCGACAGGAGGCATGGCCTCAACTCTATAGAAAATATTGAGACCGTGAAGATTGGAGAATGGGATTGTCCACTACATGTGCCTCACAAATACAAAACTATCATGGTGGGGACAATGTCCATCAAGGTAAAGGTTCAGTAATTACTTCGTGAGAGGTGAGACTTTTTGCTCTATATATCGCCTGTTTGTTGGTAAGACTTGATCAACCTTACTAGTAAACATGTTTTATATAGATAAAAAGTTGAGCTTGTTATGTTTTCGTTTGTTTCTAGTTTTTGTCCTACTTGCTGTAGTAAGTATTTATGTTTTGAAGCTTCACAATACTACTCACTACTTCAAGTTTTCAGAGAGTTTCGCAGCTTTTTGAACTTCGAAAAATTTTCAACAGTGAAGTTTTCAGAAAAATTCCAGAAAAATTTAAATAAAAATTTCCACGTCGGGAGAGACCCAGAGGGACCTGGGGCCAGCCAGGGGGACCCACCAGTGGCCCAGGCGGCCAGCTGGCGCGGCCCAGCCCCTGGCCGCGCCCACAGGACACCTGGGGCCCACATGGCCCCCCTCCAGGTATGTCTTCTTCCTCCCTCTCTCTTTTTCTCCAAAAACGCGAGTTCTGCACTTGTTCTTGTGTTCTTGCTGTTCTTGGAGGCGATTCTTCGATCTCTCTCTACAGCCCACCATTTGAGCTGAGATTTTGAACAAATACTCCCTGGTATGTGACTCCTCCACCCCTCCAATTAGATTTCTGATTGGTGGCTTCATTTGTGAGTATTTAGTAGTTCTTGGTGCTGTATAGATGAGCTTGCATGCATGTGTAGAAAGTTATTTTCCAAGTTTTGATGCAAGTTTATGCCTTGGGCAAGTGAGTTGAGTAGTTTGCCTTAACTCACCTTGTTTTAATCCTCGTTTTTGTAAATTGCCAAAAATTTCAGAAATGAGTTTGTTAGGAAGGGCAAAAGGGTGGCTTGAGAAGAGGAGGCCTGCACACTCCGATCGAGTTACTAGAGCCACAGCTTCACCCTCGACTGCTAGGGTGAGCTATAATGAAGATCATGTGCCCCTGGAGTTGTTGGAAGACACAAGTCCAGCACGTGCGATGACGTTTCCATGATGAATTCCTTGAAGCTGCGGGAATCAAGGATGAATTTTATAATCTTTGTGCTAATGCAGGTTTGACACGGCTCGTCACGTGCCGTGTTACTCAATATCAAAAACTCACCTCCAGTTTCATTAACAGTTTTAGATATAATCTAGATTCAGGTGCTATTGAGTTTAAAATTTACAATGATCTTATCACCATGACTTTGGGAAGGTTTTGTGAAATAATAGGTGTGCCAAACGTTGGGAGGACGGCTAGGATGGCCACTCAACCCTCCGAGCTGAAAACCGTCATCAACTCTCTCTGCAGCATGGGTACGAGGGATATTCATCGGTCGAAGATCTCCAGCATCTTATTTCCTCACCTTAGGTATTTTGCATATTATGTTGCTAGAGGGGTGTTAGCTCGTGACAACACGAGCATCATTTCTGCTCCGGATATTGCTATCCTGGCAGCAGCCCTCTCAGGGAGGTCTGATTATAATCTTGGTGCCTTAATTGCTCGACGCCTTGCTATGAATGGTAACAAGGGGGACTTATATGGTGGCATTTATGCCATACTTATCTTAGAACATCTTGGAGGCACCCCACACCCTGATGATAATCCTTTTACTTATTTAAGCTTTGATCTTGATGCTATGAAAAGGCATAAGTTTGTTACCATGGCTTCTGAGCTGGATAATCTTGTTTATATCTTGCGTTTCGGAACTACCGCGGAACGCAAGATCCGTCTACCGGCACCTCTTTTGTTTGATTTTTCTCGCAGGAACGGATGGTCCTTTGATGTTGTCCAGTTCGATGAGTTCATGGTCCAGCATCGGTTTCATAACCCCATGGAGGGGGTTGTTGCTAGGTGGCTTCTAACCCCTCGTTGGTTACCCCAAGTGGAAGGTTTGAGATGCAGTGTAGCAGAAGTTTTCCCTTGGTAATACCAAGGATCGATTTCCCAGAGACTCCCAGTTTCAACAAGAAGGTGTCAATTGCTAACGGTGCCAGATATTAGCAATCAACGTGGACCTGCACACAGATACAAATAACTTTGCTCCCAACGAGTACAGAGAGGTTGTCAATCCCTCCGGCCTTGTAGTTTACAAAGGATCAAACGCAAGTGATAATAGTGATAGATATAATTGCAATAGTAAGTAAAAGCGGAAAAGTAAATAGTGGATGTGATCAATGATGGTAGTATGGACCGGAGTCTCATGATGTTCACTAGTGATGTCTCTCTCCCAAAAGACGATAAAACAGCTATGTGAGATAAGCGAATTACAGCTGGGCAATTGACAGGACCATGTGCGCAAACCAATGCTGACTACATTGCAAGAAAGGTTGAGGTTCAAAGCATGGGCGGTACGCCAAAGTAAGTAGACCGAAATCCATCAATATCTACTACTAATCATCCACCTTGAGATATCTCTCCAGAACATCTCGCTGGTATTAAGTTGCGAGTCCCACCCATAGTGTAAACTCAAAGCAACAGACAACTGCATTAAAAGAACTTTGCGTAAAGTAAACAATCCTTGCACCCGCGGGCACAAGCAACGTTGTTGTCCCCCTTGTGGCAACAACACATCCCCTAGACTCATGTTTCTGTCACTCAAACTAGTCATCGAGGGGCATGAACCCACAATCAAGCATAACGTTCCCTCTTGGAGTCACTACCTACTACTTGGCCAAAGCAATAAATAACAACGGAGAACATGCAAGAATTACTTACGAACATAAATATAAAAGAGGTGAATCAAATATATTACTCAAGCACAATCTGAACGTAATCTCATAATCCATCGGATCCCAGCAAACTCATCATAGCAACAGCATAATGATTACATATGTGCCTCGATCATGTAGGGCAGCTTACGAGGACTATTTAGTGAAGCACAAAAACGGGAGGAGAACATCACATAGCTACTGGTCATGGACCCATGGTCCAAGGGAGACTACTCACAACTCATCCGGAAGGCGTCCATGGTGGTGGAGAAGCTCCCGGTGGTGATCCTCCCCTCCGGCAGGGTGCCGGGAAGAGTTCTCCTGGTGCTCACGATCTTGGAATCGGCGGCGGTGGAACAAAAATGAGATCGCGAAAAAGAATCCCCGTCTCGAGGGTTTTGGGAGACGCTTTAAATATATGCCAAAGGGGGGCATCAGAGGAGCCTCGGGGGGCCCAGGCGCCCCCCTGGCGCGGCCCAGGGGGGGGCGCCGCCAGGGCGCCTGGAGCCCTGGTGGCCCCCCCGGCTGTCCTTCGGGCGCAAGGTAGTTTCTGGAACGCTGATTTTTTATATAATTTTTCTAGATTTTTCCTGGCAGTTCTCGTAATGTGAAAACCTGAAATACAAAAACATCCGAAAACAGAAACTGGCACTGGGGTGCACTGAGTTAATAGGTTAGTCCAAATATGATCAAAAGTGTATGGAAGTGTATAAATAACATAGCAATATCACCCAAAAGAGGCATGGAGCAAGCAGAAATTATAGATACGTTTTGGACGTATCAACATCCCCAAGCTTAATTCCTGCTCGTCCTCGAGTAGGTAAATGATAACAAGAATAATTTCTGTGGTGACATGCTATTAACCATATAGGACTTATTCATAGTCATATGACAAAAGCTTACTGAGATAATGAATCTATAGTAATTAAGTTGCCTCATGAGAAAATCACAAAGAACTGAAAGTTTTACAATATGATATTGAAACATCAAATAGATTTGTAATGAACATGATGTGCAAATATGATAAAGTGATATCTAGCTTGCCCCCTTTAGTGAAGCAAAACATAAATGCAGGGGCACCTCCAAGGTTTAAGTGATGACTAGATACAATGATTTCAAAATAAACGATATCACAATCATGCAAAAGACAATGCTACTTTGGGACAATGCACATTACACTCAGAATGACAATCATGCTCTCAGTAGTTGGTGCTTTTAAAAGAAGGTGGAGACCCAACATAAAAGTAAAAGAATGGCCCTTCGCAGAGGGAAGCAGGGATTACTCATGTGCTAGAGCTTTTTATTTTGAAAACATAGAAACAATTTTGTCAACGGTAGTAGTACTTCATATGTGTTATGCATAAGACATCCTATAAGTTGCAAGCCTCGTGCATCGAATACCAATAGTGCTCGCACCTTGTCCTAATTAGCTCGGATTTCCATGGATTGTCATTGCATTACATATGTTTCAACCAAGTGTCACAAAGGGGTACCTCTATGTCACCTGTACAAAGGTCCAAGGAGATAGATCGCATTTGATTTCTCGTTTTTGATAGATCTCAACTTGAGGACATCCATACCGGGACAACATAGAAAATAGATAATGGACTCCTCTTTAATGCTTAAGCATATTCTCATAAGAGATTGAGGATTAATGTCCAAGCTAAAACTTCCACCATGATACATGGCTTTGGTTGGCGGCCCAATGTTCTTCTCTAACAATATGCATACTCAAACCATTCAACCCATGGCAAATCACCCTTACTTCAGACAAGACGAACATGCATAGCAACTCACATGATATTCAACGAAAGTGTAACAGTTGATGGCGTCCCCAGAAACATGGATACCGCTCAGCAAGCAACTTATAAGAAATAAGATACATAAGCGACATATTCTTTACCACAATAGTTTTTAAGCTACTTTCCCATGAGCTATGTATTGCAAAAACTGAAGGTTTTAAAGGTAGCACATGTAAATTTACTTGGAGTGGCGGTGAAATACCACATATAGGTAGGTATGGTGGACTCATATGGCATAACTGGTTTAAAAGGATGTGGATGCACAAGCAGTCAGTCCTCTTAGTACAGGCGAAGGTTAGCAAAAGACTGGGAGCGACCAACTAAGAGAGCAATGACGGTCATAATCATGCAGAGCGACAAAGCAACATTGAATCAGGCATGGAAGTTATATCGCTACTCAGAAACAAAAGATCATCAAGGCTTGACAGACTTTCTTTACAGTCTTAAATATGCGTGAGCATACGCCAAGTCAATCAAAATAAATTCTCGAAGGAAGATATTACTAAACCATACCACATCATAGGCAAACAAATCATGTTGGTACTCCAATAACACATTGGGAACCCCCCAGCTATTTGAGATTAACCATAAGAAAACCTAAACTACTAAGCGCCATTATGCACGTAGCATCTTTATCATAGACATATCAACCAATGCAACGGAAGCAAACTCTCTTAATAAGATAAGCATGATGACTAAAGAGAGTTCAAGCAACCAACTAAATAAAAGCTCTTTAAAAAGATAAGCATGAAACTGAGAGCTGAACATGATAGTAGCTACTAAAAGACAAAGAACACACACAGCATAGATAGACATGAAAATTCTATGTTATGTTCTAGGTAGAAGTGGAGCGTGTTTCTCTCCCACATAAAGAAAGCTGAGTTCCGACTCGTTATGAAAAGCTAAAGAAAACTAAAAACAAGACGCTCCAAGCATAGCACATAACACATGAAGTGATTAAAATATAGTGGAACGAAAGACGAACTGATAATGTTGATGGAGAAGGGGATGCACGGGGGCATCCCCAAGCTTAGACGCTTGAGTCTCCTTGAATATTTCTTGGGGGTGCATGGGGGCATCCCCAAACTTGAGCGTTTGACACTCCTGAATCTTTTTATCATCTTCCCTCGCACACTTGAAAACTCCCTTCATACATAACTCATCATAATCTGATTAGCGAGGTTAGTACCCATAATAAAATAATTGTACCTTGCTGGAAATAAAGATATTCTTGAAGTTCTACTGTTTCTCAAGATTGCCAAAAGGTTTTTGCAAAGAAAAAGCAAGCTCTAGGTTTGCAAAATGAAGGAAAGGCAAAACAGGACAGAATCTGTGAAAAACAGAACAGCAGGTAGTAATTGATTTGTTCGGGGTACTTCTGCAACTCAAAACAAAAAACTCAGAACAGATGCACGAAAGAAAATTATATAGAGAATGCTATCAAAAAACTTTAGACCAAAAAGATGATCTGGTGATTTTATACGAATTTTTCTATCCAAGGACAGAATCTGTTTCCTGGACAGCACCTCACAACTTTTGAACTTTCTAGCAATCAGAGGCTATACTTGGCACAAAATTGAAAAGTAAAGATACAATGATGATGCTACTGTAGTAACAACATCAAGACACAACAAAAACAAAATAAATTTATTCATTGGGCTGCCTCCCAAAAGCGCTTTCTTTTATGCCTTTAAGCTAGGCATAATGCATAGAGATCAAGTTGTATCAATTGAACCGTCATCAAGATCATCAAAAAGCTCTTCAATAATACAGCTAGTCTTAAGAGGACTCTCAAATAAAGGCCTCATAGAGATACTTCTAGGTAGAAGACCAAAAGGATAAAAGTCAAGGGAAGATTCATTTATAAATTCATCAAAGACAGGTGTTTCTTCCAAAGTCTTTAGAGTTTCAACCCCCTTGGCAATAGGTGGATTACTTTTAGAGCGGGGAGCCTTTGGAACGTGAACGAACTTAGGCTCCTTCTTTGCCGGAGTTTCTACCTTTTTGGTTTTGATTGAGGAGAAGGTGGTTCCTAGAGTATCAAGGATATCCTCAATCTTGTCTATCCTAGAAGAGTCCAAGTCATGGAATTTGACGGTCTCCAAAATTTTGAAAATTTTATGCATGGAGCTATCAAGTTTTTTCATAATGTGAGCTAGGGTGATGTCCTCTCGAATTCTAACAACAGGGAGATTCCCAACAAGATTTTCAATAATACTAAGGGACTCCCAAACTGGGGCCTCTAGGAAATTCCCATTGATAGCAGTATCTAGAATAAACCTATTCCAAGAAGTAATTCTAACATAAAAATTTCTAAGCAAGATAGTAGTAGGTTGCTTCTTGGTGGCTCTTTTTTGTGAATCATTAATTCTATACCAAGCATCTTTCAAACATTCCCCACCTCTTTGTTTAAAGGTGAGAACTTCTGCCTCGTCAAAGACAAAAGGACCTGACATAATGACAACTAAAGAACGAGATAACTAGTTTTGTGATTTTCGATAAAAGGTACTAAAGCAAAAACTGAAAGGTAAACTAACAAGACTAAAAGCAAAGGTAAAAGATAGCGTGCAACTCCCCTATCCTGAAGAGTGGAGTCCCCGGCAACGGCGCCAGAAATTGCTTTGCTAGGTGGCTTCTCACCCCTCGTTGGTTACCCCAAGTGGAAGGTTTGAGATGCAGTGTAGCAGAAGTTTTCCCTTGGTAATACCAAGGATCGATTTCCCAGAGACTCCCAGTTTCAACAAGGTGTCAACTGCTAACGGCGCCAGATATTAGCAATCAACGTGGACCTGCACACAGATACAAATAACTTTGCTCCCAACGAGTACAGAGAGGTTGTCAATCCCTCCGGCCTTGTAGTTTACAAAGGATCAAACACAAGTGATAATAGTGATAGATATAATTGCAATAGTAAGTAAAAGCGGAAAAGTAAATAGTGGATGTGATCAATGATGGTAGTATGGACCGGAGTCTCATGATGTTCACTAGTGATGTCTCTCTCCCAAAAGACGATAAAACAGCTATGTGAGGTAAACGAATTACAGCTGGGCAATTGACAGGACCATGTGCGCAAACCAATGCTGACTACATTGCAAGAAAGGTTGAGGTTCAAAGCATGGGCGGTACGCCAAAGTAAGTAGACCGAAATCCATCAATATCTACTACTAATCATCCACCTTGAGATATCTATCCAGAACATCTCGCTGGTATTAAGTTGCGAGTCCCACCCATAGTGTAAACTCAAAGCAACAGACAACTGCATTAAAAGAACTTTGCGTAAAGTAAACAATCCTTGCACCCGCGGGCACAAGCACCGTTGTTTTCCCCCTTGTGGCAACAGCACATCCCCTAGACTCATGTTTCTGTCACTCAAACTAGTCATCGAGGGGCATGAACCCACAATCAAGCATAACATTCCCTCTTGGAGTCACTACCTACTACTTGGCCAAAGCAATAAATAACAACGGAGAAAATGCAAGAATTACTTACGAACATAAATATAAAAGAGGTGAATCAAATATATTACTCAAGCACAATCTGAACATAATCTCATAATCCATCGGATCCCAGCAAACTCATCATAGCAACAGCATAAGGATTACATATGTGCCTCGATCATGTAGGGCAGCTCACGAGGACTAATTAGTGTAGCACAAGAACGGGAGGAGAACATCACATAGCTACTGGTCATGGACCCATGGTCCAAGGGAGACTACTCACAACTCATCCGGGAGGCGTCCATGGTGGTGGAGAAGCTCCCAGTGGTGATCCTCCCCTCCGGCAGGGTGCCGGGAAGAGTTCTCCTGGTGCTCCCGATCTTGGAAGCGGTGGCGGCGGCGGAACAGAGATGAGATCGCGAAAAAGAGTTCCCGTCTCGAGGGTTTCGGGAGACGCTTTAAATATATGCCAAAGGGGGGCATCGGAGGAGCCTCGGGGGGCCCAGGGCCCCCCCCCCCGGCGCGGCCCAGGGGGGGGCGCCGCCAGGGCGCCTGGAGCCCTGGTGCCCCCCCCCCCCGGCTGTCCTTCGGGCGCAAGGTAGTTTCTGGAACGCTGATTTTTTATATAATTTTTCTGGATTTTTCCTGGCAGTTCTCGTAATGTGAAAACCTAAAATACAAAAACAGCCGAAAACAAAAACTGGCACTGGGGTGCACTGAGTTAATAGGTTAGTCCAAATATGATCAAAAGTGTATGGAAGTGTATAAATAACATAGCAATATCACCCAAAAGAGGCATGGAGCAAGCAGAAATTATAGATACGTTTTGGATGTATCAGTTGTGCGCGACGAGGAGGAGCACGGTGAGTTACTACCTTTCCAGGGAGATACCGCCACCGAGTTTGGTGAAGGGTCTTCCTCTGCTTGGCGTACGGACCCTTCCTCGTGGGAGACTCCGAGGAGTTCGGTATACGCACCAGCATCCTTCTACGACCCTTGGTCTCACCACCATACCCCCGGAGCAGGAGGCTCCTGGGGGCAGTAGCTGCTACCAACTTAGGCCAAAAGCCTAAGCTTGGGGGAGTACGTACCCCTCTCACTTTTCCATTGTATTATCTGTTTTATTCGCCTTGATCTTTTCGAAGTTTTTGCCCGTTCTTCTTTATTTTTCTCTTTGCAAAAACAACAAAAAGATTTTTTCTTTCTTTTGCTTTCGTTCAACCTTTGAAATAATCCAAAAAGATTTCCTTTTTCTCTTTAGTTTGCTTTGTTTTCAGAGTTCAGCTCGAGTCCGTGATGGCATTTAATTATATTTCCTACGTTCGATCGTGCAAGTGACAGGCAGTAATGACGAAGATCGACTGAAGGAAAGCAACAAGGAAGACCGGTATGAACTCTTCTTGTTTCTACTTTTGTACATATGCCTGTACTTATGATCTAGAGACCAGCTTGTAGCGACATAGTGCTATGTTTACAATGCTCTTCCAGTAGTTCATGCTTTCCTTGTGGCTAGTCTCGAATAACTAGAGTATATAATGTGTTATTGAAATGATCTACATGCATTGCATTGTTCATAGTTCGGTATACTAAGGTGGTATTTCCCTTTAGAGAATTTTTGGATTGACTTGGCACATGTTTACACATGTTTAAGACTAAAAGTCTGCTCTGCCTTGATGATCTTTGAGTTTTAGAATAGTTATATCACTTTCATGCCCGATTCAATGTTGCTTTGTCGCTCTGCATGATTATGACCGTTATTGCTCTCTAGTTGGTCGCTTCCCAGTCTTTTGCTAAACCTCCACCTGTACTAAGCGGACTGACTGCTTGTGCATCCAAAATCCTTAAAACCTGTTATGCCATATGAGTCCACCATACCTTCCTATACATGGTATTTACCTGCCATTCCTAACGAAGACTTTCGTGTACCATCTCAAAATTAATCAAAAGCATTTCTCTTTTTGTGCCTCTGTTTTAGCTCATGAGGAAGTAGTAGTTAATTCATGATCTTTTTAAGTTGGACAAGTTTCACCCCTGGATTGCATGTCTAATGTGCAAACCCTTAATACGAGAAGGAACTGGCATAGAGTGCGCCCGGCTCAAAAAGATAATATAACAAACAAACCCTCCTTCACGCTTTGTTCATGAGAAATCAGAAAACTTTGGCAGTGATAAACAAAGGAGATTAAGAGGATGTGATCGTCCTCATGCGGGAGCCGTTCCTCGAGACTTCTCCAGCTCAAGAAGTGATTGAGTTATCTGCTAGCATTCGTTGACGAAATATGCACCTCTCAAAAACGTTTTTACCTCTGTTTTTAAAAACCAAGAGCTCTGGTACATGTTTAGTTTTTGTTTCCACCACGGGTTTTCAACCTTGCCAACAAAAGCCACGGTTCGAGAGTCTCCACCCTCTTTCTTCAAAGCACTAACTAGGAGAGCATAATTGTCATTCTGAGTGTAATGTGCATTGTCCCAAAGTATTACATTGTCTTCTGCATGCTTGTGATATGATTTATTCTGAAATCCTTAGTTCTAGTCTCCCTTAAAACTTTGGAGGAGTTTCTGCATTTATGTTTTGCTTCACTCATGGAGGCTAGCGAGATACCACCCTAATATGCTCAAGCTACGTGCAATGTAATCTTGTCTTGATTTTCAGTAATATATTATTTACTTTTAAGTATTTGTGACTGGTCACTTGAAAGAAGGATTGCTCCTTGCATTGTCCTCATAGTACTGTTTCAATACTTGCTAGACACTTTTCGTAGTACATGCTTATATACATCTAATGAAGCAAAAGAGTTTGTCAAAGTTTTCTTTGTCGCGTCCAGTTCGTTGAACTAAATTGCTTGAGGACAAGAAATATGCTAAGCTTGGGGGAGTTGATACATCTCAAAAGTATCTACTTTTCCAAACACTTTTGATATTGTTTTGACCTCATTCTTGCATGATTTGAACTAAACTAACCCGGACTGACGCTGTTTTCAGCAGAGCTACCTGTATGGTTTTATTGTGTGCAGGAAAACGGATTTTTAGGTATCTCTGAAAAATCCACGAAAAATCACAGAAAATCCACGCACCCGAAGGAACCAGGAGCCAGAAGGGGGACCAGAGGGGGGCCAGGGGGGCCCAGGCGCCCAGCTGGCGCGGCCCAGCCCCTGGCCGCGCCGGGGGGTCGCCTGGGTGGGCCCCACGCCCCCTGGTGCCCTACTTTGACTCGTATTTTTACCCGTGACGAAAAAACCCCAGATCAGAAGTTCTTTTAGCAGTTTTCGTCATGGAGCCGCCGCCACCCTCTGTTCTTCTTCGGGAGGGCTAATCTGGAGGCTGAATTGGCCTCCGGAGAGGGGAGATCGTCGCCATCGTCATCATCATCACCACTTCATCATCCCTCCATGACTTCTCTTTCCATGTGTGAGTAATCCCCTGCTGTAGGCGAAGGGGATGGTAGGGATTGTATGAGTTAGATCATGTAATAGTTTGTCAGATCGTTGGGGGCATGTTGCCTATCATCTACTATGGTGTTTATCATCTTTGCTTCAACTTGTTATTCTTAATGCTTGACACTTAAGGCCCGAGTGCCATGATTTCAGATCTGAACCATATGTGTTTGCATGAATATATTTGTGTTCTTGATCCTATCTATGAGTTGTTTGCACCTGTTACGGTTCGGAACTGGCGATCCCAAAAGTGACAGCTTGGGACACCAAAGGGGATGGTCCGTAGTTTGAGGATTACATATATCCATTGAGTTCATTGCTTGGTTCCGGTGCTCTTTGGCAGGAGCACCTTAATCTCCATAAGATCCTTTTGGCCCCGTTCGTAGCGGGATGGTAGGACAAACGATGTTGTGCAAGTTCTTATTGCAAGCACGCACAACTACCTACGGGATACATGCCTAATGTTTGATATTAGCCTAGATGATCATTACTTTTCCGTGTGCCGTGCCCCAAGTTAGAATCATGATATATCTCATCCATGCAGCGCCCAACCATCCATCTCCCTAGCCTACAGTGTTTTTAATCCTGCTTGTCACTAGTTGCTACTTTTGCCATTTACTTTTACTATTTACTTTTGCTGTTTACTTTACTATCACTATCATCACTATCATATCACTGTTACCATTTATCTTTTGTTGCAAGTAAGTATATTTCAGGTGCGGTTGAATTGACAACTCAACTGTCAAAGCTTATAAATACTCTTTGGCTCCCCGTGTGTCGAATCAAAAAATTGGGTTATTCTTACCCGCAAAGACTATCTCGATCCCTTACGGTTGAGGGTTATCACTTCACTGTTTGCTCATGCACTGTAGTTGCATTTATTTGCATAATTAGAGCAGTAAGATTTTGGTAGTATCTTTTGCGGCAGTAGTAGACATTTTGGCAACCCTCAAAAAATCTCGAGGACGAGATTTTTCTTAAGGGGGTAGTGTTGTAACACCCCAAAAATTTAGCAATGTTTTATTAAATAAAATTTTGCCAGTAAATTAAAATTTTGCCTTTTGCTATATGTTCCCTTGTTTTCAGAACCTTTCTTGTTCTGATTTGCTGGAGTTTTTACCCCTAGTAAAAACCTTCCAGTTACTATTAGAGTCTCTTATGCACCCCTTTAAAAACTTTGCTTTTATCAGCAGGATTAAGTATATATTGGTCTTACTAATTCCCTTCTCTATAAAAATGATTAACCCTAATTTTAAGGTCTCTTTTTGTACTGCAACCACTTGATAAACTTATTTATAATTTCAACCAAAAATTGGAGATGTCTAGTAATGCTACTAGATCACTTTTATGCAAGAATATAATTATTTCTTTTAATATTTTGAGCACCACATCATGTTTGCCAATATAGTTCAGTAGGACAAATTGCACTACAACCCCTTTAAATATTCCTTTGATGCTTCCATCAAAATTATGGGATGATCATAGCAATATGTTATTCATCTTTATGCAAAAACCCATCTTGGTCCTTTGGAAGTTTTGAGTGAAACAACCTCTTTTCCATTCTGGTTCAGTTTGGTGATTTGCTCTGCAACCCTAGTCTATTTTGCTCTAGTGCCTTTGAGCATCCTCATGCTTGTAGTCCCTCTTGCAAAACCCTTAAGTCCAGAAGGGTGGACCCATTGGGATAATTTTGGTTCATGGAACAGTGCTCTACATTTTCTGTCCAAAACGGAAGACTTGCAAAACTTACACTAACAAGTTTTTGCTTTTGATGAACTAACCTCACCATCTTCTTACTCATCTAAGGAGACATCCATCTGGTAAGTTTGGCCACCCCAAGAGCTTGCTAGATGCCACTGGCATTTTGTCAAACACCTTGAGTGCATGACCATATTTGGCTTAGCTTCTGGTCCATATTATGAACTTGATTCCGTGACTAAACCAGCATGTCTCACAGTTTTGACATTGCCTATAACCCCACCCTGCTGACCCCCTTGCAGTTTGGAGCTCATTAGCTTGCCTTGGCATAACGCCGAGCACGTTGCGTGCGTGCTCTAGGCGCGCCCAGAGCGCGCGTTTTGCACGTGCGTGCGCTCGGGCCGCCGCGTCGCGCCCCTGGCCCCAACTCACCTGCAGAGCCTCACCTGACCTTATCCGCACCCAGGTACACGCCAAGCCGCCCCTGGGTCGCCACAGCGCCGCCGTCAGAGCGCTTTTGGCGGCACGCCGGCGAGCACAGCGGCTTCCTGCCACGGTCGGCGCCGCCCAAGCCACGCACGCTCGCCAGCTGCCCCCTTGAGCAGTGCGAGCTCATCCGCAGGCCCGTCCGCTAGCGTTCGTCGCCGCCACGTCTCCTGCGGCCACAGTAGGGCGGTCGCCGGCGAGCTTATCCACTGCCGCCGCTGAACTGCCATGGCTCGCCTATTTAAAGGTGCCCGGACCTCTCCGCAGCTTCAGACCCTCACTAGGTACCCCGTAGAGCAGCCCCGTGGCAGCCATTCGCCCCCGAGAAGCTTCCTGCTTCATCTCCGGCGAACACGGCCGCCGTCTCTGCCTCGAGCAATCCAGCACCACCAGAGCCTCCCCCGCCCGTCCAACACCACTATTGCCTTCCCCTCGACCTTGCGGAGCTGCCCGACCCCTCCAACACGATCAAAACTCACCGCAACTCGAATCCCCATTTACGCCCGAAGCTTCCTCCGCCGCGGAGCTCGCCGCCGGCGACTCCCTCCGTCCCCTCCAGCCAGCCGACTACCGGAAGGACCGCCAAGGAGTCGCGGATCCATTCCCGCACTCGGTGTCCCTCGAGGGGCCTCCGTTCGCCGGCGATGATCGCCGGAATCCCACCTCCGTTCGGGCAGAGAAAAGAGAAGGGGGGGGGGACGACTAGTCAAACCTGACTAGTGGGCCCCCCTGGACCCACTGTCAGTGACCCAGCCTCGCACCCACGCGCGCATAACTGGAGGCGCAAAACCCCAGAGTACGTCTCCACTATTTCGAAAGCGTATTCTCAGCCGAAACGTTTTCTTTTCTGTTTTAATTTAAAAAGCAGAATTTGACCAAACTTTGACTGGCTTTAACTTTTAAACTACAGCTCCAAATGACTTGATTCTTTTTCTGTTGTTTCCCAAATATTGTCTAGTTTATTTTCATAGTTATATGAAAATTTTCCAGACAACTTTTTGGGGGTGTTCTATGTCTATGTATTGATTTCCTTTTAATTCTTTTAGGATTTTTGAAAAGGGAGAAAACTTCCAAAATTCTTGGAATGCTTTTCTCCGCCCCTCTACTTGAAGGCAAGCATCTTGAACCCCTTTTTGATAAATGTTGCGTGTTGTTTGCTATAACTCAAGAACTACATTGATATGCCAATATGGAGCATCGTTATTTCATGTGGAAATCATACTCTTGCATATCAACATGTGGTGAATAATATCTCTTATCAGTCATGTATTGGTGACAGCCACCACTCCTCATGCCACACATGCCTGGTGATAGTTCGGATAAAGTCCGAAGAAAGGTTGTGTTCCGGTGAACCGACCACGTGACTGACATCCCGTTGTGACGAGGATGTGCAGTGAGGCAGCATGTAACATGAGGGGTGTGATACTGTCAGGGAGCTGTAAGATCATTGTGGCACTAATATATAAACCTCCTGAGTCGACCATAGATCGAGTCTTGCTCCGGTAACCCCCATACTCATTTCGTGCTACCACGTGTCCCTACTTCAGATAGGGTGCGGTTCAGTAAATTTGTCGACCCTTGTTATATCACACACCGTACAGAGAGGCCACGGTGGAAGATACCGGCTGCATCCGGTAGGCAGGCCACCTGGTCCGGGAGCATGGGTGTTTCGGTTGTAGCCGAAGGGGATAGCTTCCCCAGTTTTCGCGCGCGTTATAAATTGTTATGATCCCATGCTAGTCGAGGTTGTAGCCTCCCCACTTAAAGTTTGGCTTAACTAGTGTCGTGGGTGATTCCAAGCACCGGTAAGTTAGGTTGGTGTGTACAGTCAGGTGCGTCTTCAAATTAAAAGACCGTAGGCGGAATTAGTCCAGAGGGGCTATAGAAAATCCGCTATCCGTGGGTAAAGAGTACACCCTCTGCAGAGATATAAAACCTATTCTAATAGCCGCGTCCATGGTTAAGGACTACAGTTTGGGATGGGTCGAGTATCGGTCTTAGTGTCGGTCTTCGGAGGAGAAACATTTAAGCCAGAACTTTATTCATGACCTGTGACAGGTGGTGATTGTGATCTGTTATTATTATGGACTAACCCTTCGTATTCTTTGAAACGATGAGTATCCTTGGGACGGTTCTAACTCCCGGATATTTACCGTTATTCACTTTTATTTATAAGCCCTTTCTATGATGTCGCTCAGACGTCCGACTGTGGCATTCTTTTTATTTAAAAGCCCTTTCTGTGATGTCGCTCAGACGTCCGGCTGTGGCAATTCTTTTATTTATAAGACCTTTCTGTGATGTCGCTCAGACGTCCGACTGTAGCATTCTTTTTATTTAGAAGACCTTTCTGTGATGTCGCTCAGACGTCCGACTGTGGCATTCTTTTTATTTAAAAGCCCTTTCTGTGATATCGCTCAGACGTCCGACTGTGGCAATTCTTTTATTTATAAGCCCTTTATGTGATGTCGCTCAGACGTTCGATTGTGGCATTCTTGTCTTTGATTTTCTTTTCCTTATAAGCCCTTTATGTGATGTCGCTCAGACGTCCGACTGTGGCATTCTTGTCTTTGATTTTCTTTTCCTTATAAGCCCTTTATTTGATGTCGCTCAGACGCCCGACTATGGCATGCCTGTTATTTAACCTACTACTACTCGCTGATTGCATATGCACTTTTACTCGGATGCCCTGCTTGAACTGATACACTGTCATTTTAATATTATCATAGTGATCCTGAATCATCCTTGAGCATGTTTATGTCTCACCCATATTCAAAATGTTTGCGAGTACATTCAGAGTACTCACTGGCTTGTCCCTGGCTATTGTCTTGTCTAGATTCCTTGCGAGGGAAGGAACAACGTGAATGACACCCCGGAGCCTACACTTTTGGAGTTAGCAAACTCGCGGAGATAGGTGTTAACCCGGTCAGCTGTTCCCGTGGGAAATGGAGTCCCACAGACGCCGCTGTGTCACAACCGCTTCTGCCATCATCCCTAGAAACCCCGTGTTGTACTTAAAGGCCATAATGGTCTTGTACTACATATTTGTACCTTTGCTTGGAATTTTCTGTATCAAGAGGTGCCTCATCAGCTAACAGTAATCCTAGGGCTGGTGAGCACAAGGTCCGCTTTTTGGGAAATTAATATCCCAAAATTCCGGTCCTGACAGTTGATGAGGTCCTTCCGCCATAGGCATGGAGTATTCAGAGAAGGACCCAGCCGAATCTCCCCTTCACCGGTAGGGTGGTTAAGTTCGAGATCCTCAAACCCCTCTGTTATTTGATTCACCATCACACTAGCATATCCTTCTGGAATCGGACGGCAGCGAAATGTTGCGCCAGGTTCCGAAGGAAAAACAGAGCCTACAGCCGCCTTGACTTTGAATTGCATCCATTGCGTCATAAGGTGGCAATGTTGAGACTCCATGATAGCATCCACGGGGTAGCTAGCAGCTGGAGCATCCAAGACAGGCTCCTCAGGTAGCTTGGTGGAAGCCACGCTGCTTTTCCGCTGAGATGGCGGGGTAGCTTCGAGGGTAGCTTCGACAAGTTGCTTGCTGCGATATTCTTCTTGTTCGTCGTCTAGCGCTTTTACTCTTGCGTGCAGCGCCTGCAAAGTGGTCTCATCCACTTTCTTCTTCCTCTCTCGGCATTTGTAACCGCCTGCATCGGGAAACCCGACCTTCCACGAAAGGGAGCCTGGCGTGCCTCGTGTCCGTCTAGGGTGCTCAGGATTCCCGAGGGCCATTGTGAGCTCGTCGTTCTCTCTGTCGGGAAGGGACGTCCCTTGCCGCGCTGCTTCAATATAGAACTAAAGCTGCCGGATGGGTATTGCAAGTTGCTCCTCCGTCCAAGCGCACTTCCCTGCTTCAGGGTCCAAGGTTCCCCCAACTCCAAAGAACCAAGTCCTTGAACGGTCTGGCCAGTGTAATGTCTGTGGTTCGATCCCTTTAGCAATCAGGTCATTCTCGGCCTTGTCCCACAACGATCGGGCTTTTAGGTAGCCACCTGACCCCGTGCGATGGTGATACAGCTTCTTCGCAACATTTTTCTTGTTTCTCTCTGACATCTGCTTACTCTTTTCCGATTTCTTGTGGGCCACAAATGCGTCCCAGTGATCTCTGATCTTCTCAAACCGGCCGGTGAATTCTTAAGTCTTCTTTTTTATGACAAACTTTTCATTCAGCTCATTCTTCCACCTCCTGAATAGCTCCCCCATCTTCTTAAGAGCGGCCGCCTAGACCAATTCCTCTATAACTAGCTTCTCCGGATCGTCCTCTGGCGGTAGGGTGAAATTAGACTTCAACGCGGTCCAGAGATCATTTTTCTGCATATCGTTGACATAAGACACCTGAGGGTCTTCTTTATTAGGCTTGTACCATAGGTGGATGGTGATTGGGATCATGTCCCTAACAACAACCCCGCACTAAGCACTAAATGCGTCCTTGGCCTTCCTAGGTTTACTCGGTAGGCCATCGCTCCCGATTTCTTCGATGATGAACTTTTCATCCTGGGGCAACATTTTCTTCGGGCCTCGTCTCTTTACCGAACTTTGGCTCGATCCGAAGGGCTAGAAAAAAAGAAAGAAGAGAGTTAATACGTGTACATATATACCAAAACAATCAATGCATCAATTAGCTATAGTGTCAGCACATACTTAATGAATACATATATACCTGGCCAGACTCCGTTCGGTCTCCGGAGCCGTCATCACCGTTTCCTTCTTCCACCGGTAATCGGTCACCGAAGCCATCATAATCATGTGTTTCCTCCTCCATTGGATCACCGGAGCCTTCATAATCATGTGTTTCCTCCTCCATTGGATCACCGGAGCCTTCATAATCATGTGTTATCTCCTCCATTGGATCACCGTAGCCTACTTCTTCATCACCATGTCCTTCCAAATGACCATCGTAGTCGACGTTGATATACATTTCGACAGCAGCTCCGTCTGCGATTATGTCCCCCAACACCTGTTCTGCTACCTCGTCTCGTCCTATGTCCATAGTTTCTGCAAATATTACGACATGGCAATTATTATACAAACATGACAGAACGGATATATTAGTGGCCTCGACGCTTCTCTAGGGTTTGAGGTGGCCTCGGCGGCCCTCGACCCCCTCAACCCTCGAACCCTCATGTCGAAGTTATCGGGGAGGGGGTACATCGACTAAATTACATCATCATATATCATTGAATAAAATTACATCATCATCATCATCATCATATATTATACATCTAAAAAAGTTTTCATATATCACCATATATATCATCATCATCTAGTATAAAAAATTGACCAATCAAGTTTTCATATATCATCATCATCTACTACAAAAAAAATTGACGAATCGACGACACTCGAGCCCTCGGCCCCTCGAAAACCCTCGAACCCTCGACCCTCCACCCCTCGGCGACCCCTCGACCCCTCGGTGACCCTCGACCCCCTTGAAACCTAGACCCTCGAACCCTCAGCAACCCTCGACCCCTCGGCTACCCCTCTCCCCCCCCTCATGTCGAAGTTATCGGGGAGGGTGTATATATATATATATCGAGAACGACGACATATACGTAGAAAAAATGTTATAGTGTAGGGGGGTAGATATCGATCGACCCCCCTCGTGTCGAAGTTATCGGGCAGGGGTATATCGACAAAATTACATCATCATACATCATCGAATAAAATTACATCATCATCATCATATATTATACATCTAAAAACTTATTTATTTCTCTCTTCTTCCTTCTCCTCTTCTTCTCCTTTTTCTTTTCCTTCTTCCTAACCTAAACAAAAACTAAAATAATCCTAAAACTAAACAAAACTTCTCCTCCTCCTTTTTTTTCTTCTTCTTCTTTTTTTTCATCCTAAAACTTTATGAACAAAATTACAACAGAGAAAACCATAAAAATTACATATGGACATAATCTTTGCATATGAACATACAAATATTTGCATATTCTACAATAATATCACCGAAAAAATCTATGAACAGAAAAAATTCCAACTTTTGCATACATAAATATATACATCATATATATATATATATATATATAATGATATGAAAAAAAAATTAATACACATTATATGAAGAAAAAAAATGAAAAAATGCCCTGAACAGCCGTGGCGGCGTGGCTCACATTGGGGGCGACGACGACAAAGATGGTGGGGGCGCGGGCCGAGGCAGGGGCCGGCGTGGCGTGGGCAGGGGCCAGGGCAGGGGCGACGCGCGGACGGCGACGGTGGGGCGACGGACGGCGGGGGCAGGCCGCGCAGGGGCGACGTGCGGACCGTGACAGTGGGACGGCGGACGGCGGGGGCGGGCCGGGGCAGGGCACCGACGAGGGCGTCGGCGAGAGCGAGGCTGAGGGCAGGTCCGGCAGCCTGGCGGCGTCGTGCTGTTCGGCGCGGCGTCGGAGGGAAGAAGAACCGTGAATGGGAAAACTGCTAAGTGTTGGCTTATATAGGAAAGCCATTGGTTCCAGTTCGTAGCACCAACCGGGACCAATGCACCCTTTAGTCCCGGTTGGTGCTACCAACCGGAACCAAAGACCTCTTTTCAGCAGCCCAAAGGGCGGGAAACTGAGACCTTTGGTCCCGGTTGGTGCCACCAACTGGGACCAAAGGCCTTGCACAGCGGCATGGTGGTGGGAGTTTAGTCCCACCTCGCTAGCTTAGAGAGAGCCGCACATGTTTATAAGGTGCGCTGCGCCTGAGCTGTCGAGCTCCTCTCTACAGCAGGTTTACAGGCCTAACCTTTCTTTACATGCCTGTGGGCCTAGTGGGCCTGCTGCGGGCCTGAATCCTGGCCCACCTAGCTGGTTGGGTTTCTAGTCGTATTCAGGCCGTGGTGGCCCAGTAGTCGGCATTATTTATTTTTAGTTTTATTTTTTTGCATTATTTATTTTCTTCTTTTTTTGCTTTTAGGTCACAAAAATTATAAACTTTCTGTTAGTGCCATTAGTTTTCAAATTTGATTTTTTTGAAATTTCTGTGAATCACTAGTTTGTGAATAACTTTTCTATAAAAATAGATTTTTGATGTTTTCAACAGACATTTCTTAGATAATTTTAGTTGCATAAATTTTATATAATTTTAGTTTCAAAAATACAAGAGGTTTATAAAAGCTTTTTAGTTGATTCCTTTTGCTTTTAGTTGCATAAATTCTTAGAAAATTCTTTTTGCTTTTAATGGACCATTTAAAGCCACATCATCAATTTTCAACACTTTCTGACTTCATTTGTTCTTTTTCATGCATTTACTAATTTGGTTGAGCTAAATGACCTTGAAATTGAAAAGCATTTCAAATGAACTCTGAAAAGGTTAAAGTTCGCATGGCATCAACATTTCACCCAGATAGCATGTGCTAAAAGGTTGAGAGGGTTACGACAAAAACTGGATGCACTTCTTGTACAAAACGTACTATCTGTTTCGAGGTATCAGGGTTTCAGACGAAAACTCATCTGTTATAAAGGGATTTCAAATTTTTAACTTATTTGAACTACAGACTACTTCTGTGTTCAAAATGCACAATTACAAAGTGATATTCTAGATTAAAGGCATCATCACAATAGTTGTGGAGAAAACGTCTTCACTTTTTCTTTGCTTGTGTCCTTTGCTTATTGTGCCGTAACCATGGATAATCTTCATCGTTTATCAGGGTGCTTGGGTCAGCCTTGACTTTGAAGGGGGGAATTTCATGAAACTTTTCATAATCTTCGGAAATGTCTGTCTTATTCTCCTCTCCCACGATGTCTCTTTTTCCTGAAAGAACTATGTGGCGCTTTGGTTTATCGTTTGATGTGTTCGCTTCCATATCTTTACTTTTTCTGGTTCTTGTATCCATGTCCTTCACATAGAAAACCTGCGCCACATCATTGTCTAGGACGAACGGTTCGTCTGTGTACCCAAGATTGTTTAGATCCACTTTTGTCATTCCGTAATCTGGGTCTACGTGTACCCCGCCTCCTGTCAGATTGACCCATTTGCACTTAAACAAAGGGCCTTAAAATCATGTCTGTAGTCAAGTTCCCATATGTCCACTATGTAACCATAATATGTGTCCTTTCCCTTATTGGTTACTGCATCAAAGCGGACACCGCTGTTTTGGTTGGTGCTCTTTTTATCTTGGGCGATCGTGTAAAATGTATTCCCATTTATCTCGTATCCTTTGTAAGTCAATACAATCGAAGATGGTCTCCTGGATAACGAGTACAGCTCATCACAAACAGTGTTGTCACCTCTGAGACGTGTTTCCAACCAACTGCCGAAAGTCTTGATGTGTTCACATGTAATCCAGTCGTCACACCGCTCCGGGTGTTTGGAGCGCAGACTGTTCTTGTGTTCATCGACATACGGGGTCACCAGGGTAGAGTTCTGTAGAACTGTGTAGTGTGCTTCAGACCAAGAATGCCCATCCCTGCATATTAGTGACTCCCCTCCAAGCATGCCTTTCCTAGTTAGTCTCCCCTCATACCGCGATTTAGGGAGACCAATCTTCTTAAGGCTAGGAATGAATTCAACACAAAACCCAATGACATCCTCTATTTGATGGCCCATGGAGATGCTTCCTTCTGGCCTAGCGTGGTTACGGACATATTTCTTTAGGACTCCCTTGAACCTCTCAAAGGGGAACATATTGTGTAGAAATACGGGGCCCATAATGACAATCTTGTCGACTAGATGAACTAGGACGTGCGTCATGATATTGAAGAAGGATGGTGGGAACACCAGCTCGAAACTGACAAGACATTGCGCCACATCACTCCTTAGCCTTGGTATGATTTCTGGATCGATCACCTTCTGAGAGAATGCATTCAGGAATGCACATAGCTTCACAATGGCTAATCGGACATTTTCCGGTAGAAGCCCCCTCAGTGCAACCGAAAGCAGTTGCGTCACGTGGTAGTCATGAGACTTTAGGTTCTGAAACTTTTTCTCTGCCATATTTATTATCCCTTTTATATATCGACGAGAAGCCAGACGGGACCTTCATACTGAGCAGGCATGCAAAGAAGATTTCCTTCTCTTCTTTGGTAAAAGCGTAGCTGGCAGGACCTTCATACTGCTTTCGAGGCAGGCCGTCTTTTTTGTGCAAACTTTGCAGGTCCTCCCGTGCCTCCGATGTATCTTTTGTCTTCCCATACACGCCCAAGAAGCCTAGTAGGTTCACGCAAAGGTTCTTCGTCACGTGCATCACGTCGATTGAAGAACAAACCTCTAGGTCTTTCCAGTAGGGTAGGTCCCAAAATATAGATTTCTTCTTCCACATGGGTGTGCGTCCCTCATCGTCATTCGGAACAGATAGTCCGCCTCGACCCTTTCCAAAGATTACCTGTAAATCATTGACCATAGCAAGTACGTGATCACCGGTATGCATGGCGGGCTTCTTCCGACGATCTGCCTCGCCTTTGAAATGTTTGCCTTTCTTTTGACATTGATGATTGGTCGGAAGAAATCGATGATGCCCCAGGTACACATTCTTCCTGCATCTGTCCAGGTATATACTTTGGGTGTCTTCTAAACAGTGTGTGCATGCGTGGTATCCCTTGTTTGTTTGTCCTGAAAGGTTATTGAGAGAAGGCCAATCATTGATGGTTACAAACAGCAACACATATAGGTCAAATTCCTCCTGGTTGGTCTCATCCCACGCACGTACACCTTGTCCATTCCACAGCTGTAAAAATTCTTCAACTAATGGCCTTAGGTACACATCAATGTCGTTGCCGGGTTGCTTAGGGCCTTGGATGAGTATTGGCATCATAATGAACTTCCGCTTCATGCACAACCAAGGAGGAAGGTTATAGATACATAGAGTCACGGGCCAGGTGCTGTGATTGCTGCTATGCTGCCCAAAAGGATTAATGCCATTCGCGCTTAAACCAAACCATACGTTCCTTCCGTCACCTGCAAACTCCTCCCAATACGTTCTCTCGATTTTTCTCCACTGCGACCCGTCAGCGGGTGTTCTCAACTTCCCGTCTTTCTTACGGTCCTCTGCGTGCCATCGCATCAACTTGGCATGCTCTTTGTTTCTGAACAGACGTTTCAACCGTGGTATTATAGGAGCATACCACATCACCTTGGCAGGAACCCTCTTCCTAGGGCGCTCGCCGTCAACATCACCAGGGTCATCTCGTCTGATCTTATACCGCAAGGCACCGCATACCGGGCATGCGTTCAAATGCTCGTACGCACCACGGTATAGGATGCGGTCATTAGGGCATCCATGTATTTTATGCACCTCCAATCCTAGAGAGCATACGACCTTCTTTGTTGCGTACGTACTGTTGGGCAATTCGTTATCCTTTGGAAGCTTCTTCTTCAATATTTTGAGTAGTTTCTCAAACCATTTGTCAGGCACACCATTCTCTGCCTTCCACTGCAGCAATTCCAGTACGGTACCGAGCTTCGTGTTGCCATCTTCTCAATTGGGGTACAACCCTTTTTTGTAATCCTCCAACATGCGATTGAACTTCAGCTTCTCCTTTTCACTTTCGCACTGTCTCCTTGCATCAACAATGACCCAGCGGAGATCATCGTCGGGCACAACATCGTCTGGTTCCTCTTGACCTTCAGCAGCTTCCCCCATTGCAGCATCACCGTATTCCGGGGGCACATAGTTGTCATCGTCCTCTTCTTCTTCGTTGTCTTCCATCATAACCCTTATTTCTCCGTGCTTGGTCCAAACATTATAGTGTGGCATGAAACCCTTATAAAGCAGGTGGGTGTGAAGGGTGCTCGAGTCGGAGTAAGACCTCGTATTCCCACAGATAGTGCATGGACAACACATAAAACTATTATGCTGGTTTGCCTTAACCACTTCTAGAAAATTATGCATGCCATTAATGTACTCTGAGGTGCGTCTGTCACCGTACATCCATTGCCGGTTCATCTGCTTGCATTTATATATAATTAAGTGTGTCAAAAACCATTATAGAACATCATGGATAGATAAGTGATCAAATTAATATAAGTTCATCATCACATTAATTATATTCAAAGTACATTCATATATAGCTCACCACGGTAGTGTTGGCGACGAGATCGGCGCGGGCGATCCACGGCGGTGAAGACGGGAACGGGACGTACGACGGACCGCTCAACCTAGCCAAATCTCGGAGAAAATTAATGGAGCTTCGAGTTCGAGCTTCGAGAGGAGAAAGCTTAACTAGTGTGGCTCGGGCATTTCATCGAGCACCTCATGTGCATATATGGGAGGTAAGCTAGAGCACCACACAAAGCTCTCCCCTCGCCGGCCAGAAAAAACAGAACAGTGTGGGCTCGCCGGCGATGGGGTATATATAAGCAACCAATTGGTCCCGGTTCGTTATAGGAACCGGGTCTAAAGGCCACCCATTTGTCCCGGTTCCTGTTACGAACCGGGACCAATGGGTGTGGGCCAGGAGCGAGGCCCATTGGTCCCGGTTCGTGCCTGGAACCGGGGCAAATGGGCCCAGACCAACCGGGACAGATGCCCAACGAGGCCCGGCCGCCCCCCTGGCCGCACGAACCGGGACGTATGCACCCATGGGTCCCGGTTCGTGGATGAACCGGGACTAATGGGCTCGTCAGGCCCGAACCAAAGCCCTGTTTTCTACTAGTGTCATGACACCATCACATGTTTTATGTTTTTCTCGCTTTGTCAAACTTTTAAGAATTAAATAACCACTAAGCTCCATATAAGTGTCTGAGTCTTGGCCTCCTGGTGTTTGGTACTCTTTTATATTTCCTTATATAAAACACTAAAGACTATCAATATGAATTTTTAACCTATTCCTGACGTTTATTACATGTGACTACAGTTTAAATTTGAATTGTATCCACTAAATGCTGAGAAATTCATTTAATGGCTTAATTTGACCCATTCTCTCTTCAAACCTATATTGTTCTTCGGAGATGGTCTAGTTTCTATGAAGTCTATGTGACAACTCGGAGAAGATGACATCATGGTGACACAACAAATGAATGAGAGAATATATTCAACAAAACATCATGAAATTTAGGGAGGACATCACATTGTTCACTAAATATACCTAGTCTCATCCGAATGATTTGTATTTGAAAAATGAAACTATCACCTACAACACATATGCAGTAAAACAAATGGACGAGACTGAATTAATGTATTCAGCGGTGATGTGAATTTACACAAAGGACCATCCAAGAGGTGTAAAAAATAGAAAAAAAGGATTATTTTTTGCCTTCACACCTAGCAAATATTTTGTGACCAATTTTTAGAAAAACGAGTTTCTGCCCATCATCTAAATTTTGTGATATACTTTTATGGTTAGGGCCGTCTTCTATTATTGAATGGAGGCATGGGCGGATTTGGGCCCCTGGCAGTCCAGGCCATTGCCTGGGGCGTGGCAAAATTCCTGGGCCTAAAAAAAATATTTGGCCTGGGGCGCAGCCCAGCCCCAAGCCCAGGCGGCCAGGCCAACCCCCTCGCAGCCGCAGGCCGCAGCGGCTCACCCGTCCGCATCCATCGAGAGGCCAACCTGCGGCCGCGCCCGACCTGACGAACCCTTCCCAGAGCAGGGCCATCATTTCAAAATTGAAATATTCAATGTGTTGCATGATCAACTTATTGTGGAGTTGAACAACCGCTTTGCTGAAAGGTCTACTCAATTGTTGAGATGCATTGCTTGTCTTGATCCCAAGAATTCATTTGCCAATTATAATAAAGACAAGCTAGTAGATCTTGCTAATATGTATGCTGCTGACTTCTCTACATATGAAGTTACTTTTGTCCTTAGAAACCAACTAGACTCATTCATTCGGGAAGCAAGAGGTGATCCACATTTGATGAATTGCAATGATCTCGGTCATCTTGCCATGAATATGGTTAAAAGTGATATGCACACAACTTTTCCCTTAGTTTACCGTCTGGTTGAGTTAGCTTTGATTTTACCTGTTGCAACCGCAACCGTGGAAATGGCATTCTCAGCAATGAGCATTATCAAGACCGGATTGAGGAACAAAATGGGTGATGATTGGATGAATCATAGAATGGTATGTTACATTGAGAGAGATGTATTTGTTAGTATCGAAGAATCCAAGATCATTGAGCGATTTCAAGGTTATCGCACACGTAAAGGTGTTTTGCCTCGTCCAACACGTAAGTATTCATATTTTGCATCTATTGTTAATTATTTTTGCCTGCTATATTATGTACTGATTCGCATTTCAAAATTTTGATGACTGAGGGTTTAGCAATGTCTGCTATTGAGGATGTAGTCATGGGAGGCTCAGATCAACCAATCATTTGATTTGGTATCAATCTTCTGTATCATTTATCTATGCCACATATTGTCTTTTGATTTGTCTTGCTTTATTAGTTGACCCATCATGGAACAAATTCTGCCATTGAATATCATGTTTGGTTTCTTATTAGTTATGCAAAACATAGATTGATTCTTATATGTCTTGAAACTGAAATTTTTTTATGGGTAGTTTTTAGCCATTAGTTGTTCGCCTGGGGCGTCAACAATTCCTGGGTCCGCCACTGAATGGAGGTAACAATCAAATATGTTTAACTGGATACTAAATTCTGCTCCTGAGGCAAGAAGAGTAAATTCAATGAAAATACTCGCAGCGAGGAAAAAATGAAATTTGTTCGCACGTAAACATTTTTCGAAAAGGGGTGCTTTATTACTTAAAAGATTTAAGCATTACACCCGGACTCTGCATAACTAAGATGCACACAGCCAAATCAGATCGTCTCACTCAAAATAAAATAAAAAGGCGAATTACAACGAAACATGTAGAGTCCGTATAACGCCTAATGTGGAAGGGGGCCAATCCTTAGATCATGCTGCCACCCATGCTCGACTGTTCTATCTGGATGCAAAATTGTTTAGGTTCAAGTTTCAACAATATTTTTGGGTGATGTCTACTCCTGTGGTGCAGCCATGCTACAACGAAATATAAAATTTGTAGACGAATCTAATTACCTACGTACGCGCTCGATCTCATGATGGATGCGATGCTACGCGATGCCTGCCGCTTTACGTGCGTCCCAGGGTCGGTCTCTCCCACACAATGCTGTCCCTCACATGCATATCGTGCATTGGGATCCGCGCAACACTGATCAGCATCTTTCTTTCCCTCCCTGCCACGTCCTATAAATTCCCATGCAACGCAGCGATACATCTCATCAATCTCACCGCTAGCTACCCACTAGCCACACTGATCATCTAAGCTAGCTAGCTCAGGAAGGTAGCAATGGCCAGGGGGTCTTTCTCCATGGGAGTGGTGGCCGCGGCGGCCGTGCTGGTGGTCCTGTGCGCCGCCGTGTCGGCCGCAGCGCAGCCTCGTCCCCCGCTGCCGAAGAACTCCCACATGATCACCCCAGGGCGATTCGGGAAGAGGAAGCAGGTGCTCTCCTGCGACATCCCCAAGGACGGCACCAGTCCATGCGTCGCCACCTGCGACAGCCGCTGCCCCAACGAGTGCATCGTCATGTGCCCGGGCTGCAAGACCTACTGCCGTAAGCATACTACATTGGGTCTGTCTATATCACATCTAGATGTGA
>LR738714.1:782469791-782480199 GCA_902687465.1 Secale cereale
ATCTAACTCTCTCACCCTTAGACTCCCTCACCCTTGATTTTTTTTTAAAGTCTTTCATGGATTTTCTTTTTTGTCTCTAAAGGTGAGGGAGTTAGATGTGAGATAATATCTCACATCTAGATGTGAAATAGCAAACCTGTACTACATTTTACATGCATACTAGTTAATTGAGGTGCTTCAATTAATTGGTTAACTTTCTGTGCAAGTGTGCGACTTCTACCCTGGTGTCTCCTGCGGTGACCCCCGCTTCACGGGTGCCGACGGCAACAACTTCTACTTCCATGGCAAGAAGGATCAGGACTTCTGTGTCCTCTCCGATGCTGACCTCCACATCAACGCTCACTTCATCGGCAAGCGCAACCCCACCATGAACCGTGACTTCACATGGATCCAGGCTCTGGGCATCCGGTTCGCTGACCACCGCCTCTATATGGGTGCCCAGAAGACCACCAAGTGGAACAACGATGTCGACTGCCTCGAGTTGACCTTCGACGGAGAATTGATCAACATTAATGCTGACATCGGTGCAAAATGGCAGTCCACCACCGTTCCTGGCCTCATAGTCACGAGGACCACCGTGACCAACGGCGTGAGGGTCCATCTTAAGGGTGTGTTCGACATCATGGCTAAGGTGGTGCCCATTACGGAGGAGGACTCTCGTGTTCACAACTATGGCGTGACAGACGATGACACACTCGCACATTTGGACATTGGGTTCAAGTTTTACGACCTCACCAACGATGTTCACGGTGTCCTCGGCCAGACCTACCGGTCTGACTACATCAACAAGCTCAGCGTGAGCGCCAGCATGCCTGTGATGGGTGGTGTAGCTAGCTACATCTCCTCCGACATCTTCGCCACCGACTGCAAGGTTGCTAGGTTCGGTCGTAGTGCTGGCATCTCCATGGTCACCACCACAGCCAACTGAACTATTTATCAAGACAACCTCACACTGATGTAATGGTCATACCAATGATGGATATTGCCCTAGAAATAAAATAATACTATGTAACAAATGTAATGTGTGACATTGTTTTGTGCCAGAAATGAACAACCTTCCAAGGAAAAATTTAAATGGTGCTATATTATTGCTTTATGTCATGGAAATGCAGAATCTCTCTATTGAGTAGTATCAATTTATGAGTCGGGAATGCTGAATCTCTCCATCAATCGTTGTGAGTGTCATGGGAATATGTAGGGCAGCTCACGGCTCAAAGAACTTGTTATAATTGTTATTACTTTGTGTGGCAGGAAATGTGAAGTCCATTATTTCTATTGACTCCATGAATGTGGTGATGAAGTGACATATTAATTTGGTGATAACTCCATTTTGTTTCTCTCCTTTTGTGGATGGTTATCCAAAATTCAACAATTTGTTAAGCTTGAAGATGCATTTGTAAATAGGCAATTTACAGAAATTTCATTTCATGTGAAGTCATAGGAAGACTGGGTATGGGCAATGGTTCCGTCAACAATGGGCTCCTGTTGAGCCTAAATTTAGCTTTGGGTCTGGCCCAGTGCACGCACGTCAGGCCCACGTGCGTTGTGGCGAAGGAAAAGAATGACTAATTCCATCATCCCCCTAAAAAAATTCCAGCCCGCCTGAACACTGGGCCCAAGTCACGTACAAAAAAGAAGATACTGTGTTCTTGTGTTGTACATGTGGTCTCAATGAGTTTCCCCAAAACATATGAATCAGTAAAGCAAGCTGATTCTTCCTAGTTTTGCATTACAACAACACCGCTCTCCCTGTTCGTTTTCGAAGTTGTATCCGCTGCCAAAGCTTTGCTACACGCAGTTGCCTTTGTACCCCTCTTCTTCCCCATCTGGGGGCCTCGACGGTGGCAAGGCGAGTTGGCACGAGTCCATCCCGTTTTCTTTCCCTTAGGCTTTTGTTTCCCTGGCAATAATGACGATGACAGCCCTCTCTATCTCGATGACATGTTGGAATAAGGTCTCCCTAGTCCCTCCCTATCTCGACGACGTCAGATCCGACATCGGCGAAGGGCCTGAGAATTGTGTGTCTTTCAAGGAGAGCTATTGGTTGGCTATTTCTGCAGCGACTACGACATCTTCTTTCAGTTGCTCTGCAACATGGTACGGTTTCCCCAACCCTCTGAAATGGTGGTAATGGATTGCAATCTCATGTGGTGATACTCCAACTGATGATGCTTCAGAGATTTGTAGATCTCGTCTCAAAGGATAAAGCGAGTGGTTATTGTCGTCTTCAAAGCCTGGTATGACGAAGGCGTTTGCAGGTGTCTCTTTCCTTTACCGCTGGTTTAGTGTAATTTTAGGCGTGCAATGGGAGGAAGAAAAAGGCTAGTCTGATTTTCAATGTAACTTTTTTTTACTCTGTGTTATCAGATCTAAGATGTCTCTTGAGTCTCTTTTCGTATAAAATAAATAAATCAATCAGATTGTTTAAAAGAAGGTGGGTTTCAATGAGGTTTGACCTTGGATGTAGTCGTTGCAGGCATGCAGCTGACCCGAGGCCGTCGACGGATATCGCACTTGGCGCCGGCACGTTGAGTTGACTTACAAACACATGGCATGTGCGCTCTAAGTTGTGCTCTGGTCTTCCCGGCCAGCCAGAGAGATAGCCGGAACAACAAGCTAGCTAGCACAAAGTGTACCTAAGTAAGTCGATCGTAACGTAGCTCGGCCGCACTAACTAGCAATCGTACTTACTACCTTTGTTAATTTCATGATGAATCCACATGCATGCATGCAGATTACTACCTTCATCCAGATTTATTAGTCCCATGGTATTTTAGGTTAAAATTTGATCACATATTTGACTAGTAAAATGCCAATGCACGTTACAAAGAGATTATATCTTCTGATTCCTATTTAAATGTATTTTTCAGTGATACTCTCTTAGTTCATAATGTAGTGCACATAGATTTTCTGAAAAGTTAAACTTTATAAATTTGACCACTTTTATGGAGGAAACTATTTGTATCTACAATATATATACAATATGAAGGTATGTCTTGTGATGTAGCTAAGGATATGTATTTAGTATTCGAGATGTACATATTTGTATCTACAAACTTGCTCAAAGCTTATAGAGTTTGACTTTTCAAAAAATTTATATGGGCTACGTTGTGGAACCGAATGAGTACTACTTTTACAGGATTGCTAAATCTCCTTTCAGTCGATACTACATTCACGAGATCTTATATGAAGATCCGTGCAAAAAAATATTATGTTGTAACTGAGACTTGTCTAGCCACATCCTTATTTTTGCCATGTATGAGACGAGACCTTGCCATTTTAATTTGGGTTTATAGCCAGCCGGTCAACACCTATATCAAGTCTCTCATAGTCAGAGCTCTACATGGCTAGCTCGCTAGCCAGGGACGATGCTTGAAATCAACCAATCTTTGTCTCGCCCAACGTGCAGAAAAGAAAGTCAACCAATAACGTGCCTGTGTGTACATGTTGTCCGTCACCACCTTTGTCTCGCCCTACGCCACTTCATCTCCACTTCAATTCACTTCCGGCTAACTCCGGCCATCCCAGCCCCAAAGTCGCACCCTTCCATCTCCAATATAAGAATCCCTCTGCTCCACCTACAATGTACACACATCCCACCTACAGACATCGTCCATCATCCATCCACCCGTAGATACATCGAGCATACACTTGGCTACATCTAGCTAGCTAGCTCTCGTCGGCGACGATGGCAGTGAGGCGGCAGGCAGCCTGGTGCCTGGTGGTCATCGCTCTGGCGGTGACGCTGGCGGTGGCATCGGCGCAGCCCGTGAAGCCGAGGGTGGGCGGTCCGGGGAAGAAAGGTGCCAAGATGCCGCCGGGCAAGTTCGAGACGGTGACGTTCGCCAAGAACAACAAGCGCAAGTACGAGGTGGCCTGCACCGACAACCGCGGCCCGCCCTGCGTCATCTCCTGCCCCAAGACCTGCCCCAACAAGTGCCTCGCCTTCTGCCAGTACTGCATGACATTCTGCAGTAAGTACTCCTACGCTCATTTTTCCTTTCGTTTTCAACTTCCAAATTCAAATTGCTCCAAGTCTTCATTTCTATATATTTCATTTAACCCAAATCTATAGAAAGAAAGAAGTACATGCTAATAATGTCTACCGCATCAATAATTGACCATCAGATGAATCTAACGAAACTACGGCATATCATGCAGTGTGCGACATGTTCCCGGGCACGTCGTGTGGGGACCCACGCTTCACGGGCGGCGACGGCAACACCTTCTACTTCCATGGAAAGAAGAACCAGGACTTCTGCATCGTCTCCGACAAGGACATCCACATCAACGCGCATTTCATTGGCAACCACAACCCGGATATGAAGCGCGACTTCACGTGGGTGCAGGCCCTCGGTGTCACCTTTGTCCACGGCGGTGCCGACCACCGCCTCTATGTAGGTGCCAAGAAGGTCGTCGAGTGGGACGAGGAGGAGGACCATGTTCAGATCTCCCTCGACGGGGTTCCCGTGGAGGTGGAGGCCAGAAAGAGTACCCAATGGGTCTCCAGGGCCATGCCGGGGCTCTCCGTCACTCGCACCGACACTGTGAACACCATCCTCGTGGAGCTCGACGGTGTGTTCAGCATCTCAGCCAACGCCGTGCCCATCACCGACGAGGACTCCCGGATCCACAGCTATGGCAAGACCGAGAAGGACAGCCTCGTTCACCTCGACCTGGGGTTCAAGTTCCACACCCTTACTAATGGCGTGGATGGTGTGCTCGGCCAGACCTACCGCTCCGACTACATCAGCAAGGTCAATGTCACGGCCAAGATGCCCATCATGGGCGGCGCACCCAAGTATCTCTCGGCCAGCCTCTTCTCCACCGATTGCGCCGTCTCCCGGTTCCACCGTAGCGGCGCCACCGCCATCGAGACGCACGCCTCATAAACCATTGGTTCGTTGATCTACACGAGAAATAAACAAATATCAACCACTGATGTGCAATCATCTCCATCATGCTGTTGTGGAGTATATATGTGTGAATATCACACGATTAAGGTTGTGAAATAAGTTTCAAGTCAATAAATGAATCAAAGTGTATACATGTTAGTAATTTAACATTTTTAAGAAGAAGAAAAATCATCGTTCTTACATGCATACTACCTTGAGCCTTGCATTTTTCGTTTTGTCTTGCGATAACCTTGAGCCTTTGCCCTTTTTTTTTGGCACAAAGCTCTAGGCGTTATTGATTAATGACAAAGGGAATACAAATAGGATCGTACGGCTGACCAAGCTTCATCTACAGATGATGCAAGACTAGCTAGGTCGTGGGCTTCATAATTGGAGCCTCTTTTCTCATGGACAAAGTTACCGAGGTAAAAAAAAAACAGACATAAGAGTTGGTATTTCCTTGGTGGCCGCTTCATATTCCGCTCCCATCCTTGCTGCAATGTCGTTGATGACATTAAGGCAATCCGAGGCAACATGCACATTCTGAATATAACGGTCCATGGCAGGGGCAAGACCCTCCCGACAAGCCAACACTTCCAAAGTGACCGGATCCATCACTCCCGGAAGAACCAAAGTTGATGCTCCAACACCATGTCAGATGATGGGAATTGCCAAACACTAGAGCTAGCCAGTTGGACCAACATCACAGATAGTCTCGGTGCTCTGATGAACCGCAATCCTTCCAGCTCCAATATATATATATATATATATATATATATATATATATATATATATATCGGTTAACAAACTCATGGCTGGATAGGGGGCTTTGAAGAATGCCCTACTGGATCGCTTTCCCCCTTTCTATCCAAACCACCCGAAGAGTGATCATTATGCGTGTAAGTTGCGCATGTGGAAGAGTTTCAAACATGGTGAAAAGGCATACCTTTGAGTTTACTTAGGTGGTCAACATAACAAGCTCCAAAGGTTGCTTATCGAACAATACCCAAACACAGCGCGCCATAGAAAACTCAACAAGGGAGTATCGCCTGGAATCTTCAGCACCACAGAGCGAGCATGAACTTGACGCACTCATACTTCCGTGTTGGTGTACGTTCTCTGAAGGACGTGAAACATGGGCTAGACATCACATGAACATATGCAACTTCAAGGAACATCAACTTTTCCATAACTTCCACCACCCAACTTTATCTTCATTCTGATTAGATGATATGGAGAGTTATTATCGTATGATGCGAGGTAGTTTTTTAGGGACTCATCCGGAGAACTGGGGATGGTTCGTCCACCCACATCTAGAACCAGAACTGGCTCCCGAGGGGTAAGCTTATGAGGCTGCTGTTATCCAACAGAAGGAAGAGATAGGAAAAGGTAGAACTACAGCCTACAGGAACACATGTGAACCGGGGCTGTGTATTTCTTTGTACACAGGTTGTGTATGTCGTTGGTAGCGTGAGGGTCTATGGTGCAGGTGGCGAGGTTCATAAGGTCTCGAGTGCGTTGTGGCAGGATCATGCATACACAGGGCATCAAGCAATGCACGGAGATGTGCAGGGCGGATACGGCGCAGGGTGGAGCATGGTTGCAGTCGGACATACACTGTAGGTCGGATTGGACAGTCTGATGGATCGGTGTGGATGTCGGTCAAAGTAGAAGACGGTGGTGATTTCGGTGATGACGACATAGCAGTGTGATGCTGATGGTGGATGACTTCTGGGGCGTGGAAACACGTGGTGCAAGCCTGAGGGTTGGTGTGGCTTTGGCAAGACTATGGCGCATGGTTGATTCAAGACCGTGTACACATGAGAGAGCTTGAAGTCGATGGAGTGCGGGGTAGCATGGCAAGCTACATGGATTCATGTTGAAGGTGGAGCCGGAGTCTGATGGACAACTTCACTCTGTGCTAATGCAGGGGCTACAACGTAAGTTAACGGAGAGTCATTGTTTATTTTAGTGGGTAAAGCGAGATACACGTGGATCAGACTGGTGTCGGTGTCAAAACCGGCAGATCTCGGGTAGGGGTGCCCAAGTTGTGCGTCTAAGGATCGATGGTAACATGAGACTGGGGACACGATGTTTACCCAGGTTCAGGCCCTCTCGATCGAGGTAATACCCTACTTCCTGCTTGATTGATCTTGATGAATATAGGTTTACAAGAGTTGATCTACCTCAAGGTTGTAATGGCTAAAACCCTAGGAGTCTAGCCTATGCAATTGTGATTCTGCTATCCTCTACAGACTAGACTCTCCAGTTTATATATCCACCGGAGAAGACCTAGGGTTACAAGGATTACTTCAGAAGAAAGGAATCATTACATCCGAACATCTATCCTGCTTTCCTACATACACAGATGTCCTAACCGGACAAGGGGGGTGTCAGTTTATCTTCATCTTCATGGCCCATGTATCCGGCCCAGCTTCGGTAGACTGGACACTCGTGGACCCCCAAATCCAGGACTCCCTCAGCAGCCCCCAAACTTGCCTTCAATGACGAGGTTGTATCCGGCTTCATGTCTTCGGTCTTGCAAGGCAGGTTCTTCTTCGGAATAGATGATAGTTCGTCTCCATATTTAATATTATGTCCTGTCGATTCCTTGTCGTTGTCGTCTCGGCTTCCACGTGTCAGACGAATGAGAACTGTCTGGGTATTTTTACAAATAACCCCTTGACTGTGCAAGGAAGGCGCCTATTTAAGGAGACTAAATCTCAGATGCCATTGCACACCACGCGAAAATCCTTAGAGCTTGCCATGGAAAATTTCCTAAACATGGCCGGCGTTCCGAGTTCTTCCTCACGACCTCATGGCCCTCAAGCAGGCGACTGGGAAAGCTGCCCAGTATCCCATGCACATCTGAGTAATCTTCAGACGTAGAGATATTTCCCTCCCGCGGATCTAGTTCCCGTCTGGGCTGGATTAACTTCTATCGATGGCGAAGCCTTGGCGGAAAATTTCCCCAATCCTACCAAAGTGGAGCGGGTGTGCTTCGTCTCTTTCCTTTTGAGAGGCGTAGGATTTCCTATCCATCCTTTCCTTTTGAAGCAGGCTTATGTTGAAGCTGAGAATGAAAAGGCACATCAGGATGCACTTGACCTGTTAGATGAGGAGCGTGATCTTGCGGCGGCTCGTTCGGCGATTTACCAGCAAGATCTGCACTACTGTCACAGCCGTCGGGTTTAGACCAAAACTTTTCAAGAAGGTGACTTGGTGCTCCGGCTTATCCAGGTTCAAACTGATATGCACAAGCTATCCCCACCTTGGGAAGGACCCTTTGTGGTCAGCAAGAATCTGCACAACGGGTCATACTACCTTATCGATGTTCGAGACGACAAGGACTCAGGCACGTCGGAGGAGGAGACCCGTCGGTCGTGGAATATTGCTCATCTTCTGTAGCGACCCGACCCGAATGGATCAAGTCTCTGTGCTTAAGTGTCATCCCTGGATCGGTATGCTGACACACACAGTGTTCGAGGATTTATAACAGAGGTAAATCACATGTATAAAGTAACGTAAATACTATTACCTCAATCAATCATAACGGAAGCAACAAAGGTTGTGGAGTTCCATCAACACCAACGGCAAAGTTGAGTGTAGACAGCGCAACCCTAATGTAACACTTACTCGTCGAATAATGCCTGCAACATGAGACATTGCAGCCATGTAGGTCAGTACATTAAATGTACTGGCAATTTCACACTGTAATGATAAGGATGAACAATTCCTACAACTACATGCATATTTGGCTGGTGGAGGCTGTAAGGTTAATTTTTTTGCGTAAAGCCAATTTTTCCATACAACAAAGGAATAAATTTTATTTTAACTATCATGGTAGTTGAAACATCATTGAGAAGGTACCTCCAACTCAATCCCAATTAAAGTAGTCATTAACCTGACAAATTAATTTTAGAGTGATGAGATCAACCAATAATTCAAGTACCAGATACTCAAGATTGTCCATAACCGGGGACATGGCGAATCATGACCAGTTTGTACACTTTGCAGAGGCTTGTGCACTTTTCCCACAAGACTCGATCTCCTTCGTTGAATTTCTCGCACTGCATGGTGTTTGAGGAATGGATGACCGAGACACAGTCTTTCAGAAGCATTTACTCTTTACCCCAGGTGGACCCGTACACCTACTTTCCCCTACATCTGCTAGTTGATGGCTTCTCGCCCCTCGTTGGTTACCCCAAGTGGAAGGTTTGAGATGCAGTGTAGCGGAAGTTTTCCCTTGGCAATACCACGGATCGATTTCCCTGAGACTCCCAGTTTCAACAAGAAGGTGTCAACTGCTAACGGCGCGAGATATTAGCAATCAACGTGGACCTGCACACAGATACAAATAACTTTGCTCCCAACGAGTACAGAGAGGTTGTCAATCCCTCCGGCCTTGTAGTTTACAAAGGATCAAACGCAAGTGATAATAGTGATATGTATAATTGCAATAGTAAGTAAAAAGCGGAAAGTAAATAGCGGATGTGATCAATGATGGTAATATGGACCGGAGTCTCATGATGTTCACTAGTGACGTCTCTCTCCCAAAAGACGATAAAACAGCTATGTGAGGTAAACGAAATACAGCTGGGCAATTGACAGGACCATGTGCGCAAACCAATGCTGACTAAGTTGCAAGAAAGGTAGAGGTTCAAAGCATGGGCGGTATGCCAAGGTAAGTAGACCGAAATCCATCTGCATCTACTACTAATCATCCACCTTGAGATATCTATCCAGAACATCTCGCTGGTATTAAGTTGCGAGTCCCACCCATAGTGTAAACTCAAAGCAACAGACAACTGCATTAAAAGAACTTTGCGTAAAGTAAACAATCCTTGCACCCGCGGGCACAAGCACCGTTGTTTTCCCCCTTGTGGCAACAGCACATCCCCTAGACTCATGTTTCTGTCACTCAAGCTAGTCATCGAGGGGCATGAACCCACAATCAAGCATAACGTTCCCTCTTGGAGTCACTACCTACTACTTGGCCAAAGCAATAAATAACAACGGAGAACATGCAAGAATTACTTACGAACATAAATATAAAAGAGGTGAATCAAATATATTACTCAAACACAATCTGAACATAATCTCGTAATCCATCGGATCCCAGCAAACTCATCATAGCAACAGCATAAGGATTACATATGTGCCTCGATCATGTAGGGCAGCTCACGAGGACTAATTAGTGAAGCACAAGAACGGGAGGAGAACATCACATAGCTACTGGTCATGGACCCATGGTCCAAGGGAGACTACTCACAACTCATCCGGGAGGCGTCCATGGTGGTGGAGAAGCTCCCGGTGGTGATCCTCCCCTCCGGCAGGGTGCCGGGAAGAGTTGTCCTGGTGCTCCCGATCTTGGAAGCGCGGCGGCGGCGGAACAGAGATGAGATCGCGAAAAAGGGTTCCCGTCTCGAGGGTTTCGGGAGACGGTATACATATATGCCAAAGGGGGGCATCAGACGAGGCTCGGGGGGCCCAGGCGCCCCCCCCCCCCCCCC